>MU227020.1:1557293-1585451 GCA_018584345.1 Thuja plicata
AATAAGTCATGATCTATCATAGCTACTCTCCTCACATGGTGGATCCTGGAGTAGTGCAAGAACGTAACCACAAAATATAGACTGACATCTGACCGACTGACTAACCTAGTCAACATTTTTGGATGGTTCCTCAATGCAGTTGGATTCTCTTGATTGGCTCAACTCTTTGATAGGCTTGATTGGTTTGATTTCTTGAGTGTGTCTAGTTTCAATAATAGATTACTCATATAAGACTGACCTATTTGGTTTGAACATATCCATCACTGTGTAAGATGATTGATATGACTTGATTGATTGATTTTGATCATGTTGGCAGCTGATCAACCTGTGTCAGATGGGCCCCATGTTGGTTCGCAAAGCTCATGATTTTGACAATTGATAGATTGGCCTGGTCGCCAGTTTCTTGCTGATTGATTTGATAGATTGATAAAGTTGTGTTAGATGAGCCCAATGTTGATTTGCAAAGCTCATGATTGTGACATTTTATTAACTGGGCTTGATCACCCTTTTCTCTCTTGATAACCGAGTTGGTTTTACTACTTGGGATTTTGCAATTTTTTGAATGTTTTTTTATGAAGATTGATTTTCTCATAACATCTGATCTTTTTAGGGTTTTTGATGAATTTTCTTATTTTTTGGATTTCTTCAGGCCATTTAGAATCGCCCCCCAGTCTAGTGGACCAATAATAACCATGGGTAAGTGCTTGGTCCTCAAGGGGAATGTGCTTCTGTATATAGCTTGGGTAGTCAGTCTTGCATTTGAAGTGTGCTCAAGCTTTTGGAGTTCATTGATGGTGAAGCTAGATTTGATCACTTGGCGCCTGTTTGCCAGGTTTTCACCAAGGTACCTACTCAATAGCACCTATTTTCCAAGTTTTCACTGAGAGAGCAATTTTTTTCTCTTTACTTTTTTTCTTTTTTGATTCTTTTTTATGTCGCCAAGGCGCCTGTTTGCCAGGTTTTCACCAAGGTAACATTTTGTATTTTCTGATTTTTTTTTTTGGTATTTTCTGGATATGTAGATAGGTGCCTTAACCATAGAGACCTCAAGGGTAGAACCTCTTGAGGTGCATGATTTTGATGTAACCGGGGAGTTTATCTCCTTCTGGTGTTGCTAGTATGAATGCCCCACTCTGAGTATAGCTGATAATGACAAATGGGCCTAGCCAGTTAGGCTCAAATTTTTTGGGTTTGACTCTTTCTGCTTAGTTCTTTTGATTTTCCATGAGGACAAGGTCTCCTACCTCAAATGTTCATGGCTTCACCTTCTTGTGATAGTTTCTTCTAAGGCGATTTTGATATCCTTGTAATTGGTTGAAGGCATGTTGTCTTCTTTCATCTAGTAACTCTAGTTCACTGATCCTTGCTACTCTGTAGTCCTCATCTATAATTAGGTTCTTAAAAGATATCCTTAGGGATGGGATTTCCACTTTGAGGGGTAATACCGCCTCTAATCCATAGACTAGAGAGAAAGGAGTGGCTCTTGTAGGTTTTCTCACACTAGTTATGTATGCCCATAATGTGGGACTAAGTTGTAAATGCCAGTCTCGCCCTAATTCATTCACTATTTTCTTCAAGATTTTCATGATTGTCTTGTTTGTAGCTTCGGCTTGGCTGTTCCCTTGAGGATAATAAAATGAGGAGAACCCTTTCTTGATATGGAATTGTTCGCATAGTTTTTCAACATCCTTGTTTTGGAAAGGTGTACAATGATATGTCAGGATAGTTTGAGGGATCTCGTATCAACAGATAATGTGGTTAAGTATGAACAGTGCTATTTTCTTTCTAGTTATGTAAGTGAGAGGAATTTCTTCCACCCACTTAGTGAAGTACTATGTTGCTTCTATGATGTATTTGTGTCCATTTGCTGAAGAAGGTGTAATTTTTCCCACTAGGTCAAATCCCCACATGAAAAATGTCAATGGTGATGTGATAGGATTTAGTTCCTGGGCTGGTGCATGGATGAGGTCTCCATGCATCTGACACTATCTACACCTTTTTACATGTTTGTGTGCATTTGTCTCTATTATGGGCCAATAGTATCCCATGTGGATGATCTTCTTAGCTAAGTTGTTGCCACCTCCATGGGTTCCACAAATTCCTTCATGTACCTCATACAGAGCTCTCTGGGATTCTGTGGAAGTGAGACATCGTAGTAGCATTCCATCTAGGCTTTGTCTATATTGAGAGGATGGTATACCTAGAGGCTTGGTGGATGAGGGACTTTCTCTAGTTCCTAGACAAGTTGGGAGGTAAGACACTATTTTGGAGGTAGTTATAGACTTATTGGCACCATGGGTTTTCAAGACCAACAATGATGCATGATGATTCTGTGATGGATGCTTGATGTGATGGCACCAAGAGTTACTCTACTAGAAACTAGAATCTTGTTTCATTGCCTGGCATATCAATCAATGATGATATGAAATCCATCACGTCTGTAGCTTTTTTTTGTGCTCATGGGACTTGCTCGAAGAAGATGTAATGGAACTTGGTGCGTAGTATTTCTATCTGTGCTCTATATGGTATGAGCTTCTCATCTTTGGTCGTATAATCATTGTTGACTTGACTGATGACCAACTGCGAGTCTCCAAAGACCTTAAGTTTCTTGATTCTCCATTGAATTGATATCTTTAGACCGATGACCAGTGCTTCATATTCTGCTATGTTATTTTTGCATGAGAAGTTGAGTCTGAAAGAATTTGGAATAGTATCATGATATGGAGTGATAAGCACTATCCCTGCCCCCGCACCATGGTTCAGGCACAACCCATCAAAATATAGTTGCCATACCTTGATCGTTGGTTGTAGTGTCATAATATATTCATTGGGAAAGTCAAAAATAATAGGTTGATGGTCCTGAGTGGAAGCCTTTGCTAGTTGATCCATGATCACTTTCCCTTTTATGGCATTTCTATCTACGTACTCAATGTCAAACTCACTTAAGATCATTAACCACTTCGCAAGTCATCCGGTGAGTGTTGCTTTGCTTAGAAGGTATTTTAAAGGATCACCATGTGTGATCAACTTTGTTTGGTGACTCAACATATAATGTCTCAGCTTCTGGGAAGTGAAGACAACTGCAAGGCATGACTTTTCAATTGGTGTATAGTTGAGCTCATATCCTACCAATGTTCTTCTTAGATAGTAGATGGCCCTTTCTTTACCTACATCATCATGTTGTTCCAAGAGTACACCTAATGCTCACTCCATTGTTGAGATATACAGAAGAAATGGTCTACCTTGGACTGGTGGCACCAATATTGGAGACTTGAGAAGGTAGTCCTTGAATATTTGGAATGCTTGTTCGCATTTCTCGGTCCACATGAATTTGATGTCTTTGTGCAGTAGATGTTGGAATGGGTGGCACTTGTCTGCTAGCTGAGCTATGAAGCACCTGATTGATTGGAGCCTTCCTTGTAACCCTCTTAGTTTCCTCGGGTTCGATGGTGGAGGCATGTCCAATATTGCTTTGACTTTCTCTGGGTCTACTTTGATTCCTCTATGTGACACTATGAACCCCAGTATCTTTCATGTTGTGACACCGAATGCACATTTCTTTGGGTTTAGACTGACCTTGAATTCCTACATTCTATCAAAGATTGGTCCCAATACTTGTAGATGATCCTTGCAAAGCATTGACTTGGCTAGTATGTCGTCCACATAGTCTTCCATTGTTTTGTGGATGAGATCATGAAATATAGTTGTCATATCCCTTTGATATGTCGCGCCAGCATTTTTGAGACCAAACGACATGACATTCCAATAGTAAGTGCCCCAAGGACATGTGAAAGTTGTTTTATGTTGGTCTTCTGGTGTGATCCTTATCTGATTATATCCTTTAAAGACATCCATGAGTGATAGCATTTGATGTCTAGCGGTTAGATCTACTATCATATCAATTTTGGGTAAGGGAAAGTCATCCTTGGGACAAGCTATGTTGAGATCTCTGAAGTCTGTGAAAATTTATATCTGACCACTGTGCTTAGTAACTGGCACCAAGTTAGATATCTAGTCTGCGTATGGTATTGGTCTTATGAACTTGGCATCTAGGAACTTTTTCAACTCTGCCTTGACTAACAACGCAACATGGGGATGCATCTTCCTTAGCTTTTTCTTGATAGGTTTGGCATTGGGTAGCAATGGGAGATGATGTAGCATGAGTTCTGGATCTAATCCTTGCATATCTAAGTATGACCATGCGAACTTGATCATCCTTGCTTTAAAGAATCTCAAAAACTATTCTCTCTCCCCAAGGGTGAGTGATTTTTCCAAGTATATGTTCTTTGGGTTCTTTTCAACTCCCAAATTGACTTCCTCTATTTCTTCTGCTAGTAATGCCAATTTTTCCTCTGTCAAGGGGAGGATTTCCTTCTTTCCATCTTCTAGTGCCTCAGTGAGGTTTTTGCTAGAAGATACGTCTTGTTTTATCTTTTTATCATTTTTTAATTCTTTTTTCTCTTGTGGACTAGAAAGAGGAGTTGCCTCCCCGAAATATGCCACTCTGTCGAGGTCAATGGTGAAGTTTTCCTTGTGGTCTCTTGATGGCATGCCTTCCCTAAGTCCCATGAAATTAGCAATAGCCTCATCATTCTCGAAGACATCTAAATCAGGCGGTCCTTTTTGATCCCACTCTATTAGCTCTGGGTGTACAAGATAGATACTTTCATGGTTGTTTGACTCTCGTTGATTGAAAGGGACTATAGATATGGTTCCTACAAAACTAGACTATGATGTAGATGCACCACTGGAGGAAAGATAAATGACATGCTTATCTATGTAGGGTTGTTCAGAAATGGATAGTTGGTCAACTAAGTCTTCTAGGTTTATGATAGTGTCTGACCAAAGGGAATAATCTGGGATCGACAATTCAGAGTCATGAAGGGACCTCCACTCATACTCATGGGATTTAGTCTCGATAGAATGCTCAGAAGATGTCTCACTTCCTTCGTTATCATCAATTTCTATGTGGAGGTCTATTCGGGTTTGTGTGGTTCCCTCTTCGAAGGGAAACAACTATGCTAGTATGTTTCTTATCAAGACATGTTCTATGTTGTTCCCTTGGTGCATCTCTTCGATTTGTTCCTGATCAACTTGAATGTCTTGGATTATAGGACCGGCTCTTTGTTGCTCATGGCCTAACCCTCTCTTGTTTCTTTGGGTTGGTGGGAGAGACAATTCCATTATGCCTTGTTGTCTTGCCCCCAAGCTGGTTGTACCATCATACCCGAATCTTTGTAACATTGTATAATGATTACCATAGTTTGACAGGGGTAGGATTTGTCAGATTGTTTCTTGTGGGTCTTGGTATAACCATGTACTGATATCTTGTTCAAATGGCTTTTCTTCTGCCATGTCTCCCCATCTGACGAAGGTTGTGGGGGGACATCTGAATAGAATAGGCTGCAGAGTTTCTGTTATAATAACAGATTGTGGCATGCCATAAGTTCTCAAGATTTGAGGCATTAGCGTGATGGTGAAAGACTCTTCATATCTGTACTCACCACAACCTTTGTCATTGATGGATATTTTGCCTACTTTTTGTGTGACATCCTTAGGATTTGAATCTAAAGAGGAGGGGATACTCACATCTTGGTTAATGGCTATCTTTCCTGCTGTTCGTGTGACATCCTTAGGATTTGAATCTGAAGAGGATGGTATGCTGGCATCTTGGTTTGAGGGTACCTAGTTATCAGTGCTGATTTGGACTGCATTACAGTATTGGAAAGGATTGGGATCTCCCTCTATGATGATTTCCTCTCCTTGGTGTGGTAACTTGATGCATTGATGGTACATCAAAGGTATGGCTTTCATTTCATGTATCCAGGGTCTCCCTAGTAGCATGTTGTATCCCAACTCAAGATCTAGGATCTAGAAGGGAGTATTTTTTACCACTGGACCAATACAGACAAGTAGAATGATAATACCTTTAGAGGACCTTTCCTCTTCATCATAAGCTCTGACATTTATCCTCTTTGTGACATTAATGCTTGATTTTGAATAGCCTAGTTGCTTGATTAACTTTAAAGTATAGATGTTTAACCCAACTCCACCATCAACAAGGACCCTATGGATAGCACTTTTGTGGACCTGGACCAGTAAGTGTAAAGGATCATTATGCAAGTGTTTATGCGGTGGCACATCACGGTCTGTGAATATGGCATGTTTGTTAGCAGCTATATGGTTAACCATAATTTGGAAGCTCTTGGGTGTTATGTCCCTTGGGAAAGCTGCACTCTAAAGGGCTTGGTCAAGTGCTAGTTTATGCTGCAGAGATATGCACAATAGGTCAAACATGGAAATCTGGGCTAGTGTACACTTTAGTTGATCAACTATGCTCAGCTATGGGTCTGCAGTTGCATTAGGATTGGAAGATGTAGTAGATGAGGAGGGTACTCCTTGCAATACAACTTTGGCATTAGGCATTGTTATAGCATATTTGTTACCTTGGTCTTTGATAGTGATAGTAGCCACATGGCTATCTGAAGGATTGAGGCAATTGATAACATTATCACTGTTGGCATATGTATAGTTAACTTCTTTTGCCTGTCCATCAGACCCGAAGGCTTTTCCCTTATTGTGATTATGAAAGGTATCATTGAAGATAGTGTGATCAGTTGTGCCTTTGGTTTGAGTATTTGTTACATCGATGGCCCCTGTGTTAATAAGGTCTTAGATAGCGTGTTTCAATCAGTAACGATTATATGTTTTATACCCTTTCACCCGATGAAACTTGCATAAATCCTTGTCATTATACCACCTTAGTTTGTTTACATCATGTTCAAATTCCCTGATTTCTAGGAGAGTGATAGTGTTTGATTGTATCAACTTGCGTAAAGCTGATTCTATCGTCTCTCTTAATGGTGTGAAATCTTGTTGCTGGAATTGAAACTGTGGTCTGCGTTGATTTTGTTGTTGATTGTTTGACACAGCGGCCGCTTGTACAAGGAGGTTGCTTTTGGGTGTATGCTTGTTGAGTGGGCCTTGTGGGTTGTTGGTTGGCCACAGGTGTGCCTTGCAGTGACACCTTAGGTTGTGCATAGTTGACTATCTTCACATCAATGACACCATCGCTAGTGACATTTTTGTTTTTGTTCCATCACTTAGCTTTGTCCATTGCATTTTTGTTTGTATTTGTTTGTGTTGGATCTGCAAGGATTCCTTGTTTGACTAAGTTCTTCTCACAAATAACTCCTCGTTCGATGAGTTGTGTGAAGTTTAGAGCTAACTGTAAGTCTATTGTGAATGACATGTCTGGAATTAGATTGTCAACGAACTTGACTATTAGGTCTTGTTCGGGCACATCATATGTTATGTAGTTTTTTGTATTCCTCCATCTCTATAGGAACTTTAAAAAAGACTCTCCATCCTTCTGTTTGATATCACAAACATCCTTGATGCTGACCTTGCACTCAATGTTATGATGGATGTGAGCTATGAACTTTTCAACCAGTTCACCCCAAGACTGAATGCCATGAGATAAATGTGAGAACCATTCCATTGCTATTCTAGCCAAGATTTGTGGGAAAAGTCACATTAAATATGTCTCATCATGGGTGACTTCGATGAAACTAGAAAAAAACTCTCGGATATGTTCAATAGGGTTGGTATTGCCCCTATATTTGTCAAATTTCAATACCGAGAAGTGATTTAGGAACGGAGACATGCGGAGAGAATGGTCAAAGGGGTATGGGTATAAATCCCCTGTGGTGTAGGATTTAGTTTGCCCCTGATTTTGCATATCCATCATTTGGTTTTGAAGGGTTTGCATTTGTTGCATTAACATGTTTGTTTGATATTGAGGTTGATGTGTGAGGATGTTCCTCTGTGTTGTAGTGGGTATGAGGATGTGCCTCTGTGTCCCTTGAGTAGGAACATAGGATTTCATCCTGGGGACTTGATATTGATTTCCCACCGAGTGATTTTGAAATGGGGGCACATGAGTAGCCCATGGTGGGCTTTGATGCATTTTCTATTGTGATTGAAACTGGGGTTGATATTATTGTTGTTGAGGTTGGGTTTGAAGTCGGGGTTGATGTTGTTGAGGTTGGAATTGAGGAAACTGAAGCTGGGGTTGTTTTTGTGGGGGTTGGTTTTGAGGCAAATGAAGCTGGGGTTACTATTGCTAGGGTTGGATTTGAGGCAACTGAAGTTGGGGTTGTTGTTTCTAGGGTTGGATTTGAGGCAACTAAAGCTGGGGTTGTTGTTGCTGGAGTTGGAATTGTGGCAACTAAAGCTGGGGTTGTTGTTGCAGAGGTTGGATTAATGGCAACTGAAGCTGGGGTTGTTGTTGCTGGGGTTGGAATTGTGGTAACTGAAGCTAGGGTTATTGTTATGGAGGTTGGATTGATGTTAGAATGGGCAATGGTGTAGCCTTGGACAGGAATTGACTGTAAGTTGTACCTATAGAGATGGATCCCTGTGGGCATTAGGTGTTGATCCCAAGACTAGTATGAGTTAACTGCAGTAGCGGCATAGTTTCAGAATAGTTGGTGTTTGGTTTGATGGAAGGCATAGCTTGAGAGCTTGATTGCCCCAGCCATGTGACCTAAGGTAGGAGCATACTAGTAACCACAAGTGCACTCAGTTGTGAGCCTATCATGCTTTGAGTGGAAGATGTACTGGACTGGTTTGTGTCATTGGTTTGACTGGGTATCATCTATGTCAAAGTGGGTAATACTAATGGTGGGAAGATTTGAGAGAGAATAGGCAGTATCTGAGGAGGCTGAGTAGTGTTTTGACTTGCGAGAGGGTTTTCAGGGCATATGGTTGATACACTAAATTCAACAGGGAGTTTGACTCCCTTCTTTATCAGCATGGCTAAGAAGCGTTTGGGATTCCTCTCTACAATAGTGTTAACTACTTGTGTGGAATAAGCATCTTTCTCTATATCCTCTAGTTCCTCTTCTGTGACATTTTGGAAAAGAGCTGCCCCGCGGGGTTGTTCAATGAACAGAGTAGAACTGGTGTTTACAAAGGGGTCATCTTCTCTCTCTATTTCCCAAATAGGGAATCTGTTGATATATGACTCATCAGGTTGCATTCTAGCCTTTGACCCCTTGTAAGGCCCTCCATGAGGTGTTTGAGACATAGTGTGGTCTAGATTTTGTAACTAAAACAAGTGATATAAAGCAAACAAAGAAGAATATCCTTTCTAAGGAAGTTCGAGTTATGTTTTGGACAAGGGTAATTCTAAGGATAGATTTTGATATATCTTGATCTCAAAGTGGTGATGATGTAAAAAGATAAGATTTGTTGACCTTTGCCTTGGACAAAGTCACTTTGATAAAAATGATGATGTCTGATATGATGAGATCAAGGTATTTCGAGTCTAAGCTTTCGAACTAACAATGTTTTTGACAATAATCATGCTTTTCAGAGAAGGGATGATCTTTAATGTTTAGAGATTCACATAATGTTCTTCACATTTTCCTGGGATACACACTAGTTTTGGACACCAAATAAAGAGTTCTCTCAAGGTTTTTCAGTTTAAAACAGGTGTAAAATATCTCTGGTCAAGTGCGGCAAAACTCCATTGATTACGGTAAAGTGTATAGTAGATTACGGTACGTTATCACCGATTGCAGTAATAAACAAGTCAATTGCAGCAATAAACAGTTAAATTGTGGCCGACTTCCTTCAATTGTAGAACAACGCGGGCAATTGCGGTAAAAGAGGAACAGTCTCAAAAAAAGACTAAAAGATGGGTATCACTACTTGACAATTTTGATATTTTGGAACAATGCTTCTGATTTGCAAGACAGTTGACATTGACAACCCTAGACTTTAACACATTTGACTCATTTTGACAGTTTGGATTTTTTGTTTTGCACTTTAAGAAACTGATCAAGGAAACAAGCATGACAAACACTGTATTTTTGAAGAATGAAGACTGATAATGTATATGTTCTACAAATTTTTCAAGTTGCAAGGTTATCATGAGGTCTCAACAATGAACAATCAAATTAATCTAGGTCAATGACTCCAGCATACAATGTTATACGCCCAATGCTTGAATGTTTGTTAGCTCACACAATAATTGTCACACGACTAGGAAATGAAGGTCCACGACGTAGGTGCCCATATTTTTTCCATTTCCAAGTATTGTTGTCGTGGAGTGAAGATCTCTTTCACTACACAAATATCGTGGGAAACATATGTTGGTAATATTTGGGGGGAAATTCTACAACCCCTTGCACTATAATAAGGTATATGTTCGGAGGTAAAATAGGTTGGCCTCTAATTATCAAGGTTGTAGTAAGGGTCTGTAGCGTCTATCCAATTGGTTTTTTTGTGTGTGACTCATTTGAGATCCTAGTTGACCATGTTGGCTCCTTAGGGATATTCACCGGGTCTAGACTATCATCAACACACCTCGCCCGAGCTTGGCTAGATAAGATAGAACTTTGGTTTGCACCTTGTTATATACCGATTGGAAGGATTACCGGTTTAAGGTCGTTCACCGAGGAAGAAGCGCATTCCCCAAATAGGCCTTTCTAAAAGGTATAAAGGTTTTTAATCTAACAGATTGTGCAAGTGCACCCAAAACTCAAGACACAAGGTAAATTGATTAAGCTCCAAAAATTTGAAATGTGAACTAAGCTACACCACCACACAAGCACAAGTGTTCAGTTTTAAGCCCAAAAGTAGGTGTTGATTGCTTGTTCAATTTTAATGCACCAAATTGAGAAATTCTTTGCCTTGTTCAATTTTAGTCCCCATGTCAATTTTAAGCCCACATTTGAAATGTGGGATGTGAGATGTGTGACAAACACTGTTCTTTTTAAACCCAAATCGAAAAGTGAATGAATTTTAAGTTGTATTGTTATCTTGCCTCCTCGATTTGTACTTGTCAAAGAAAGTGTTTAGTATCTTCAGAAATGAAAGCTTTCAATCCAAAACAATAGAATATTCAAAAACTCTGGGATTTTTGAGATTGCTGAAATTAATGGTGACTTTATACTTACCTGTGAATCTCTTAATTGAGTCAATGTACCTCGTGTATGCTTCACTTTGATCTTTAACTATGATTGCGAGAATAGTCCTTTATTGTGATCGATAGATGATGGTTCTCCTTCTAGAAGCTCTTAATGCTCTAGCACCTAATATGTGTCTGATTATCCTCTTGGCCATTAGTCATATTCTCAATCCCCAAGAAATTAAGAAAGAACACACAAAAAGAAAACTTTTTCAAAGATCTTTCTTTTTTTGAAAATATTTCTCAGAAAAAATAAAATAATATAGAATAAAGTCCCTGTATAATTTCAAGACCTTTCCAAAAATGTAACTTTTTTTTATAAGAAATGTTGATTTGTGTCCAAAATTAATTTTTTATGAAATATCATTAAAAATTGTAAAAAATTCAGAAAAATCTGAATTTTTAACTATAGCTTTCTTATGCCAAATAATACTTGCAAAAAACATTTTAGATCATAATTCCTTAATTTGTGCCCTAGGGACCCATTTTATCATAAAAGACCAGTTTGAAAAGATATGTTATTTTTGCAAAATAATTTCACAAAAACTAAAATCACAGAGAATAGACCCCCTCTATAATTTCAATACCTTTCCAAAAATTTAACCTTTTTGATAAGAAATGTTGATTTGTGTCCAAAATTAAATTTTTATGAAATATCATAAAAAAATTATAAAAAATCGTAAAAATTTTAGAAAAATCTAAATTTTGGACTGTAGCTTTCTTATGTCAAATGATACTTGCAAAAAACATTTTAGATCATAATTTCTTAATTTGTGCCCTAGGGACCCATTTTATCATAAAAGACCAGTTTGAAAAGATCTATTATTTTTGCAAAATAATTTCACAAAAATTAAAATCATAGAGAATAAATCCCCTCTATAATTTCAATACCTTTCCAAAAATGTAATTTTCTTGAAAAGAAACTCTGATTTGTGCCCACAAATGATTTTTTATGAAATATCACAGAAAATTTATAAAAAAAATAAGAAAAAATCAGAAAAATTTAAATTTTTGATTGGGGCCTCCTTAGATTAGCATCAACCTACAAAAAATATTTCATAAAATAATTCCATGCAGTTTGAAAGATATGACCAAATTTCATGCAGGCTGTAAGTTCATGTCGGGTTCACCAAAATGTAAGCATCTTTTCATGATTCGTAGTTCCCAAGCTTTCCAAAGGCAAGGGCTAGTAACAAAGGTTTTACAATGATATAAATCTAATACACAAAGCTACCAATAATGAATAACTTGAAGCATAACCAATAAAATGTACAAGCAAAGAAAGGAAAACAAATGAATGCAAACCCCAAAGTGCTTGAAGCTTCTATTGTCTCTCTCTACTCCTTCTGAAACGTTATTTTTGATGCTCAGTATTGGTGTGGGAAGAATCTATGACTTGAGAAGTGTCAAGATTTTTCTAATTGAAATAGGTGTGTGATTGCAAGATGACTTGAATGCTAGAACCAAACTAATAGAGTAATGGCGCACAAGAGCTTGAAATCTTGGATCCTTCAAATGGTTATGAAGGGTTTATTATATAGGAATTGGGGATGAAATGAATGGTTGAGATCAATCCTAGAGATAGGGAGATGAATGGTTGAGATCAAAGGGAACTGGAGAAGCCATCAGTAAACTCCACCTCTTCAATTTGTAAAGAGGAGACAAAGTTTGGTTGACTGAAGAGCTAATTGTGAGTTACATTTTTGAACTAAAGAGGTGGGTGAAGTTACCCATGTGGACTAGAGAGGTGGGTGAAGTTACCCATGTGGACTGGAGAGATGGGTGGAGTAACCCATGTGATCTGATTGAAGTTATCTCTTTGAAGATAAATGAATATTTAATTCATTTATTTAATTAAAGTTTTCAACATGTGAGATAATTGAATTCTTTTTTATTTAGAATTGCTTTATTGAATGAAATGAAATTAATTTAATTGGAAGAATTTAATTAGTGAGTTTAAATATTTGAATTTAAACTATAGGAAATTGAGTTTAATTAATTAATTAATGGTAATTAAAAAATTAAGGTTAATTAATTAAATAAAACTAATTATTTAATTAATTTTGGGAATTTGATTAGATGATTTGGGGAATTAATTTAGAGGAAAATAGATGATTAATTAATGATTAAAACCATTAATTAATAGATGAAAATAGTGTTTTTAATGTAAAGTCACAAGCCTGTCCATTTTCGGGTGTCTACAGTTCCAATTCATTTACTAGTTCAGATAGCTTTACCTTGTTCTCGGCCACTTCTTTGTTGATTTTCTCAGTCAATTTGTATTGGTACTTTTGTTCTGCATGTTCTTCTATGGCCTTCTCTGCATCCACATTCTGTGATGTAATGACTTTGGTAAGAACGGCTAGTTGATCAATAATAGAAGCATTTTGATCAATGTTTGTATCAGGTACAATCTTGTGAAGTATCTCCTTGGTTGTCTCTAGAACATGTGTATCATTTGTCTCCTTCTTAAGCTTATCTTGGATAGCTTTTCTTTTAAAAAGTTCAACATACTTTGTAAGTGCCTCTGGATCCAATGTCCTCGGATCATAGGCTGGTATCTCAATAATCTCATCCAATGTAACTAGATTCTTATTCTTTTTCTTCTTCTTCTTGGTTAGAGTTGTGGATGGACTTGTATGCAGTACAATATCAAGTTCCTTTGCTTAATCTGATGTGATTGGTGAAGGCTTGGGAGTATGTGTACCTTTGTCTTGTTTCTCAGTGTCTACCTGTGGGTTGGGAGTGGACGTCTCCACATCAACCTTAGCTTTATCTGCAGCATATCCTTCGGTATCCTTAGGAGTGATATCACCTTTCTTCTCTTCTTCACCTTTATCTTTTTTCTCTCCATTTGTTTCTTTCGATTATCCATCTATTATATTTTATTCTCCATCTATATTATGTTCGTCAGATGTGTTTTTTCGATTCCTCTTCTCCTTTATCTTTCAGTATGCTTGCATCAGGCTCGGGTGATTTCTCCTTTTTCAAGATGATATTGATAGCTTGTATCAATAGTGGCATTTGGCCTGGTATATTCACCTATGAAGCATCCGTTGTTGTATCTTGTTCCTTGGGCTACTCAGAGGTAACAGTAACATCTTCATCTACCTTTACCTCATCTACAGGATCATCTCTGGTGATATCAATGATATTTGTATCTTTGATTGTATCATCTGCCGTATCCCCTAATGATTGTAAAATATGAGGAATGTCATCCATTTTCTTTCTTTCTTCTGTATTCAATTCAGTTTGAGTGACATCCTCATCATCAGTTATTAGAATGTGCTTTGGGCTCGGTACGTCCTCTTTTTCTTCATTGTGAGGCTTGTCGGTGAGTTATAATGCTCTCTCAAGGCTTGTGTCCTTTTCAGGTACATCGAGTGCTTTTCTCCAAGTATCCTCACTTTCTTTTTCAAGCTCAATAAAGTTTCCCTATAGGACTTTGTAAGTTCTCAATTTTCCTAAGAACCTTTTTGAATGTAACTTCATCATTTCATCATTTTCTTCCATTTTGGACTTGGGTGGCATACATAGACTAGGGTTCTTTCCCTTATCTATTTTTCAGAATTTAATGCAAATGTCCACCTTGCCGATAGTTTGTCAAGAAGTTCTTGTGGCATTTTACCTTCAAACTGTAATAGTATGTATTTAATTATACACATTTTTGTGATGATTACTTCCTCTATCTTTGTCTGATCCTTGGGATCCATAGTTAGCCATTTTCTGATCTTAGGGTCAGTTATTGAACCTTCCTTGATCATTGATGCACATACCTTATTAATTGTAGTAGGAAGTTGGTTCTTAATAGGTTGTTCTTCATGTTCAGTGTCTTCTATATCTTCCTTACTTCTGATTAGTCTTATTCTTTTTGTTGGTGCATGTTTCCCGATTTGAGGCTTCCTTTTGTAAGTCCTCACCTGTCCTTTCTTGACCGGTGGTGAGTCTACATTAGTAGTTTGACTCCTTGTGCATGATGCAACAGTAGTCCTTGGTTTCTTTGCAAATGGTGGTGGTGCATCAGACTTTGTAGATTTGGAGTCACTCACTTTTCTACCTTCACTGATGGGTGACTGTCCCTCAGTTTCTTCTTGTGGTTCTGTTTCTTCTTTATTGACCGATAACTTCTTCTCAAGTATTTTGACCATTTTGTTCTTCTTTCGGTCAATTTTTTTCACAACTAAACCTATTTTTATTCTTTCCTTGGCTTAATCATAGGTTCCAAACCTTGGTTGTGACTTGTCCAATGGTTCATTTATTAATGCTTCAATGGCATTGGTGGCTTGATCTATGTTGACCTCATAGTCAAGTGGTGCTAACCATGCTATCCTCGGTACAACTAGTTTGATAAAGGTGTTATCGGTGTCCACCATAAAACAAATATCAGTCTTATATTTTTCTACTAGTTTTTTTTGGTATCCTCATCATTTTCTGCATCCTTTCCTAAAATATAATAAAGTATTCATCCATAACTAATGTAAAGTTGCCACCTAGTGACTTGATGAATTCACTAATTTGAATTATCACTGATCAAGTAGTATCCTAGTTGACATTACCGATAGATGGAAAGAAGTGTCGAAAGTAGAAAAAGAAGAACCTGAGGAAAGAGAAATTGAAAAGGAAAATATTGAAAATGAAGAGGAGAATGCCGCTACTGATAATTTGGAAGAATAAAAAAAGGCCCAAGATGATAATAATTTGGTTGACCTCAACAAGGAAGACCAGAATGAGCACATTGACTATGAAATCAATTCTACTCCCTTTGAGAGCCCTAAGGACAATTGTGATGAGAAGGAAAAAAAACATCAGAAGCAGAGAAGTTTGGAAGAAGACCTTTGGGATCAGGACTTTAAGGTTAAAAGAGTAGTCAATATCTCCTTTCTTCAAGCTGCCAAAAATAAATCAATGTATGGTTACAATATTGACAAATGGGTGCAAGATGACATTCAGGATCTGCAAGCTAAGTGCAAAGACCTTGAAGAAAGAAACACCTTGCTGGAGGAGATTACCGACAAAATGTGGAATGATACCAAAATGTATCAGCAAGTTAATGAGGTTTATGAAAAGGTAACTGGTAACAATACTACTCTATATGATAAGATAAGAAAAATGATTGACAACAGGATTATCCTGATAACCGAGAAAATCAACAACAACAACATTATGCTGAGGAAGTTGATTACCCTCATCAAATCAGGTATAAAATCCTATGTTGATAACTTGAAAGCTTTGCACACCCTACCGGAAGGGAACATTAATGACAGAGTTAATGTGGAGGAAGAGGGGAAATAGGAACTCCATATTTTAGGTCCAGGCTCTAGAACGAGATCTAGTACTAGAAAAAAGACAGTGGCCCACTTCAAAGATATCACTAATTTTCGGGATTCTATCCAGAATATGGAAAATTAGATGTGTTAGAATAACTGAAAGGGGGGAGGGTGAATCAGTGGCCTCAAAAATATTCCATTAAATCAACCCAAAAACTTAGTACCACAATATTAAGCCTCTAGTTATCTTCAATCCTACAAGATGAATGCCTTCAAACAATCTTAACAAATAACTACTGCTTAGAGTTCACTGTTAAACCTTATTCTTACTTTTTACCGATTAGAAGTCTTTCATTTACCGAAAAATAGTAAATTTCTTAGCAACATAACTTTTAGTGGCGAATATTCACCTTTTAGCGAATTGTGGGAAATTTTTTGGTGGAATTGGTGAATCGCGCACGGTATGTAGTGTCCCCAATTGCCCAATCTTGACATGGTAACGGTTAAATATTCATTGGAATCACCAATAATATTTTCCGTTTGACGAGGTTGACCAATATATTCACCTTTAACCAATCTGACGTGGTTCTTTTAATGGTCTCTGATTCGCCAAGGGTATTAATTATGAAATGCATATAAAATCTAAAATAGCCAAATGGTTTATATTGTTATTTTAACCACGACCTATTTCACCACCCGTTAATTAATTGTTATATAGAACACAACCTATTTCGCCAACCGTTAATTAATTGTTAAATTGACCACATCCTATTTTGCCAACCGTTAATTAATTGTTATATTGACCACATCCTATTTCACCAACCATTAATTAATTGTTATATTGACCATGACGTATTTTTCTAACCATTTGTTAATTCCTACATTCAAGTTGGCACATTTTCGCCAAAATTCCAAGAATTAAAAAAAAATGGAAATTTGAATCATGGATTGATATAAATTAATATGAGATTTGTTAGTCTTTTAGTTTTCATGTCTCGTTTAGTAAATAGAGGATTCAACATTTCAGAGAATCAGAATTATTTGAAAGCAGAATTATTTCAAAGGAAGCTGGACCAAGGTAAGCAATTATTTGATCACATTTCACTGTATTGCTATTAATTTCCTTGTAAGTCAGTGACTAGTGAGAGGTCAAGATGTCAGATAAGGGTGACTATCCTACTGTTGAAGGAATTGAGATGTCAAGGGAGGTTGAACTTGAGACTCATACTTCCCACTATAGTGAGGGTAGTGAAGGGATTGGAAAGCTTGACAAGGGTAAGACTCATGTTCGTCAGGGCAGTGAAGGGCAGGGTAAGACTCCTTAGGGAAGTGAAGGGTCTGGGAGGCCATCAAAGCGCCCAAAACTTAAAGATACTACCATAAAGGCTTTCTTTGGAGTTGGAAATATTTCCGCTCCATCAACTTCTACAATTGTGCAAAATCCATTCACAGTAGCTCACCAGTACCACTACCAAAATTTGGGGTTGTCATTAAGTTAAATGAAAATAAAAATGCATCAAATGAGGATAACAATGGTGGCATGACAGAAGATGTTATAAGGGATACGCAGAACCAGTTGGATGAAAATTCTAGCAATGAAGATAATAATGATGTTGGTAGGAAGAAAAGAAAAAGGGAAGTAAAAATGGGGCGGGAGTGGGAAA
Source organism: Thuja plicata (assembly GCA_018584345.1). Classification (NCBI taxonomy): domain Eukaryota; kingdom Viridiplantae; phylum Streptophyta; class Pinopsida; order Cupressales; family Cupressaceae; genus Thuja; species Thuja plicata. Next base: position 1,575,203 of record MU227020.1, read on the forward strand.
TGACAAGAAATTTTAAGGTTGATTGGGTAGCAAACTACTGGTTCATTGAACCATTCTTAAACAATGATGAACAACCAACAGAATGTAGGTGTAAGATTTGTACTAGGAAAAATAAAAGAGAGAAGAAGTTGAAGCTAAAGATTGACACTATAAAAAAGCATATTGGTAAGGTTTATGAAAAATAGATCATAGATGGACAAGAAATATCAGTAGTGAGAAGGAAATCAAAGGAAGAATGTCTTCATGTTAAGTATGCCATAGAATATGAAGAGCAGAAAAAGAGAATGGAATAAATTGCTAGTAGTGAAAATCCAATCAAGGCTGGGTTTAAACATGCATCCAATGAAGCAAACCTGGCAAAGACCGTTCAAATGAGTGTTATTTTTCATATTATGTCTAGAGGGCATCCTATGAGAGACTTCTCAAAATATGGTAATTTATTATCCTTTTTGAGAGTTCCTCACTATCCTATGTCACATTGGTCAACAAATGTTAGATGGGAAATGGAAAAGTATCTTTCTAAGGTGGAAAAGCAAAATTTAAAGGGGAAAGTAAAATAGTCCAGATTCATTTCATTATCCATAGATGAATTTACTACAGTAGATAACAATGCTTGGGTCTATATGCATGTGTATACAGTAAAAGAACATGTCAACCAAGCTCATCTACTGTGTGTTTGTAAAATGAGGGGCAATTCAACAGCAGAAAACTTATATTTTGAAGTGAAGAATGCTTTGAATGAAGTTTCTAGTATGGATGATTTGACAATTGGCAAGAAGTTAGTGTGTGTTGGTGCTGATGGAGCTGCAGTAATGCAAGGCCAAAGGAATGGTCTTTGTGCAAGATTACAAACTAGTATTGCACCTTACATGCTTGGCATACATTTCATGGCCCATCAAATGAATTTAGCATATAAAATTGTAAGCGACTTTCCTACGGTGTCAAAAGTTGAAGATCTAGTTCGCGAGCTATACTCTTACTTCTGCAGAAGTCCTAAAATTTTTGTAGAATTTAAGATTTTTCAGAGGGAATAACACCAGAAAATAAGCTTCTCAAGGATGTTGAGACCAGATGGATCTCTTTGTTGGCAAGTGATCTATTTTGGTAAATGTGATTCACTTTTTCGTTGTCATTTATGGCAACACATCTGGGTTTAAGATTTATTACTTTGAAGTTAAGTTTTTCTGATTTAGAAATCGAATAAGTATAGTAGCAGAGATACATAAGTATTTTGGATGTCAAAGACAGAGATTGATGAATTAAGGAAAGCAACCATAGAGGAAGATAGTATGAAGTATGTATGACCTCCACCTAAGATTGATTTGGATTTGGTTAAGTTTACGATGATTTATAAGGATTTGAAGATAGACATACTGCAGAAGAACAACGATACAGAGAAGTTGGACAACAATGAAGACTGAGAGAGTGTGAGTTGGAATCTAGGAAATCAAAGTTGTATTTTGGTTGTTGATAGTCTATACTTTGACTATGCAAGAGTGTTGAATATGCATTTAATGTTTAATATATTAAATTTATTTTGTATTCAAGGCCAACTTAGTATTATTTGTAATAATCATACTGAGAGCCGACTTTGTAAAGTTGAGATATATATATATATATATATATATATATATATATATATATATATATATATGTAAGATCTTTTTGGTAAANATATATATATATATATATATATATATATATATATATATATATATATATATATGTAAGATCTTTTTGGTAAAGATTATGTATGAGTGTATGTGTGATAGTTATCTAGAAGGGTAGACATGTGAATGGCAGAGCAAAGAATGAAAAAGCTATAAAGGAACTATCAAATCATTTGTGGTGCTTGTTTTGTTCATGACTGAGAACTTTTTGTAACAGAATTACATTGTAAGATTTGTAAGCTCAGAAGCCCCTAACAGGGTGTTGTGAACCTTTAACAGAGTTGTTATTCCTCTAACAAGGAAATGTACTATCTAATATTCAGCTCCTAATAGGGCTAGGTCTCCTTACAGGGACATTATACTTTAGTACATGCTTGTGGGTATCATCCCCACTGGGGTTTTCCCTTAGCTAGGGTTTCCTCGTAAACAAATCATGGTGTTATGAGTATTCTGTAATTTTCTTATGTTCTTTACTTTACTGCAAATGTATGGTTAATGTTTAAGTAATTGATGAATTAGTTTAAAATGTTATTATACTGATTCACCCCCCACCNNCCCCCCCCCCCCCCCCCTCTTAGTATAATCCAATCCTAACAATTGGTATCAGAGCTTTTCGCCCTTGGAGAGAAAGCCTAACAGCTTGAGGGAGATCAGAATGGATTTGGACAGTTTTCAAGAGAATTTTGATGCTGCACTTGAAGACCTTGATAAAGGAAAAGTAGAGAATGGAGAATTGAGATTCAACATGCGTAGAGAAGAGAAATTTATAAAGAAACTCAAATAATAGCTTGAGCTTTCCAGAAGTCAGAGAGAAGATCTTGGGGTCCAGATAAAAGAAGATTCAGATGAGGACAATTCAGATCAGGTGAAGCAACTAAAAGAAGAAATTGAGACTCTGAAACTTGAAAATAAATATATGGCTAAAGAAGTATAGATGCAGAAGAATGCTAAGAAGGAAATTGAAGAAACCTTAAATAGTGCATTGAATCAAATGAAGGATGAGGTTGACAACTACAAGAACAAATACTTGGAATTAGATAAATATAATCAAATTGTGAAAGGTGAACTTGTTGAAGCAAATAAACACATTAAGAAAGTTCACACCAGCAGTGACTTGATTGATGAATAGCTAGACAAATAGAAACCTAAAGGTGATATGATTGGTATTGGCTTCAATGAAGCTGAATGTTCAAAGAATCAGGAAGAGAAATCAGATGAGAAGATTGATGCTGAGAAACCATCTATTGAAGAACCTAAAGAGAATATCATACCTTTCAGAGGTAGATGCTTTGGTTTCAATAGATTTGGACACATGAAGAGAGACTACGGAGATAATTCCCCTTTTAGAAATTTTTTTGGTTATTTTTTTAACTATAATGGATATGGGCACAAGAAGATTGAATGTAGAAAACCTAATCAATTTGGATATAGAAAAGACAATGGAAGAGAACATACAATGAAACCTACATGCTACAAATATAATAACACTAGGCACATTGCAAAGTACTATAAGTTACAAGTTAATCAAGAAAGAAGACCTCCTATATGTTACAAATGCAATAATCTAGGACATATAGAAAAGTTTTGTAGGTATAATGGAGTAGATAACCAAAGAACACCACCTCCTATGAATTCATAGAAGAATGGAAATGATACTGGCAAGAGTATTGTAGATGTGAAGAATGATTTTGAAAATTGTTTTAAGAAAGTAGAAGACAAAAATAGTGGCAAGATTTGGAAAATCAAAGGAACAAGTGAGACATCAGTTTAGGGAGAGTCGAAAGATGCTACTGAATCTTCACCTGAAGGTAGCAAGATAGAATTGACCTAATTGGTCAATCATGACCTTAGGGGGAGCATTGGATACAGACATCAGAATTTATCCTGCCCCAAAATTCACCGATTGAGCTCATGCAAGCTTATGTGTGAACTAAGTCGACATCATGGAGCATATACCTAAGAGTGCATCATCTGCCAACGTGTATATTTTGTTCGCAAGATTTAGCATCCGACTAGACAGTTTAAAGTGGTAATTAAAGTTATAACCCAACTTGTATAAAGCACCGTTTCATAACCTATCTATTCACCATTTGAAAAAGAGTGAGCTAAGGAGATCAGAGAGCAGAAGCATTCAGACTATTCTACATTTGTCGTGCGTGATCAATTGGAGCATAACATTCGGATTTCTGCAGAGAAAGGTATTTTATATCATCTAAGCTATGGATGCACCTTTCATTTTTTATGTTGTTGATTGTCCTAGATACAAATTCAAGAAACATCCATATAAGTATTGTGAAGAGGATCTGGAAGGAGAATTTTCACAAACCCCACATGGCGTATTACATGTAGAAGACATTAGGGCTTACAAACATTGGAAGTATGATACATTGGGAGACAATGAAATACTCACTGAAATGGAAGATATGACTAAGAAAGGAATCATGAAGGAAGAATTCAAACACATTAGTCAGTTGAGCATAATGAATATTATGGATTTATGCGAGTTTGATGAAAACAAATGGTTCAAGATATTGATGAGCAGGGTTCATGATCATTTCATATGGATTGGTGACCAACCTGTGAAGATTTGCAGTGACCTAATTCATGAGATCATTGGATTAGATAACACTAGATTTATACCTATTGTGAAGAAGCCTGTGAAGAAAGAAGTTGAAACCCTAACACATTCTAAATGGGACAAGACGGCAATTACAATAAGTGACATCTTTCAGCAAGATATGAGATTGATTGCCATGATACTTGGATACAAATTCTACTACAGTAGCAGACCTAACTCTGTATCTGCTGGAGTAATCATGATGGCTTGGAGAATGGTAAAGGAAAATATAAAATACAACCTATGCAAAGTTCTGGCTCAGCAATTTCTGGAGAATGTGAAGCTATTGAAGAAGGATAAAAGTAAAACTTTCAGATTTGGTTCGTTATTAATGCATATGTTCATTCACATTGAGCACAAGTTTCTTGGTTTACATCCTAGTGGTTGGAAGTCTAGAGTACCCACTGGAATACTTATTTCATAGAGCTACCAAAGACAAAATACTACTTGGGTAGATGGAGAATTATTTACCATGATCAAAATTCTATAGAAACAGATGAAGAAAAGATACAGGTTACATGAGGACATTGTGGAAAAGTACAAGGATACAATCTATTTCATGGTTGAAATTGATTGTGTATGTTTTTAAGCAGTTACACCTAGGAAGAAGTGGTGCTACCCCATGGGTTATGAAGTGAGTTCTGAAATACTCACTATGCAAGTAGAACATGTTCTTGCATCAGAAGTTGACACAACAGAAGAGAGATGGGGAACCTATGAAGAAAATTCAACAAAGGTAAAAGAGGAATAGTCTAGAGGACCAAGGAAAAGGAAAATTTCTAACCTCATTCATGGTTGCGGTATACAAGTTGGACTGACAAAAGAGGAATTAATAGAAGTCAAAAGAAAGATGGAAGAGAGATCTCTTGGAGTAGCAAGTGGAAGTATTGATGCCCCTATCATTCCTGAGGTAGTTATGGTAGATATTCCACCTCCTCCACAACAACAAATAGAACAAGAAAATGTTGTCACTCCTAGAGTCACAAGATCAAGCAAGCCTAAAGAGAAAAGCATAGTAGGAGAAGAGAAGAAAACAGAAAAACATATTTTGAAACCTGACATAAAGATGTTCGAAAAAGAGAGCAATTGAAAAAGGTAAATTGGTTTCAATTGATAAATACTATGACAGATATGAGGAATCAGACAAGCTAAAGATTGAAGATATTGTGATAGAGCATTTGCTTACCTTCAAGAAGAGCCTTCTAGAAATTGAAGGAAGTGTACCCAAAGATCTATATGAAAAATTGGAGAGCAGAAAACACTTGGCACAAATTGAGAATGATCATATCAGAAATAAGGAAATTGATAACACGATGCCTATGTTATCAGTACAAGAGAGAGATAGATTATTCAAAGAACTGAAACCTCTGTTGTGAACAAAGGTTAGACTATTGAAGATAATGGGAAGAAGGTATCATGAAGTGACTGAGGAAACTCAGAAGGCATTAGAGAATATTCTAATGAGCTCTACTTCTGGAAAGCCCTCACCTCCTAAAACAACATCGCCCACACAAATGGGAATGGGTGAAAGACCTAAGGTGACCGAGACCTCTACAAAGAAGAGCGAAGAAGATCCTCCACCAGATTTCTATGTCTCTGGTGTGGAAGTGACCCTTGACCCCTCAAAAGATGAGAAGGACCCTTTTGAAAGAAATTTGGACACCTCTGTTGCAGATGAAGTAGAACAGAAAGAGGAAGTTGAACAGAAAAAGGATGATGAATAGAAGATAGAACAGAAAAGAGTTGAAAACAAAGAAGTAAACTCGCCATCTATTTCATTGTTGGAAAGCACTGATGTAAATGTGGATAGCATGGATGAATTTGAATTGGTAAAGCTGGCATTCACTGCATTACACAAAGCAAAGGAAAGATCTAAACAGAAAGGAGATAAGAAGATAAAATTAATCTCAAGAGCTATTGATACTATGAATAAATTGCTTCCAGTAGCTATATTTTTCCAGCACAAAGATGACATTGAAAACTTGAAAATTACACTTGATGAATTTGATGGGTATTATGAAAATTTGATAAAGATTGCAGAAGAGAAGGCTGAAAAGACATATTCAGAGAAGAAACTGACAAAAGTCTACAAGTCCATCTCATAGGACTTTGGAATTGTAAAAAATTGTTTGACGAATGCAAAGAACTACATTGGACATGGGAGAAAATTGTTTGGCTATTGCATGAATCTAGTTAGACACATTCAGAATGTTGAGGACATTATTGCCAAGGAGAGAGAAACTCTGAACAACTCGATGGATGGTTGTGAAACATCTTCACAATCCACAAGAGAAATAGACACAGAAGTTACAAGGATATTGGCCAAGCTCAGTGTATTGGATATTGAGAAAGGGAGAGAATTAAATAGATTTAATTTGCTGAGGAGTTTTATAACTCTGAGATTATCCATACTTGAGGCTCATCTCTCAGATTAAGAGAAGGTTGTTGATTCATTGACCAAAGGCTTTCCCACATAGTTAAAAGAAGCTGAAACTACATCATTTGCAATGAATGGTTTGAATCACATCAGTCAAATTTTGTTCAAGACACAGAACACAAAAGTAAAGATTTTGGAAGACTCTTTTCAGGATGTTCTGAAACTGGTAAGCAGGAAATAAGACCTATTGTTTTATATGTACCTTTATCATTGTTGTCAAAGGGGGAGAAGAGAAGAAAAAAATATCATGAAAAAGAGAAGAAGAAAATTAAAAAAAAGATATATAAAAGAAAGAGAGAAAAATATGGAGAAGAGATAAGGAGAAGAAGAGACAGTTTTGTTTAGTTGGAACACTTAGATTTTTTTTTGTTAAGTGTTGTCATCAATGCCAAAGGGATAGATTGTTTGTAAGTGATCTATTTTGGTAAATGTGATTCACTTTTTGGTTTCCATTTATGGCAACACATTTGGGTTTAAGATCGATTACTTTGAAGTTAAGTTTTGCTGATTCAGAAATTGACTAAGTATAGCAGCAGAGATACAAAAGTATTTTGGATGTCGAAGATAGAGATCGATGAATTAAGGAAAGTGACCTTAGAGGAAGATAGTATGAGGTATGTATAACCTCCACCTAAGATTGATTTGGATTTGGTTAAGTTTATGATGAGTTATAAGGATTTGAAGACAGACAGACTGTAGAAGAACAGTGATACAGAGCAGTTGGACAGCAACGAAGACTGAGGGAGTATGACTTGGACTCCAGGAAATCAAAGTTGTATTTTGGTTGTTGATAGTCTATACTTTGACTATGCAAGAGCGCTAACTATGTATTTAATGTTTACTATATTAAATGCATTTTGTATTGAAGGTCGACTTAGTATTATTTGTAATAATCATACTGAGAGTTGACTTTGTAAAGTTGAGAGATATATATGTAAGATCTTTTTGGTAAAGATTATGTATGAGTGTATGTGTAATATTTATCTAGAAGGGAAGACATGCGAATGGTAGAGCAGAGAATGGAAGAGCTATAAATGAACTATCAAAGCATTTGTGATGCTTGTTTTGTTCATGACTGAGAACTTTTTATAACAGAATTACATTGTAAGAGTTGTAAGCTCAGAAGCCCTTAACAGGTTGTTGTGAACCTTTAACAGGGTTGTTATTCCTCTAACAAGGAAATGTATTCAGCTCCTAATAGGGCTAGGTTTCCTTACAGGGACATTATACTTTAGTACATGCTTGTGGGTATCATCCCCACCGGGGTTTTCCCTTGGCCAGGGTTTCCTTGTAAACAAATCATGGTGTTATGAGTATTGTGTAATTTGCTTATGTTCTTTACTTTACTGCAAATGTATGGTTAATGTTTAAGTAATTGAAGAATTAGTTTAAGATTCTATTATATTGTTTCACCCCCCCTCTCAGTATAATCCAATCCTAACACTCTTTGCATGGACCAGTAGAAAGAGTTCTAATAGAATATCAATCCTTGATCGGACTAATATATGAGCAACGCCTCACAATAGACAAAGCTCCTAATTTGTTACATAATTTAAGTGATATAGAGACTCTGTTAACTTTAGCCAGTCTTCACCCCATGTTGGATTTAATGAACAAACTTGTTAAGAAAGCCCAAGACAGAACTATGTATATCCATGAGTATAGCAGTTTAAGTAGAATGACATGCATTTCCCTGGATTGTCTGTACTCAGATATGACAAGAACTCAAAGCCCAAATTTTTTCAGGTGGCATACAATTACAGATTTGAATCATGCTGAGAATTTTTTACAATTTAATGCAAAAAATGATTTATGTGTGTTTTTGAAAGGATATGAAATACCGATGCACCAATCTAAGACGGGAAAGTGAGGCAGACTACTTCCAGTTAAAAGGGTTGATTTTGACAGGATTGTTAAATCTGTTAGTGATAATTTGAAGTCAATTTCCTACCAAATTTCAAGTGAGATTCATGAAAGATTTCCTCGAGAAGAAATTCTTGAAGCCATGGGTTGTGTATTTCCTCATTTTTGGAAAATCTTCGGAGATAAAAAAAAAACTTATGCACATATCTTTCATAAAAATATTGATGAATTGGTCAGAGAGTTTTCAAAACATGCAGATTCCAATGGACAACTAATTGAAGGAATTTTAGATTCAGCTAATCTTAAAAAATAGTGTGGACAATTTGCATCATGTATGAAATTGCAGATAAAAAACTTGGAGAATCCATTTGAACCTGGTGCAATAACTAGGCTTTAGAAAAGGATAGAGAAGAGTGAAGTATTGCGTGATCCAATATCAAAATATTTCAAACTTGCTGATTTATGTCAAACAATGATATTGGGATTGGTGGAAGATGAAATAATTTTCAGTGCATTGGGGTTTTTGAAATCAAAGATTAGAAAAAAACTAGACAGAAATTTGGAAACTTTCTTGAGGTTGTTTGTAACTCAATACAATGTTAGAGACTTTCCTTATGATAGGGCATTGGAAATTTGGAATTCCATGTGTGAAAGACGAGGGCTTTTGAACACTTCAAAACTTGGTGATACTGGTGCTACTGTTAGTTATGAGACAAACAATGGATCTTGGTCCTAGACTCAGAATGAAGATGAAGAATTTTTTGATTTTGAATACCCAACTCAGAATGAAGAAGAAGCTCTTGCTACAGTCAATTTCTGGAGTTGGATTCCATGTGGGATATAGAAGGTGCAGATTGCTCATTGAGTGAGTGAAGTGATTTAGATTCTAGAATTAACAATTATCATTCAAATTTTGGTTAATAGGTATTTATACACTGTATACTTATTACCTTTTAGTTATTATTGTACTTGATGGACTTGAATATTGACAATTTGACTCATATTACAAGTAATAAGTATTGTTCATGATTTTTGTAATTTGAATTTAGATTTTTGTAATTTAAATTTTGATTAATGTAATTTGTAATTTGAATTCATGATTTTTGTAATGTAGAATGTTCATGAAATTTGAAGTATATACTATAATCATATAATTATTAATGTCCTTTTTCCTCACTGTAAAGTGTAAACGCCTCGGCCCTCAATGCCTCATAGTCATGCAGCCATGTTAATATGTTATTTCAAGAATCAAGAATCAAGATTCAAAACTTAAGCTGGCCTAGTTCTGAAGTTACCTAAATAGTTCATCTAACCCTATCTCAACTTTTCTACATGTAACTTAGAGGCCTTTGGAACCCTTCCGAAGTTATGGTGACGGTCTTCTTAACATCTCCACTATCATATAACCTTGCGAAGTCCAGCATAAAGCCTTTCGTAACCTCTGAACTATTTAATCTTGTAACTAATTGTATGCCTCTCTCTTCGATTCCCACAGCTTTCCGAAGGCGAGGGTTAGTAGAAAAGGTTCACAAATAAATGCAAATCAAGTATACAATGACTACTAAACGAATAACAGAAACGTGAGCAATAAAATGTACAAGCAAGAGAAAGGAAGACAAATGAATGCAAACCCCACGATGCTTGAAGCTTCTATTGTTTCTC
>MU227020.1:1602545-1622803 GCA_018584345.1 Thuja plicata
GAGTAACCCATGTGATGTAATTGGAGTTATCTCTTTGAAGATAAATGAGTATTTAATTCATTTATTTATTAATTGTTTTCAACATGTGAGATAATTGAATTCTTTTTGATTAAGAATTGCTTTATTTAATGAAATTAAATTATTTTAATTAGTAAGTTTAAATATTTGAATTTAAATTATAGGAAATTGAGTTTAAATAATTAATTTAATGATAATTGATCAATTAAAGCTATTTTAATTAAATAAAATTAATTATTTAATTAATTTTGAGAATTGGATTTGATGATTTGGGAAATGAATTTAGAATAAAATAGATGATTAATTAATGATTAAAAAACCATTAATTAATAGATGAAAATTAGTGTTTTTAATGTAAAGTCGCAAGCCTGTCCATTTTAGGGTGTCTACACTAATTAACCTTTTCAAAGTTATGACAATCTGCCAAATGCTTCATCGTAACTTTGTAACATGCAACTTAGAGGCCTTTGGAACCCTTTTGAATTTATGGTGATGGTCTTTTTAACATCTCCGCTATCATATAACCTTGCGAAGTCCCACACAAAGTCCCACACAAAGCCTTTCGTAACCTCTGAACTGTTTAATCTTGTAACTGATTAACCTTTCTGAAGTTACGCCAATCCACCAAATGCTTCATCGTAACTTTGTAACATGTAAATTAGAGGCCTTTGGAACCCTTCCAAAGTTACGGTGATGGTCTTCTTAACATCTCTACTATCATATAACCTTGTGAAGTCCTGCACAAAACCTTTCATAACCTCTCAACTGTTTAATCTTGTAACTTATTAACCTTTCTGAAGTTACGCCAATCCGCCAAATGCTTCATCATAACTTTGTAACATGTAAATTAGAGTGCTTTGGAACCCTTCCAAAGTTATGGTGATGGTCTTCTTAACATATTCGTTATCATATAACCTTACGAAGTCCCGCACAAAGCCTTTTGTAACCTCTAAACTGTTTAATCTTGTAACTGATTAACCTTTCCGAAGTTATGCCAATCTACCAAATGCTTCATTGCAACTTCATAACCGCCAACACTAACGGCCAACAAACCCTTGCGAAGCTCTGTAACCACTTGATCATTACTATCATAGGTTCAAAAGTTCCGAACCCATCAGGCCATCACCATCCTAACCACTTAACAGTTGAGAAGTTATGAAATAGCCTAGCGTTACTTCAGAACATTGTCGTTGGTCAAAGCTTCATAATTTCCTAGAAATTGTCAATTTATTATTTGTCATACTCATTAGTCATTCCTGAATCCTAATTTCCTAAATCCTAATACTAAGCATTTACTTAATTCCTTGAAGAAAAAGTATTTACTTAATTTAATAATTCCTAATTTCCTAAAAGAAAATATTAATATAATAATATGACATTATACATTATTACATTCAATTTTAAACAAATTGCAACTGCGATCTTGAGCTCTTTAAAAAATTACACAAGCACAAAAAATTACAAAATATCCTTGTATTAACTTCCTTGAAATTTATACTTCAATGATCAAGATTAAATGATCATAGTACCAGAGACTTCTATCACAAAATTACAAAATATCCTTGTATTAACTTCCTCTAAATTTATACATCAAACTTTCAAATTCAATGATCAATGATCATAGTACCAGAGACTTCTATCAGGATTTAGAAAATTACAAAATATCCTTGTATAATTGTATTAACTTCCTTGAAATTTATACATCAATGTCAATGATTATACATTGGTAAAAGAGCTTGGAAATAGTTATAAGAGCGACAACTGGCAGCCCAGATTCTTCAGAATCAGTCTTGGTTTGCACCAAAGGTGTATCCATAGCAGGTGAACTGTAAAGATAAGATACCCTATTTGAATTAATTGACCTCCCTCTATTGGCTCTTCATCTGATACCAAAACTATCTCAACTACTTCCATCATCCATGTTAATGTGACAAGGCTTGAATCTCTCCAATGTTTTCCCACACCACAATTTCCCTCTTTAATGGCCAAATTATCACTCTAACTCTATCTAAGTCTTCAAGGCATTTGTTCCACTTGGCATCCGTTATGGCTCGAGATTCAGCAACAAACATATTCATGTCAATCTCCTGCTTCCACAATTCATCCTCAACTTCAAAAAAATGTGAAATGTTAGCATCAGCAAAAAAATAAGAAGCCACCTTGCTAGCATCCAAAATTTGGTTGAAAGAATCAACCCACTCCTGCCAGTCCTTCAACTGTCCCTCTATGTCCACAATAACAGGGATATATCCTTCAGATTCTTCAAAAAAAAACTTTAGCTTTGCCTGAATATTTTTTAACTTTCCATTGAAAAATGCATAGAAATCCTTTACTAATAACACCATTTCCTTAACATCAATTATTTTGTCAGGTGACTCCATTTTTTTCCCCATTAGTAAAATTAACCTATCAAAGAATTGTAAGTGTGGGCCCCAAGTATTAAATAATGGGGTTAGTACAGACAAGGCATTAGAACATTGATATTTTGTCCCCTGTAAAGAAATGAATGTGCTATGAATGATTTGATACTTCCCTTTTAAAACATTTACTTAGTGCAATAGCACCTTCTTTAACGTCTCCTTTCCAACAATTCTAGTATCAACAAGCTAATCAACGTCCATTATTATGTTTTTTGTTGCAAGTTTTGGAGCTAAGCCCCCCTCATACTCAGTTTGGACCCTAGCATCACAGACCTATATAACTGCCCTGGACTGATTTTTTAGACTATTTATTTCATCTTTTAGCTCCTTCATAGTCTTATCCAGGACAAAGTTCTTCTTCAGTTCCTCTTAAAAAAATTTCCTAGTTGACACATAATCTTTGAATGTCCTTGCTCGCCTATTCTCTAAGTCCTCAACCACTTCCTTATTCATGGTGGATGCATGATGTAGGAGAATTTCTATCTCTAATCCTGTAGTCTCTTGCAACCTCCATATTAATTAGCTACCATGTATTGTGTCTTGGATGTCAACCAATCTGGGCTCATTAGATTTTGGGGCCACACACCATACTGCTAGTGTCTTACTGTCCATATTGAATCTAGAACCCCTTTGTAGTCCATCATGGCCAAAAGATTCATAAGCTACAACTTTATCTTTCCTCTTGATTTGATCAATTAAGAATGAGGACTCCAAGTCCCATCCAGGGATCAGCAACATGCCACTTCTCTTCACAAGATCTCTTTCCTCCTCCACAGTTAATGTTTCACTGTTGGGATCATAGGCTTGTAATTTTTTAATCATTTCAAAAGTCTTTTCCTGTGATTCCCCTAGTTTCAAAGACAATGTTAATTCATTTTTCTTAACTCTAAAGAGAAAACTTTTAAACTCATCGAACTTGATGAATTCATCATCATCTATAAAATCTTTAGCTTGGATGACCCTATCATCCCATCTAGCTATAGCCAATTCTAACTCATCTAGGGCCTTTTCTCCCTCTTCTGCTTGTGATGTTAAATTTTTTTGTCTTAAGCCAGCAAAGTAATTCCAATTACCTGGCAGGATTTGTAGTGCCTTTTGCCTTCCCTTTTGTGGTACGTTCGTCAACTTTTGTTTCTTTGATGGCCCCTGCTAAGATGTGGATGGCTCAGCTTGTTCTGTTTCTACCATAAACACCACATCAGGTTCAACTTCCTTAGGGTTTATTCTGTCCTCCTCCTTCTCCTCAGGGATGTCTGGCAATTTATACATAATATTTTCATAATTCTCTATACACATGTCAATTCTCAGCATGTATTTGAGATCAGGAAAGAAACCACGGAAGGTAGGGTCTGCCTTTTTCAATTCTTCCTCTACCCTTACAATATTTTTCCATTTAAGGGTTCTCTCCTCACAAAGATCTTCACTGAGCACATTTCTAATAACATCTTCATCTACCATAGGCTGATTTTGAGCCAAATTGTGATTCCTCATTTCTCTCAATGCTCCTCTAATGAAGTCTTCAGGGTCATACATCTTTGCTTTAGCACAGGGAAATCTGAATTATCTCAGGAATTCATGGATTTGGTCCACAACATCTTTACCTATAGAGAAATCCCCTATTTGGAACCTCCTTACTAGAAAGGTTCCCTTATATCTTTTAGGGCCTAAGTGTTCTCTATCCATCATGATAAGTTGCCATAGGAATTCTACTATTGCCAATCTTTCTGGGACATATTTTGGCAGTAAGTGTGGAGGTTGAGGGAAAGCATACACTCTTATAACAAAAAAATTCTTAAAAAAAAAACATATCACCTCAATTATGGTTAATTTCATTGTCAATTTTAAATGCTAGGGGTCTAAGCAATTTTCTAACTAGTAAAGGAAATATATTCCTCACAATACCTAACATATTCATTATTGGATCCACAAAATCACTATAAAAAGAAATAGAATTAGAGAAATGGTGACTTCTATCCCATAACCTAGTCCAGAGCTGAAGCGGAATAGTTCCTCCTGCATTCTCAGTCTCATTGATGAGATCTGGGTTGATGTAGCCAATACTGCAATAGAGGATCAAGTGCATCAACATGGAGTAGTGATTGAACTTGAAGATTTTCAAATCAGTCTTTGTCGTCATCAACTCAGTGTGCATTAAATTGATTATGTGCCCCACATAATCAAACTCCTTGTTGGTGTACAGGTCTTGAACATTTGTAGCCATGACACAAATGTTAGGAGTCACTATCAAACCTCCATCTTTTCCAATAACTTTCATTAGAGAATAGATGGTATTCTGGAAATAGGGAAAAAAAAAAGGATCAATATCAAATGAATCTATAACCTTCTTCGGAAACAAACCTACCTCTTTAATTTGTCTAGGAATATGCTTCCTCATAACCCTTCTAGTGTAGTAACTTTTATGTCTATGAAACAGGGCCGCCTCTTCTGCTAGGTCAATATCCACACTCATAGGTCCCTGAAGGTCGAAAGCTTGAATAAAAATTGCTCTATCTAACATGTGGAGTATAGACTTGTCCTCCCTGTGGAAAGCTTGTGTCACTGGATTATATGCTTCAATTAGCACTTTCATGAGGTCTATATCCAAAAATACCTCAGGTACTATCAACTTTCCCAAGTTCTTGTCCCATGGGTTTGAAACAGGAGGGCCTCTCAATATATTGTTATAGAAATACATGAAGAGCTCATACCCAGTTGTGTTTGGGTAAGCAACATCCCTGCAGAACGCATAAGGGTCTCTCTATTCATAAGTGTTAGTTGATTGCAAATTTGAGGATCCAGGCAACAGTTTCATCCATTCTTCAGTGTATATGTTTGGCCTCTTTTTTATTGAAGGCAAACTCTTTGTCGTTTCTACAACAACATCAGGAGATCCTTGTTCTGCCATTCTTTATGTATACTAAACTCTAAGCAGTAAGCTCCTTTTCTACACTTAAAGGTATCAACTCTCTATTTCTCTTTGACTCTAAAAATTAAGGATGCTTTGTGAAGTGTGAACTATCTTTAATAACTAATAAGAAACTCACAACCAGCCACCAGGCCACCTACTCTATTAAAAATAAAAATCTCATCAAGCGCACACGCATGAAATTAGTAATTACCTTTTTCAAAAAAGTGTCACTGTCAACTATCACTTCCAGCATAGATTTTGGGGCAATCAAAGAGCAGATAATTGGCGTGTTGCCAAAGTTACGCTAATGGTACATCTAACCCTAGGTTCCTATCTCAACTTTGCTAAATTGGTACCAAAAATTGCCATCACAAACAGCCACGAAACCCTAATGAAGCTCAGCAAACATTCTATTCTTCGGCACTTTCCATGTGGCATGCAACTTACTCTCACTTTTCAACACCTTACGAAGCTACGCATGAAGTTAGTCAGGACTTTAGAACCCCTAACCATCATAAAAATTTAACCATTTAGAAGTTACGAAATAGCTAGGTGTAAATTCGTAACCCATCACCATCATAAAAAATTAATCGTTGAGGAGTTACGAAATAGCCAGGCTTAACTTCGGAACCCATCACCATCGTGATTTAGCATTCTAAATTAGTTAATAGGTATTTATAATTTTATATAGAATCACAGTTCACACTCACAGATACTTCAAAGTTCAAGTTAATTAATAATTACAATTTACATATTTTTTAATTTATAAAACTATTGTTCAATTTCATGAATCATGATTCACGTAACATGTTACTGTATTGACTATTTAGTATTGAATTTTGAAGTATTAGAAAATAACGCGTAAAACTAGAAAATATTAACACTATTTGAAAAAGAGTCTTCTAGTTCTCATATGTATACACTATACAGTATTACTATTAATTCAAAAACTGGTATTAGGTATACATAATACTGGTAACTGAATCACTGATTGAGATTCACTGAGTGACTGAAGTTCTAAACGGTTGTGATTTCCCCAGAAGGAGAAGCGACAAGCTTCCAACTGTTTACAAAACCAAAATGAAAAGTACATTCAAATTTCATATTTAAAAATTACAAGTAACAAAATTTTTCCTAAGATCCATTGAAGTTTTGAACTTTCAGAGGAAATTACAAAAGCCTAGTCTGACAGTCTGACACTCGACTCTTACATATCCTAATACTAATAGACTAATAGTAATTTGTTAATATTTTATAGTATATAATATAAAATATAATATAATAATACTATCCACAAAGAAAAAAAAGATCATTCGATGCGCAGACCAGCAAATAATTGGATCATCTCCTCCTATAACCCCTCCTGGTTGAATCCATGATCATCAAAAATGGCACGCATCTTCGCCTTGCCATGTTCTACTTTGAGTTTGAACATGTCACTTTGGTATCCGGTGTAACTAGTAGCATGATCCCATGGTGCAGACATAAGATGGCTGAGGACATCTTACTTAATCTCCTCCTCCATATCCAAATTTGGATGTATAACAAGTTCTGGGTTATAATTTGATGATCCCTCAGCTACTGGAAGACCCATTCTGTCATCCAAGATTCCAAATTTATAAATTTAGAAAGCGCCCTATGTTCTGCAATTTCACTACCAAGGAGTATATAAAGAAAATAATCACCAACTTTCTAGCCGCAATCAATTTTGAAGGAATTTTTCATGTAAGGTGGCTTGCCTCGGAAAAGGACATTAATAAATATCATTAAACAAAAATTGCAGACATTTGTATCTTGTGTAACTTGGCTCCAAAATCGAAAAGAAAAATAATGAATGTTTATGTACCACAACTCATATCCCGTAAAATTATCCTTTTTAATGTCTAATCAAAATCTTGGCCTAGATTATAATTTATGTAACTACTCAAGTTATGCACTACGCAGACTGCTAGCGTGTCCTCGGAACCACCATATCCTAGCTGCAATTTTAAATTTTGAACTGAAAATTTGGCAGCCGCATTAAATTTTGAAGGAATGTTTCAAACTTTCACGTAAGGTGACTTCACTCAAAAAAGAAAAATAATGAATGTTTACGAATCACAGCTCATATCTCGTACAAATTATTCTTTTTAATGTCTAATAAAAATCTTGGCATCGATAAGTCTCATTAATAATTAATTTCACTTCAACCTTTAACTCCTTTCTTACGACCTCATCCAGACCCACTGGGACACATGGAATCATGACTTAATGGCTTGTATGCTAGATTACGTGCATCTTGATCATAAGCAATTAAGTTAGCCATTGGATCCTTTTAGAATTGTTAGCACTTTAATCTACGGTCACCTTCGGTCCATCATGTTAATGGAACCCACGTCACCACAGGGACATGCATCACTCAGACTTGATCGCTTATGTAGTAGATCTTGCGCATCTTGACCACAAGTCATTAAGTGAGTCATTGGATTCATCTGCACTTTAATCTCTATCAAACTTTATGCAACAGGGCCCATGTCACCACAGGGACACGCATCATTTAGACTTAATGACTTATGAGATAGATCTCAATCATCCGATCAAACAGGAACTGCATGCTTCTTAACCTTCAACTTATGTTGGACCCGCCACTACCACATGTCATCACTACTTGATGACTTATGAGATAGATTTTGTGCATCTTGGGACTAATTCATTAAGTGGACCATTAGATTAAAACATATTAGCTCGACACATAATCTTAAATAAAAGACTCACGATATTTCAAACTTAGGGATTATTAAAGTGCTAAAGACTTAGGATAAATTGAACACGGCCCCATTTAAAAGAACACATGGTGGACACATAACTCAAGTTATGAAAAAGGTAATGTAAAAATAGAATCCGCTTCAACACTTAGGGTTTTAAAACAAGATTTACACTTGAAGGCCTTTAGACAAGGGTTTCAAAATTTACACATGACCTTAAAATGAAGCTTGCAGACCGTTAGCACTTTTTCTTGTTGAATCACTATATAGCTTATCCAGCTTGACTCTCAAACTCCCAATTCCAGATTCACACAGGGAAAAGGCTAATTAACAAGGATATAATCCTTCTACAATAGTTGACAACACACCCTGCTAATGAACATCATTAACTTTATGCAAAACTTAACATGCCAAACAATAAGCTTAACAAGAGTTATTATCAGTGTAATAAGGACATTCATCCTTCTTATTTTTAGAGTGCTAGAAGGTAGAATCTTTGATGAGCATGTTCATCACATTCAGATAGACCAAATCTTGAAAATACTAAACAAAAATACACTCAATACATTTAGATAGACCAAAGCTTGAAAAAACTAAACAAAAATATTAAGTCTACTTTGCAGTTGTAAATTCACCATCCTTTACAAAGTCTTCTAACTTTCAATATATAGTTTTTGCCTTAGTCATCTTGGAATCCTTAAAAATCAAGGATGCAACAAGCTTCAGATGACTAAGCTAAAAGACAAATCCTATGACCCATATATAAGACAAAATAACAGGTGGACTAATAACCCCTCTTGTTACAAGATATTTAAAGTAGTTTGTCTTCTGACCGCCTGGGCATTTGTAAGTTTGTAACTGATTTGGGGTTGTTCGGTAGCCACCATAAGGATTCAGGAATCTGTTTTCCTTGATCTTTTTTATGTAGGATCTTCATCTTTTCCTGTCTCATTCAAACTGTTAGGCAACATTTTCATTTGTTGCCTATTGAACATTATCACCTTCTCCTTGATCAACTGCATTGTACTTGTCATTCCAGGAGGTATACACCTCATCATTCGGCCAAGAGAAACCAATGACTTTATATTTTCTTATATTAATCTCATTCCAGCTAACATTTGCTTTCTCAACTTCCTCTGTCCAAAATTCAAAAAATGCTTTGGCCTTACCGACTATCTCAACAATTTGAACAAACAAAAGTGTGCTTTCAAAAGTAATAATATTGTTGGTTCTTTTTTCCAATGCCTCATTCATTTGTCTATGCCATAAAGCTTCATTTTTTATCTCACCACTCTTCTTAAAAATATTAGGAAACATCTCATAATGATCCTTTGAATATTCTTTCCTCAAAGCCACTACCTTCCTAATGATGATGCTTCTCTTTATGTCCATGTCCATTAGCAATTTAAAACATTTATAAGTACCAGTCAATATGATGTCAACATTGTTTTCTTCTTTGGACGTAGTATAGAAGAATTTCAATTCTACTCTCTTTCCTTTCCATCTATCCATTATTGGATCCCTATTATCCTTATCTGCATTATATTCATTCAATATGCTGACAATATTTTTTCTCTGTGAATAAATGGTAGTAGGAATTAACTCCTTAGTGTAATGCCTAAGAGTGGTACGTATTTTATCAGCATACATTTGCTTTACCCACACCTTTACTTCTTGAAATTTTGCAGAATCCTCAATCCATTTATTCCTTGCTTCTTCTAACTTTGTTCTTTCGGTAATTAATCTTTTCTTTTCTAGTTCCAATTCTTCTTGTGTGGTGGGACCTGATGGCATGGGAGAAGGGGGATAAGTTATAATTGGGCTTGATGATGAGGGCTGGTGAGGATCTTATGTAATAATCCTTTCATGAGTAAACTGAGTTGTTTGTTTTCCTTCAAGGATAGAAATCTTTTTATCTTTTTTAATAGATTTTTATCAACTCATCATTATAGGCCTTCATGACCATCTCATACTTTTCCCTCAGGATTTTGATTTCTTCTTCCTATTTCTCAGCTACTTTCATGCCAAACTTTGCTGATTCCAGAGTAAGGCTAGCTGCTTCTACTCCTGAGGTGTCTATCACTCTTCTTACCAAGAGGCTACCTGCATGTTCAGCATGATCATCTCCAGGAGATTTCTTATTGTCTTTCCTTTCTATAGACCACATTACCAGTGCTGCATGGTATTCACTAAATTTAACACCAGTGGAGACTCCACTAGTGTGCATTGGATTGGTCTCTTTTCTAAAAGTATCAAAGACAATGTCATCAGCAAGATCCCACTGTGGTAGAATGAGAACTCCTTCTTTCTTTACCAGTTCTCTGCCTTCTTCAGGAGTGATTTTGTCAAATTTGGCTACCAACTCCTGCTTCACTTCCTTTTCAATGTCATCTTTATCTCTATTAGGTTGATCATTCTGCAACTTTTGACATTTTTCTTTGAATTCATTAATGTGAATTCTCCAAAGGAATTGAATAAATTCCCTTGCCTTAACAAATTGATCATCTAACAATAATTCATCACTAGCTTGTTTAGTGATAGGATCCAATTCTTTTCCAGCAAACTCAGCTACTATTAAGTCTATTTGAGCATGTTTGGGTGCCTCTGGCACTCCTTCTTGCAACTCTTGAGCTGTAACAAATATATACCCGGTATTCCGTACTTTCACTAATTTCTCAACAATGGTCTATTCATCCATGTGCAGGGGAGATTGGGAAGGGGAATAAATATCATCTTGTTGTTTATCTCTTCCTTCCACACTTTGCCTTTTTGGAGATGGAAATGATTGGGTACTAGAGTCTAATGTCCTCTTCCCTTTTGTATCAGAGGTCTTTTCAACTCTGGGCAAGATTGTGCTATAGCCTCTTCGTTGGTAGATGACATATTTCCCTGGTGGAACAACCCTTCCTTGTGAAGCTCCGCTCAAAATAGCCTTAGCCTTTTCTAGCTCTGTTTCCATTACTTTCTTCTTCTTCTATTCTAGGGCTTGCATAATATCTTCAAACATGCTCATCAAGGATTCTACCTTCTTTTCCCAAGGCATAAATTCTTTCAGGGGATCATATGCTCTATCAAAATGGTGGACAAAATCTAAGGATTTCTTATATGCTAACCACTTTTCCTTCTTGATTTATTGTTCCATCAAATCAAATTCATTTCTAATTATATCCTCAGGAAAATTAAATTGATGATCTAGAGCTAAACACTTAGTTCTTTTCCTTAACATATCAATAATGAATCCCTCATTATCTATACATCTTACCACTGATGTTACCAACTGATAAGGCTCCAAGTATTTGTCAAATTGTGTTCATCCCCCTTTAGTGATAATGAACTGTTGTACTTTTGTGATGGTAGGGAAAATGCTACCTTTCATTTTTCTAGTCAATGCTTCCTCTTGTAGCCCACCTAGTTGTCTAAGGAATTCTACCAGACCTATCTTGAGTGTAACCCTATAAGGGAGGACAGTTGGAGTTCCTTTGAAACCATAGACCCTGATAATTGTAGAAACATGGTATAGAATGAAGTCACCCCAATTGTGAACAATCTGCAGCTCTTTAGAATACTCCATCGGTCTCAGAATTTTGAACACATCTATGTGAATCCTTGGGTTGTCTATGCATAATAGTGATCTGAACCTAGAAGAAAAACATCTATCAAAATTGACAAAACTGGCCTCTTTCCTATCCCAAGATAAATCTATACTCCACAACTGAACTGGCAATTCTTCATCATCTTGAAATTTGATAAGATCCATTTCTTCTTCAAAATAGTCAAAATTATTATATAAGATCATGTGCATCATCATAGAATACCATCCCATTGGCTTAGCTATCTTAGCATCTTTTATGCTTACTAGACCTTGATGCATTAAATCAGCAATGTGAGTAGCAAAGTCATATACAACAGAAAAATATGGATGTAAAATCTGAAACATCATAAGCATAAAGTGAATGGGCATTGTTGCCTCCTCATCTTCTCCCAGAACATGACACAGGGCACTATACATCCCTCTAGCCTTTCCATTACAATATTCTAATTTGAAGGGCTCTAGTGTGTTAGGGCTTGCTATAATTAAACCCCCTATCTTATAGAAACATTCTTTCAAAGGCCCGGTTCTAAAATACTCCCTTTGAGCCTTGTAAACTTGTTTGAACTACTCAAAATCAATGTCATCCATATGGATAGAAAGGTCACTCAAATTGAAAACTTTTCTAATCTCATCTGCCAACACTCAGTAATACTTTCCCATTTGTATCTCTCAAAACCCTAGACACCTTATCATAAGCTTTAGCAATTGTAATCAACAAATTTGTATCCATAAACACTCCAGGAACTATCAATTTTCCTACATCCAAGTCCCATATGTTAGATCCTGGGATAGGAGCATTCCTTTGGTTGAAAGGAATTCTGAACAGATCTAGACCACTTATATGAACCTTGGCGTCCCTAGCCCATTTTCCCATAGCATACAAACCCTCCCCAACTCTAAAATGAGGTTTTACAGGCACTATCTATTTGATTTTTGTTGAGTCATTGGTTGACCCATTCAAATATTGTATAAGATCATCATGCACATTTCTATCCTTGTAATCAATTTTACCAGTGAACTAGATTCTAGGGGCCATTTCTGAAAATAGGGTTTCTTATAGTAACAGTATCAGATTTTATCAACACTTTGTTTCTCCTTCAGAATTTGAAACCCTACTGCAAGTATGAATTTTAATGCTTCAACAGTATGAATTTTAAAGCTTCAACAGTATGATAACATAATACTTACCCATTCTGCAATTTGTAACACAGAACACAAGATTGTTGCAACTTTCAATTTCACTTCAATCTCTTCAGTGGTTATGGCAACTTTGAACCATTTTGAAAAATTGAAATCTGAACCATAGATCTCAACCGTAGATCACTTTATGGAAACCACTATTCATCTTGGAAACATGTTATCATGACTTGATCACTTAAGCATTAGATCCCGTACATCTTCATCATAAGGCTTTAAGTGAACCGTCAGATCTTCTTTAACCTGACTGCAAATTACCTTACCCAACATTTCACTGACCACGCATATTATTTAAATAGGGAGTACGCGTGTCAACGCCACTTAATGCCTTAGATGCTAGATCTTCCTCAACTTTCCTTTAAGTTATTAAGTTAGTCGTTCGATCCTTTTGAAACTGCATCCTCTTTATTTCATACTTGCGTTGTACTGGGCCCACCACTGCCATGCGTCAACATGACTTAATAACTTATGCTATAGATCTCGATCACTTTATCACCTAGTGTTTAAGTCAACCATCAAATCAATCTTGACTTGTTTGCACTTTAATCTCCTTCTTTACGACCTAAGCCGGACCCACTGGGACACGCGTCAACACCACTTAATGCCTTAGATACTAGATCTTGCACATCTTTACCTTAAGGCATTAAGTCCACCGTTGGATCAAATGGAATCTTACTGTAGTTTATCAAACAACTTTTCACCAGTCTTGGGCCCACCAAGACATGTGGTGTCACAACTTAATGCCTTATATGTTAGATTGTGCGCATCTTGAGCATAAGCAATTAAGTCATCTGTTGGATCTTTTTCAAACTGTCAGCACTTTAATCTTACGCGTCACTCAGACTTGATCACTTAAGTAGTAGATCTTACCCATCTTTACCATAAGAAATTAAGTCAGCCGTTGGATTCATCCATAATTTAATCTTCGTCAAAACTTTATGCAACAGGGCCCACGTCACCATCTTGGACACGTGTCACTTTGACTTAATGACTTGCTTGATAGATTTCGATAATCTTGAGACTAAGTCATTAAGTGGGTTGTCCGATCAAACAGAATCTGCATGTCTTTTACCTTCAACAGGGCCATTGCGTATCTTCGTAACCGTTAGCCATCGACCCTCCTTTTAGCCTGTCGAAGCTACGCAAACTATCCTCACAAAATGGTTATCAGTAAATGACACGTAGCACCCAACTTGACACGTATTCCTACTGCTAATACACTATGTTTTGAATATTCACCAATATATATTTTTTATACTATAAATACTATTTTTTATTCACCAATATATATTTTTTATGCTATAAATATTATTTTTTATTCGCCCATATATATTTTTTATACTATAAATACTATTTTTTATTTGCCAATATATATATTTTTATACTATAAACACTGTGTTTTATTCACCAATATATTTTTATACTATAAATATTGTTTTTTATTCGCCCTTATAAATTTTTTATACTTTTAATACTATTTTTTATTCGCCAATATATATTTTTTATACTATAAATACTGTGTTTTATTCGCCAATATATATATTTCTATACTATAAATACTTTTTTTTATTTGCCAAATGAGATTATTTTTTTCTTTGAAAAGAAAATTTTTTCGCCAAATAAATTAATAATTTCCTCTGTAGTTTTCTAAATTTCACCAGTTTTTTACACCTTTTTTGAAGGGGGGGTTTCTTAAAGATTACCCTGTTACTTAGTGTATACTGATGAATCTAGATTAATTATGTGTAATACAAAACACTAAAGTAATGACTCATAAACACATTGACACATGGATTTTAACATTGAAACCATGTTAAGGGAAAAATCACTTGGGACCGGTAACCCAAAATTTTCACTCTTCTGAAGTGAGCTCGATGAAGAGCCAACCCTATTAAAGGTTACAAACACACTGTTAGGTGTGACCTTGTTAGAGGATTTAAATAGAATAGTTTGTCACTTGATATTTGGCATCTCTATGCTACCTTCTATGACCAAACACTGTGTAGTTTGTCAAATGGTATCTGGCATCTCATTCTATCTTCATGATCAAACTTTTTGATACTCCTTGGGATGTATCTCAATATAGAAAGAATTGTTAAGTCTTTCTCGGTTAAGAGACTTTCTGAATCAATGGTTAAACTGAAACAATAAATGATATGTTCACATATACAACTATAGACTTGCAGATTTTCAGATCTATTGTAAGCTCATAATACCTTTATGATCAATGTATTTTTTCAATACCTTTGCTCCACTTCTTTCTGCTCAGTGATGTTGTGCTTCTTTGTTGCTCGGTGTCCATAGAAATCTTTAGCTCTTTCCTCAGCATGATTGATCAGGACTGTATGAAGTTGTTCTTCATCATTTTCTCTCCAGCATTATTCTTCTCTATTCACTCCCCTAATTCATAATGAATTAGATTGTATCTTTATAGACATGATATCACCATTTCTTAGTTCTTGAATTTCTTGTTCTTGGCATGATCCACAATTCTAACCAATCTTACTTTAAAGCATTTACTCTTATTCTATCTCATAGATATCTTCTTGCCAACTGTAATAAAACTGCTTTAAATCTTTCACTTATCTCTGGCTTTAACTTTTTGATGAAAATAATGTTAACAGACAGTTAACTCTATCTTTAGCTCTTGCCAGCTAAGTATTTTGTCATTTCTAAACTTCAGTTCCTTTCTGTGTTTTAACTCTTTGATAGCTTCGGTCAACACTTCAGTTCTCCTCGAACATCTCCGTTGGGGTTGTTTGTCCATCGGGCATCACTATGAAGTTCTTCTCATCGGTAATGCTTGTGATTCTTCTCATTGGTAATGCTTGTTGGGTTTCTTGCTCAGGCAACACTGTAACTTTACTTTTAGGTTTCTCTATCCATCGGGGTGCACTACCCATTGATGTTTGTAGTCATTTAGTGAATGTTGATCTTTTAAGCATTACTTAAAGCATAATATTTATCTCTTTGATTCTCTGAATTCTTTGACACTTTGAATATAACCAATCAGATTATATCAAGATGACATCAATGACAATACAATCCATTACCTGATTTAATGTCTTACATTATCTTTCTGCATTTCGATGATCAACTTAACATATTCAAACATTCAATCAGTTATGGTTCATCAAGATGGTGGAAAACCATATGGTAGAATCTGAGAAGTGTTTTAAGGTGTTGAACTGAATCGGGTGCTGGAAGTTTTTTTGGTTCTGTCTTGCTGGAAGTTTTTTTGGGATCAGCTTTTGTTTTTTGGGTTGAAACTATTATTGTGTATCTAAGGTTTTAGCCCTTTTTGGTATTTTGTCTCTGTCTGTGACAGATAGTTGTCATTTAGGGTTTTTCATGCTTATCTTATATATGCTTTGTTAAAGGGTTTTGGGGTCCCTTCAAAACCTACGGTTACCGTAGTAAAAAACAAAAACTAATTTCATTTAAATCTCATCTAAATAGTGTAGGGTGATACATCTGCAAACCTTAAGATACTAGGCGTGTAAAAAAAACCTCTCTTTATATATCTATATGATCATAGTGTACATGTAAGAATGATATAACATGTAAAAATGTATCCTTAGTACCATCCAAATCATTAGGCATGATTTTCTTACTAAGAACATAACTGTTACTACATAACATAACAAATCAATGGACCACCAATTACATCCATTAAATCTTGTGAGATGCTAAGGAGATATCATCACAAACTAAGACACCATTACATATAGTGCAAGGTGAATTATGTACATAAATATCTCTAAGCTCCTTACAAGATGAAATATCAAAAGATGACGACCCTTAGAATATTGAACTAGAGAAATCATAGAATGTAGGAAGAATATCATCACTAGACATATACCAACATGATGATTAATCAATGGAGGTGTAGATTAATTATATAATGAATCAGCATTAGACGCACTGAGTGAATATAAGGTTATATCATAAAGAAAAGTGAGATATAAAGTATATATATCATTAGAAGGGTAGAAAATGTATTCACTAGGAAAATCTAACAAGGATGGATCCAAACTATAATTCTAATTAATCATATTATATATGAATAAAAATAGAAGGATAATTCCTAAGGTCAAACCTTGGGGGCTATAGTCCAATTAAATTCATCATAGGTATCCATAGCATATTTTCTTGCTACCTTAACAACATTGATTTCATTAGAAGAAGAGGAACATGTATATGCACCTAGAGAAATAGGAAAAGGAATACTTGATTTATGCTTCTCTACACACCTCTTATTTACCTTGATGATTTGCCAGCATACCTTGACAATGATGATCTTATCTGTTGAAGACAATTATTCAATTGTGTATTTTCATTGATGTATACACCAATGTAGTGATGTTACACAAATGTCTATACCTAAACCGAGCACAGTCAGTGTATGCCAAGCTCTCTTAGGCATTGAAGAAGACCAAAGTGATTTTCAGTTCTAACTGTGTTCACTCGGGTAATACATTAATGGTCAGGCATTGAAGGATTACAGTGTTAACCGAGTTATGCATTTAGTGTCAGCCGACTAATAGCAGTTTACACTTTATGTTTAATTGGTTATATGCAGCCGATAGACTTAAGTTTTACTATTTATTTGAAGGTTATTCAAGCCGACTTGACAAGGCATATCATATATATACAAGGTCAAGTTTCGATTAAATGTGTGTGAAGAAATACATGGTAGATTTTTGATATGAAGAGTGAAGGCGAAATCAGATGGGATTCTGATTAAAGACAGAACATCCAGACATAGCTGCAATAGAATATTTGATCAGTGAGGATCCAGTTTAAAGCTAGAATAGAGATTTGAATCAGCAAAGATAGTTTCTTTGTCAAACAGGTCAATCCATTGTTACTTTCTAACAATTGTAGCAGTGATCCAAAATCTCTTTACAAAGTAGACTTAACAGTCTTTCATAATCCTCTCACAAGGTGGAATTTCTACATTGAAGTGTTTGAAGACCTCTAACAAGGCCACTCCTTACAGGGTCATTAAATCCTCTAGCAGGGTCACACCTAACAGTGTGTATTGTAACCTTTAACAGGGTTCACTTTAGAAGAGTTAAAAACAGTAACTAGTTGAAATTGGTGGTTTTCCCAAATTGGTTTTCCATGTTAAATCTTGGTGTCATCTGTGTACATGTTATTTTCTTTATGCTTTATGTTTCTGCACTTAATCACTAAAGGATAATCACAATTAAATATCTTAAGATTGCTTTCTTAACCGAGTAACAACAAAATATCTTTATTAACCGAGCAATGATGATAAGCTTGATTAAGACATCTAAGGGACTTGGATTTGTTTTTGTAGTAACTGATTCACCCCTCCCCTCTCAGTTACTCAACACATTTCCAAAAAATTGGTATCAGAGAATTTTGGTGCTTTCAAGGAAGGTTTCAAGGCCTAAGCTAAAGATTAGAGATGTCTTACAAAAGGGAGATCCCCAAGCTTAACAAAGACAACTTCACTATGTGGAAAGAGTTGATGAGGCTACATATATCTACTATTGGAGATACTAGTTTACAATTATTGGATAACAAGTATGTGGAACCACTGAGACCTATGTCTATAGATCAGATGGTGGACATGAAGAATCATACATAATGATGATTGATATAGCTTCTTCACTCAGCTATTCAAAATTTAATGAAGTCAAGGATTGCCCTAGTACCTATGATATGTGGAAGAAACTACATGATATACATGGAGGAGATGACAATGTAAAGAGAGCCAAAGCAGAGAGTCTCAGAGATCAATTTGATCAGATGAAAATGAAAGAAGGAGAAGACATTACAAAATACAGTGAAAGAATCAAGAAAAGTGTCAGTGCCATCAGAGCTACCAGTGGAACAATTGAAGACAAAACAATGGTTAGTAAGGTATTGAGAACTTTACTTCCTATCTATGCAATTAGAGTTTCAGTTATTCAAGAGATGAGGTGCATTAATGATATAAATCTAGATGCATTTATTGGAAGGCTTACTAATGCAATGGAAAGTTTGGTGGACTGATAAGAAAGATAAGAGATACACAAATTTGGACTACCAATGAACTATCCTTCCAAGTGCATACTAACTCCAAGAGACTCAATTCACCCACGGTTACTCTAGGTTCAAACCAATGATATATTTGGTGTATTTGGATGGTATTAGGGTGTATTAAAGTGGTTTTAAAGTTCCAGACTAAACCCAACACTCCTAGCCCTTGGTTTTACTCCAAACAGCCAATAGGCCTAATAGCCTTCCTTGTAGCCCTGCAACGAGAGTAATTTGCAGTTAACTTTAAAATTTCCCAAAGGAATAACAAAATAAATTGCATATTCTGATACCCTTTATCCTCTTACACAACATACTAAAAGGGTTCTATGGACTCCTTTGGACCATATATGATTGTCCTCACACTATGACCTTAAAAATGCATAAAAAGACCCCAATTTACAAAGTAACTATATGATAAACATGCTCCCAATGGCTCAACTCTTGGTCAGAAACATTAAATGACTCAAAACCCCTAAATACAAAAGGAATTAGACTCAGACCTTCATTAACATAAAAACCCCCAAATTCACTCCTTTCAAGCCCTTAATACTAAGGCTTCCTCAATGTCTTATCTCCAATCACTTTCAGACATAAAAAATACTTGATTAACCAATAAAATGCCAATATAATACAACCCACATCATAAAAGATACCCCTTATTTGGATATATCATTGGCTGCTACACTTGTGCCATCATTTTCAACATAACATTCTTCATCTATTGACTGTGATCACCCTCTCTTTCTGTTACCTGCTCATCAAATCATTAGATTCATAATATACATGTTAGTTTTGGTCATTCCATGAAGGTTAGGCCTTTACTTTCATGGAATGATGCCTCCTTTGTTAGACTCCTATCAAAACAATGATTTAATAACCCTCAAATGGTGACAGTGCTGAAACCGTGAATAAAAATGGATTCAAAATAATACAGAGATCATATAAATGCATGAAAAATGATAAGGAGAGACTCTTAAATCATCATTGAATCAGATCCTATTGATTACCAATCAATAAATGTTCAAGACATTACAAAATTCTTGCAAAATTCTTCAGTTCTGCTTTGACTAGTAATGCAACATGAGGATGCATCTTTCTCAATTTCTGTTTGACAGGTTTTGCGTTTGGTAACAACGGGAGGTGATGTAGGACCAACTCTGGATCTAATCCTGGCATATCTGAGTAAGACCATGCGAATTTGATCATTCTCTCTTTGAAGAAACCAATGAATTGTTCTCTTTCCTCGGGGGTGAGAGATTTTGCCAAGTAGATGTTCTTTGGGTTCTTGTCATCCCCCAAGTTGATTTCTTCTGTCTCCTCGGCGA
>MU227020.1:1625924-1677529 GCA_018584345.1 Thuja plicata
AACCCCTAGAACCTCCTACACACATTGGGACACTAATGGTCCAAATTACATTTATTTAATCCCTTTAGGATATAACTTATTCTTAATAAACAAATGCCATTTCATGACATCAAAACATTATAGGAGCCAATACACCATATTTTATGTGATTTGAATCACCTAGGGTCCCTTTGATCTCCTTGGACCCATGATTTTCATTAGGTATCCTCCATTCAGTCATGGTCTTCACGGTCTTCATGTTGGTCCTTGGTGCTCCTGCACCACTTACAGCTTTCGAGTTGGACAATTTTGACAATTATTCTCCTAATCCTAGAAATTTTGAGTTTCCATTCAAAGCCAAATTAAACCTTGGTAAGATGGATAGAATTCCAAAGGAAAAGGAAAGTGCAAAGTAAGAATACCATTGATTTTCTCTTCATGTGATGAGGTTGGTCACATTTCTGCTAAGTGTCCAAACAAAGAAGACAAAGGTGAGAGAAAGTTCAACAAGTACAAAGGCAAGAAAGATTTCAAAAGCTATAAAAGCTACAAGGACAAAGGTACAAAATATTTTTATATTGCAAAAGATTCTAATAGTGATGAAGATGAAGATAAAATGGTTTACATTGCTATTAAGGATGAGTCAAACAATGAAGATAATGAAAAGACTGCACTTTACGCTCATATTAGCAAAAATGACACTTGGATAATTGATAGTGGTTGTTCTCACCACATGACTGGTGATAAAACAAAATTTGAACATCTTGAGCACTATGATAGTGGGAATGTTAGTTTTGGGAATGATGAACCTTGCCACGTGAAAGGTAAAGGTTTTATTTCTCTAACTGAAGGAATCAAATGTGATAATGCTTATTGGGTTGAAGGACTAAGGCATAATCTACTAAGTGTGGAACAATTGAATAACAATGGTTTCAAGGTAGAATTCATGAATGGTAAGGCCAATCTCCTGGATGGCAAGGGAAACCTAGTTGGAACTAGCAGGCAAACAAAAGGTAATCTATTCTATCTTGATCTCACTGAAAATTCATGTTTTATTGCACAAGTAGAAGAAAGTTGTTATGGCATAAAATATTGTGTCATGTGAATTTTGATAACCTGGTCAACATAAGAAAGAACAAAAGAGTAAGAGGTATTCCTATTCTAAAGAAACCTAAATTGGCAATATGCAAACAATGTCAAATTGGGAAGATGGGCAAAACTAGTTTTAAGAGAAATAATTACAATACTGAAGAAGTCTTGGAGTTAGTGTATACTGATCTATGTGGACCAATTGGAACAACAAGTTATATAGGAGAGAAGTATGTCATTCTATTTTTTTATGACCATTCCAAAATGATGACTGTTATGTTTCTCAAAGAAAAATCAGAATCTTTTTAGAAGTTTAAGTGGTACCTTTCCAGAGTTGAGAAGGAAACATGAAAGAAACTTAATGTTTAAGATCTGAAAGAGGAATCAAGAGACAAGTATCTTCCCCAGGTACACCACAGTAAAATGGGATAGCAGAAAGAAGAAATAGATCTATTATGGATTGTGCAAGAACCTTGATGATTGAAAAGAATGTTGCAACCAAATACTGGAAGGAAGCTATCAGCACTGCAATTCACACATTGAACAAAGTTCAACTGAAGAAAGGTAATGAGAAAACACCTTTTGAATTATGGTATGGTTATAAACCCAATGTTCATTATTTCAAAGTATTTGGAAGTAAATGTTACATCTTGAAGGAAGAAAGAAATGGAAAATTTGATGTAAAAGGTGATGAAGGTGTATTCCTAGGCTACTCCTATCAAAGCAAAGCATATAAATGTTTGAGTCTTGCTACTCATAAAGCCATAGAAAATATACATGTAAAGATTGATGAGTTTGCAGAGAGAAGTAAAGAACAAAGCAGTAAAGAGCCTGGTGACTACAAAATTTTTGTGTATTATGAACCTGATACTATACCTAAGACACATGCAATGGTGATTGGACAACAACCATGTCAACCACTGAATTCATCAGCACAAACCTTGTTGCAACCTATACAATCTGATCTGCTAACTATTGAAACTGAGTCTTAGAGGGAATAAATTGAGTCACGGACAAAGGGAATCGAGTCTCAGATAGAGGCTCCTGAGTCTTAGACAAAGGCACCCGAGTCTCAGATAGTGGAACCCGAGTATCAGTCAGAAGAGAAAAACATAATGTTTAAACATGGTGAACCAAGTGGAGCAAGCCCATAATCAAAAAGAAGGAACTAGTACTTACCAAATATGTCAGAAGGCATCATGCACCTAAGAAAATAATTGGAGATCAGACATAAGTTATAATGACAAGGAACAAAATTAAAGGTACATATTTGCTTAGTAAAATTGAACCTAGATCCATTGAAGATGCGTTGAATGATAAAATTTGGATAGAAGCCATGAATGAAGAAATTGAGAAGATAGAAAAGAACAAAACCTGGACTCTTATACCTAGACCAAGAGACAAGAATGTGATTGGTACTAAGTGGGTTTTTAGAAACAAGATGAATGAAAAAGGTGAATTTTCTAGAAACAAAGAAAGATTAGTGTGTAAAGGATATGCTCAAGAATAGGGTATTGATTATGGAGAAACTTTTGCTCCCGTTGCAAAACTTGAAGGAGTCAAAACTCTTCTGGTATACACAACACATAAAGGAGTCAAGGTATACCAAATGGATGTAAAATCTGCATTCCTGAATGGATTCTGGAAGAGGAAGTCTATATTGAACAACCTGAAGGTTTTGTTGATCCTAACAAAAGGAATATGGTTTTCAAATTGCACAAAGCCTTGTATGGACTGAAGCAAGATCCTAAAGATTGATATGAAAGATTGCATGGTTACCTAGTAAGTATTGGATTTTAGAGAAATAATCACAATAGTAGCTTGTACATCAAAGAAGGACCTCGGAACAAGATATTATTAACAGAGATATTTGTTGATGATATACTGTTCACTAGAGATGATGATTTATGCAAAGCATTCTCCGAAGCTCTGATTAAGGAATTTGAGATGTCTATGTTTGGAGAAATAAAATTCTTTGTTGGTTTACAAGTTCATTAGATGAAGGATGGTATCTACATTACTCAGTCTAAATACATCAAAGAGATACTGAAGAAATTTGGAATGGAAGATTCCAGACTAGTTGGGACACCTATGTCTACTGGACATAAGTTGTCTAAGGATGATGACTCAAAGGAGGCAAATAAGGTTACCTACAGATCCATGATTGGTAAACTTCAATATGTTGTTCACACTAGACCTGATATTGCATTAGTAGTTGCTATTGTTGCAAGGTTTTTAGCTAATCCTAGAGAGAATCATTTGATGGCTATCACAAGGATTCTGAGATATCTTAAGGGTACTGAAGATTATGGATTATGGTATAAGAAAGGAGGAAACTTTGATTTGAAGACTTCAACTAATGTTGATTAGGCAGGAAGTGTTGATGACAAAAAGAGAACCAGTGGTGGAGCGTTATTCCTTGGAAAGAGGTTAGTCTCTTAGACCAGTAAGAAACAAAAATGTATCTCTCAGTCTACAGCAGAGGCAGAGTATGTTGCTACAATAGTAAATTGTTCAAATATCATATGGTTCAAACAGTTGTTGTCAGGTATGAAAGAGGAAATCAAAGAACCAGTTATTATCTACTGTGACAACACTAGTTCAATTAACATTTCAAAGAACCCTGTGATGTATGCTAAAGTCAATTAAGGATATTACAATAAAGTATCATTTCTTGAGAGAATTGGTTCAGGGCAAGGAAGTAAGCTTGGAATATGTGAACACTAAAGAACAAATTGTAGACATATTCACAAAACCTTTACCTAAGGATTCATTCTTGTATCTTAGAGGAAAGCTAGGGGTGATTCCCCTAACTGAGGCTCACTAATGGACAGATTAGTGATGCATCAACCGAGCTACATAACAAATTTAACTTGTTGATGCAGATTGTCAGAGCTCATTGCATATGAATATGTACATCAGGTACACTACAATTTTATTGGATAGAGTCTTTGGCATTTGGATGTCAAAGAGGGAGATATTATTGATTTCATGCCAAAGAAATTATTAAAGGGAAATATTATTGATGACAGAGGGAGAAATTTTATCAGAAACAGAGATTAATGTAAGAGGGAGAAATATGTACTTTAGTGATTGTGAAGACAGAGGGAGTTTTCTAGATGGGAATTAGAATGAAGCTAAGGACATTAATAAATTTTCTATTATTGTTTCTGTTTCTCTAAAATTCTTTGTATTATGACATATTGTGTTGCCATCAATGCCAAAGAGGGAGATTGTTGAAGATAATTATTCAATTGTGTATTGTCATTGATGTATACACAAATGTAGTGATATTACACAAATGTCTATACCTAAACCAAGAAGAGTCACTATATGCCAATCTCTCTCAGGCATTGAAGAAGACCAAAGTGATTTTCAATTCTAACCGAGTTCACTCGGGCAATACAGTAATAGTAGGGCATTGACAGATTATAGTGTTAACCGAGTTATGCATTTAGTGTTAGCCGACTAACAACAATTTACACTTTATGTTTAATTGGTTATATGCAGCCGACAGACTTAAGCTTTTTTTTTTTTTTAAGGTTATTCAAGCTGACTTGACAAGGCCTATCATATATATACAAGGTCAAGTTTGGATTGAATGTGTGTGAAGAAATACATAGCAGAGTTTTGATATGAAGAGTGAAGGCGAAATCAGATGGGATTCTGATTAAATATAGAACATCCAGACAAAGCTGCAATAGAATATTTGATTAGTGAGGATACAATTTAAAGCCAAAATAGAGATCTAAATAAGAAAAGATAGTTGCTTCATCAAACAGTTCAATCCATTGTTATTCTCTAATAAGTGTAGCAGTGATCCAAAATCTCTTTACAGAGTAGACTTAACAGTCTCTCATAAATCCTCTCACAAGGTGGCATTTCTACATTGAAGTGTTTAAAGACCTCTAACAAGCCCACTCCTTACAGGGTGATTAAATCCTCTAACAGGGTCACACCTAACAGTGTGTATTGTAACCTTTAATAGGGTTGGCTCCTAACGTGGCTCACTTCAGAAGAGTGAAAAATAGTAACTAGTTGCAATTGGTGGTT
The DNA here is from genome assembly GCA_018584345.1 of Thuja plicata. NCBI lineage: Eukaryota > Viridiplantae > Streptophyta > Pinopsida > Cupressales > Cupressaceae > Thuja > Thuja plicata. The sequence goes on from MU227020.1 coordinate 1,631,046, forward strand.
TTCCCAAATTGGGTTTCCATGTTAAATCTTGGTGTCATCTGTGTACATGTTATTTGATTTATGCTTTACATTTTTGCACTTAATCACTAAAGGATAATTATAGTTAAATATCTTAAGATTGCTTTGTTAACTGAGTAACAACAAAATATCTTTATTAACCGAGAAACAATGATAAGTTTGATTAAGACATCTAAAGGACTTGGATTTGTTTTTGTAGTAACTGCTTCACCTCTCCACTCTCAGTTACTCAACCCATTTCTAACACTTATCATCCCCATAGAGGTATAATTTCCATTGAAAAATATCAAAAGAATTTATCCTATATATATGTAAAGGTAGGTTATTGGACGAAGTAGCTCTCGTAAGTCTTAATCAATCAATGTAGCAACTTCTAGTGAGATCCTTTACTCAGGGCATCCTTGTAATTCTCGCACCAATTTCATAGAAAAAACATCATTTACCCTACAAAAATTAGCATAGCCATTGTGCAATTGCATGCTAGGGTAGAATTCATAAATCTAGATGTCATTAGTGAATTCCTCCACATGTTCCAAACCAGACCAATATTGTATACACGCCAGGACATATGCTAGATAATAAGACAGGTAAAAGATTTTATTCAATGGAAATTGATTCATCATTTGACGAATTCTTTCGCTAATTATATTTTTCCAGTCTATATAACCAGATTCAGCACAAATTACCTGCACAAAGTAAAACATCCACTCGTCTAGAGTAATTGCATTTTCATCCACTCTCAACCTATACAGTAATAGGATTATGTCAATGATTTCTCCTTTGACAGAGGTATGAAATATGGTTTTAGGAAATTTAGACTAACCCTTCCCTAGTGGGTGAAACTATTTCATGGAAATTTCACTTCTATTTACCGTCCTTTTCATACTAAACTCCAATTGGGAAGAAGTGAAATCCCAGTGTGCATAAAGATCCCTTGCTGGAAGAAGGAAGAAGTTTTGTATGGTGTTTCTGTCAAGGGTGATGACTCTTTCGTCCTACATTGTAATTTCCTTTCTATCGCGATTGTATCTATTCACGCGTTTCATTATTAGGTCAACACATTGAAGTGCAACTGGAAAACCTGCAACTTCTATCAACCCACTCTCAACCAATTTTTTTGTGATTGGGTGCCTATCTGGGTGATTAATTCTACTCTAAAATTTATTCAAATTCACCTTCCCTTGCTTTGTATCTCTAATTTTACTTAACTTACATTCTATCCCATTTAAGTGATCATAACCAGGATGCCTAAACCTCATGATTTATAGGAAATAAGAACAACCCAAAAAATTAACTAAATCCAAACAAAGGAAATGGTTTGGAACTGATCAACTTATTGAAACTCAGTTGTTGTTAGTTATTGCCTTTAATTTTGTGCCCTAGCTTCACTTCTGTGTCCAAATCAAATCCTGTAAAGTAATATGGAAATTGCATTCTTTAATCTTTAATGAGTATCCATTAGTTACCTCCTACAACGCCATTAATCCCAGTCTTTTCATATTAAATGCTTTATCTACTTTTGGGTTGTGACACCACGTTGACTTTCTTTGTTTGAAAATTAGCGACCACTTTTTAAATTTCATAAAAAATGCTGACGTCAGAGAGAAATTTTATAAAGGCAGTATAATTTCCACTTAACCTTCTCTATCGTTAGAATTCAACCTCTACCTTCGGGTTTTGACAATTATTCAGGAATTCCCTTTGAATTCTAGCCACTCACTTTGTTAATATGGAGGAACAATCCCCTTTTAATTTTCACATTGTTCCATCATAGGCTTTGGATTCTGATGATGGTTTTGAAACTCATAGCTAACTCCGCTTCCTTTCTTTTCTTTTAACTTTACCTATTGGGCCCGCTTTCTCTCTATTTGGATCATTCCTTCAAGCTTGTCAAATTCTGAAGGTTGTTCTAGCACTTAATCTCCTTTGACTTCTTTTAGTTCCTATTTGCCTTTCGGTACCTGAAGGTTGTTCTAGAACAAAGTTTTTTGTCCCCGCCTCTATCTTTCAATGAAGTTTCTTCCACTTCCCTTAGTTCCAATTACATGTTGGGATTCCAATAATTGCTCTTGAAATAAGTTTCTTTATCAAACGAGTGCCCCTTTATAAATTATCCCTCTTTTCTCCATTCCTCTGTTGGTTCCATTTCATGCTTCAGACTCCGAAGATAGTTCTAGAAGCACTTGTCAATTCTAAAGTTTGACTTCAGAAGAGAGAAACACTTTTGATTTGACTAACCAAGGACAAGACCGACTCAAAAGACAAATAGGAGTGAAGGAAAGTATAGTTCCATCTGAAGACTCAGATTTTGATGATAGTTTATGAACAACACTTAGATCCCAAGATCCTGAGCATGATGAATATGACTACGATAAAGAGGTTTCAAAGGGGTGGGAAGTTTCACCTAAACTATTTTTAGCTTAAGTGCCAAAATGGGGCAACACAATGATATTTACAATGGTGGGAATCGTTCCACCTTGAAGGTTTTTCTTGGGGTTCATATCCTCTTTATTCAGGTAATGTAATAAATTTATTGGCTATAAGTGTTCTTAAAGAAAATTCAAGAGGTTCACCCAAAGGTGTAAATTTTCTTTTGGGTCGGTATTGTGGAACCTTAAGTTTTTTGTTGTCTTGATTGTTGTTGAATGGATTGTTTGATTGATTAGAACTATTGTATTGATTGTTCGATTAATTAGAACTATTGTATTAATTGTTAAATAAATAGAATTGTTTAGGTTTGATATTGTTGGCATCTACCACTCCATCTTTCACCACATCTTTGTTTTTATTCAACCAAAACTTTGGTTTTCCATTATTATTGTTATTGTTGTTGTTTGAAGGGTTCATGTTGTTGTAGTTATTGTTGGTGTTTGAGTTGTTAGAAAAGCCTTTGGTATCTTTATATAATTTCAATTCACCACTTTTTATCAAGTCATCCTCAACTGTCATACCATTTTCTATCATTTTGTCACATTTAGGAGGACATTGTAATTGAAGATGATAGTTCATCTGACTATTCAATTTGTTGATGAAAATACCCGTCTTCTCTTTTTTGGGTATACTCCTTGGATATTTTGCAGATATGGGTTCCCATATTTGTAAAAATGTCAAAAATGACTCTCCATTTCGTTGCTTGGTATTACTATGTTAGACATAGTAACCTCATGTTCTATGTTGTATGATTTTTGTGATACAAACTTGGTTACTAGTTCTTCAAAGGTCTTTATACCGAGTAACAATTTTGAGAGCCATTCCATAGCTTGTCCACCTAGAATTCTTGGGAAAGGTCTCATTAGGTATGTTTTCTCATGACTAAATTCCATGCTTATAGTGAAAAAATCCCTAATTTGATTTTGGGGATCGGTTTTACCCATATACTTGTCATACTTGGAAAGATCTACACTTGGTGTCCAGAAAAGGTACGATGTTCAAAGTTTTATCAAACGAGAAAAGACAAATGTTTTCTAAAGTGTACCTTTTTTTTGGTGTACCCCTTTGCATGTCGTGAAGTTGTTGTAAAGCCTTGACTTGCTTGTTTGATGCATCGAGAGGGTTAAATTCATCTTCATATTGTTTTAACTTGGAAACATCATAGTCATGGGGTAACTTAACTCCTAATAATGCTAAATTCATGAAATACCTTTCCTTATCAACTTTTAGAACTTTTTCCATGATTTTATGAAATTTGACATCTGGTTGGGCTTGTCTTATATTTTCTTTAGTTACTTCCTCATCATTATTGTTATTTTCATAAAAAATCTTAGCCCAAGCATTCTCATTTTCACCGATGTTTTATTGCACTTCTAGATTTTATTCTCCTTGTTTTTGTTGTGGATGAGGTGTTTTCTATTGAAGTGGTATTTCCTATTGTTGTACTTCCTTCTCCATAGGATCTAGATATTGATTGAGATTGTAGGATATCATCCTTGTTGATGGCATGAAAGTTATTGTGAGTGAACCTCAGGTTGAAACTTCTCAAAAGAGATTAATCTTGATCACAAATTCTGATTAGGGTTTCCTAACAAGTGATATATAAATGCTCCAATCATGATTGATCAAAGTGAATTGTGTCCAATATAATGAATCCTAATAGAAAAAGATATATTTCTATGATGAAGGCTTAAAATTAACCTTGATTCCTTGATTTCTAGGTGGACCTAAAATCCTTGATGATGAACTTTAAAAATTTGAGATTAATGTTGTTTTGACACTATGTTCACAATGATTTAATGTAAGTGAAACAATGAAATGGTCTACTTGTTTAACAATGATAGATATGGATAGAATTTTGAGACTATTTTGACTGAAATGTAATCAGCTCCAAAATGGGTATTTAAAACAATTTTCAAACTTTGTTTAAGCTATAGGGAAGTATCCATTATTTTGAATGCGACCTTCTAAATGCGATGGAACAAGTACCAAATGCGATGAAAAAATTACCAAATGTGATGAAATAGGTACCAAATGCAATGAAACAAATACCAAATATGATGGAACAGGTACCAAATGAGATAGACCATGTTCCAAATGTGCCATACTGCCTAGTTTTTGGGAAACTTGTGAATGTTTGGTGTTTTAGTTATAAATGAATGAATTCTTCTAATTTTATAGACCATGAAAACACAAAAAACACATTCACGCACTTTTTTTTTCTCTAAAATCTACAACACTAAGTGTATGTTCTCAAACCATTTTCATGGGTCTTGCACAAAGATAACAATTCAAACAAGCTACCTAAGGTCATTTTTGTTTTCCATGGATAATGAGGTAAGCTTTCTACTTAACCAATTTGTAGATAGCATTTCTTTAAAAAAATGAGTTTACCTCCCATTACAAGAGCCTCCCACTATCATAAAAATAATATTTTGCGCAATTTCAAAGAATTACTAGAGAGGGGATATTCTCAAAAAGCTTTCTGTCATTCAACCCATTAAGGATGAATGCATTTTATTATAGTGGGTCAGATTACCATGGATTTATGGTTGTATCCCACTTTGGGTCGTTCCCTCTCACCAACCTCGTAAGGAAAATCTTGGGAGGCAGGTCCATTATAGCTCAAAATATACTAAATGAAATTTAAATAAGGTTAAGATAGGTCTGGTATTTTCATCACCTAAAATAGGTGAGATCTTATCCCTACTATCTTTTGCCTCCAAACATATAGAGAACACAATTCATTTTTTGACCTTATCTAACTAGGGGGATCTTGATAGGTATGACATTTTGATCACCAAGGTAGGTGAGAGCATATGCATGCTATCTCAATGCATAATCACAAAAGGTCTTTTTATGATTATTCTATGTTTCAAAAGTAAATTTCTGCAAGATTCAATTTCAAATGAAACAAAGGCAATGCCAAAGATTTAAGAGTTTGTGAGTGCGCACCTTTGACAATTAACAATTATTGCACATTTTTATTTTCTTTTTCCATTTACCTTTTTAGAAATAGCTCTAGCTCCTTAGCATCCTTAGCAGTTTCCACAAATGTTAGTCTCAACACATATATTGTAAATTTATGGAAATCAACAATATTAACAAATAAGACAAACTCAAAAAGGATAAGCACTCAAATTGATTTTAACTCCATAACTATCTTGATATATGTTAAGAATTCTAGCACATCAATCAAAAGCTTTGCCTTCTTCATAAATTTTAACCATTTTGTTAGCTCAATATACCTTATTTGCATAACTTTTTGCCTTCTTCATAGCTTTTTGAGTGTAATAACCTTCTTCAATTTAGTAACCCTAGATATCATTATTATGCCTATGCTTTGATGGACAACATAGTCCTATCACCTTTTAACAAATTTCTTAAAAAGTATTTTTGGCAACAAAGCTAGCACAACGTTAGTACCAACATGATTTAGAAAGAGTTAGTACTTGAAGGCATGTTTACGTTATATTTAGCCAAATATTTGTTAAGAATGCATGAATAATGATCATAAGATTTACTTTCCTCTTTAATTCTAATCGTATCATTTTCCCAACTTTCCCTTTCTATTCCTACCGCACAATTTTTCAAAGCCTTTTGTGTGTGAAAAACTAGATTCTTGTGTGTAACTTTCTTTGATTTGGCAATATCTGCCATCTGCAATTAACCAACAAATTGATTAGACTGAAATATCTTCTATTTTTGCAATTTCAAAATTACAGAGAGCATATGCAAAAATTTGTTGTAAATGTGAAAATATTTTTGGTATATGCAAAATTCTTTTTAGTAAATGTGCAATTCTTATAGGCAAATGTGAAATTCTTTAACTCATATGCAAAAATATTTTGAGTATATGCGCAATTATTAAGATCATATGCAAAAATATTTCACAACATACCAAAAAATAATGGACAACAATATTTTGATTATTTGAAATTATTCTTAGCGTATGTGAATTAATTCTCAGTGAATGCAAAATAATTTAGAGTATATGTGAAAGAAAATTAAGCAGATGTGAGATAATTTGTAGCAGATGTGAAATTATTTTCTCTGTACGCGAAACAATTTTATGTATATGTGCTCTTCTGTTGCACTTTTATGAAACCTGCATAAAATCTGCAACAAAAACAACTCCAAATTTTTCAAATTGGGGGCGTGGGTCGCATGGTGGGCACCATTAAATGTAAGTGTAAATTTGAGTCACACAAACAACAATGAAACATTAATATGAGTTATTCAAATCACAATTTGATAAAGAATTGACAAAAGCATGAAATGAACAATCAAAAGTGTCTCATTACTCTCTAATCCTAAGGATCTATTCGATTTTGCTCTCAGCTACAATAAATACTCATAGATGTCAACTTAGGAGATGAGAATTGATACAAATTTGAATGATTTAAGCTACTATGGATGCAAATTAAGCTAATGATGCAAGAACATTGCAAATTAATCTAAATGATTAATTAAACTAGGCCTGATGCAATAAAATTCAACATTATGATAAAGCTAATTATGAATCACAATGCACAAATGGACATGAATTTCTCAAACCAGCATTATGCCTATGCTTTGGATGAATGTGGATCTCCAAACCACCGTTATGCCTTTGCTAAAATGATAGTGGATCCTTTTAGTCTAATTATGCATCCTATTTATAGGATTTTCCAAGGCCTTAGGGGTGAGTTATGTCCAACTGTGGTTAATTCCTATGGTTGAGGGATGGGTGGTGAAGATTGTCTTATAAGAATGAATGGTTAAGATAACAAACCCTTTGAATGATCTATGTGAGTTTGTCCCTTGTCTCCCATTGGTTGATTTGGATTTGTCATGTAGTGGTAGGTGAGAGATTTTAAGAGGGAATTAATTACATTAGCCAAGTGTGTTGAGCTAATGTGTTGGATTTAATTTAATTAAAGATGACTATATAATCAAATATTAAATTTAATTACATAGTTAGATGATTTTTATTTAATTAATCCAATGACTTAAATTTAATTAATATTTATTGTTAACCATTTTCAGGTATATACAATATTTTGAGTTTAGTTATTTAATTATGTGGTTCAATATTTGCATAAACTTAACCAACTCACTCCTTTTCCTCTCACAAAGTTTAAGCAGGAAGGATAAGTTTATCTAGATAAGATTTGGTTTTATTTTTGCTATTGTAGCAATAAATTAAGTTTTTAAATTAAAAATATAAACATAACAACGTTTTATTTCATTTAAATCTCATCTAAATAGTGTAGGGTGAGACATCTGCAAACCTTAAGATACTAGGCATGTAAAAAAAATGTCTCTTTGCATATCTATATGATCATAGTGTACATGTAAGAATGATATAACATGTAAAAATGTATCCTTAGTACCATCCAAATCATTAGGCATGATTTTCTTACTAAGAATATAACTGTTACTACATAACATAACAAATCAATGGACCACCAATTGCATCCATTAAATCTTATGAGATGCTAGGGATATATCATCACAAACTAAGACACCATTACATATAGTGCAAGGTGAATTATGTACATCAATATATCTAAGCTCCTCACACGATGAATCATCAAAAATCGACGACCCTTAGAATATTGAACTAGAGAAATCATAGAATGTAGGAAGAATATCATCACTAGGCATATACCAATATTATGATTAATCAATGGAGGTGTAGAGTAGTTATATAATGAATCATCATTAGATGCACTGAATGAATATAAGGCTATATCATAAAGAAAAGTGAGATAGAAAGTATATATACCATTAGAAGGGTAGAAAAAGTATTCACTAGGAAAATCTAACAAGGATCCCAATCCAAACTATAATTCTAATCAATCATATTATATATGAATAAAAATAGAAGGATAATTCCTAAGGTCAAACCTTGGGGGCTATAGTCCACATTAGATTCATCAATTTATGCCAAGAAATGAACACACCCTACACTAAATATATCTAGGCCAATCAATGCAATAAACAAACCATCATCAAATTGACCTAGATAAAATAACTAAAATTTGGCAAGTACTAAAATAAATGCTAAAATCAATGAAGAAGGATACAAGCTTTTAGCTTTGTATGTGATGACAAATATTGTATCATAATACAAATTGTGATCTAAATTTGGAATCTACTACTAGATTTATATTAATGGAAAATAGTCGACAATCAAAGTTGCACACGTGACTATGATCTTAATCTAAAAATGGTAGTCTTCAATTTTGTGTCCTAATTCCTTAGAAATCTAATTGCCTATCTAAATTTTGATAGGACCGCTTTTAGAAGCATTTGCAGGCCCTATTATCAAGTGGAGGAATATGCAACTTGATTTGATCATAGTCAAGCCTTGTGTATCGATTTAACAATATTTGAACAAGATCAAAGAGATGTGACGTAGATTGTAAAAAGCCCATGTATTTATCTTCATTTATGGAAATGATGCAATGAATGTTTTAGATGCTTTTAATTAGACGTTGAGTTGTTTGATAGAGTGTAATGATTTTTATAATATTAAAATGGTCTAAAATTTTATCTTTATAAAACAACCCTGACTTTCTATATTTGAATATTTTACGTACAAGTAATAGCCAATTTTAATGAAACTGACTTATATCTATTTCAAATTAAATCTTAACAATTAAAAAGTCAAAACTGCTTAGTAATTATAACCTAAAAATACAATTTAAAACCGACAAATGAAAAAAATTAGAACTAAATCTAAATTATTTCCAAACTCAAATTTTCCTTGAATACATATTAAAACACAAAACTTTTGGATTCATAAAAAGGATGAAAAGTGTCCATTAAAATGGAAACAAATTCGTTTCTTGTATTGAATATGGAAGCTTTAGTGCCTATGAATGGACACACATCTATGGAAAATAAAGAAAAAAGGGTGGAAGGGGACCGTAGCGTTAAGAAATGTGATGGGTGAGGAATAAATAGCTTTTATTCTGCTTACTCCATCATTGCGTGCAAATATGATGCTTGTTTAAGTCACCTACAATCATATCTTTCATTATGGGGATTTACTGTCACTTAATTACTGTTACGAAATGGCCAAGCCACTCAACACGATGTGACCCTTGATGTAACTCATCCCCTGCTAATTCCTAATTTATATCATGTGAAACTACAGTTTCCTACTATTTATTTTTATTATTATTATTATTATTGGATTAATGGTTTTATTATTTTAGGATAAATAATTGTGTCATTTCTTAATTTAATTCATATTCTACAAGTGCATTAGGAAATAATTATCTTAATTTACCATAGTACTTGTGTATCTTCTTATCAATTTTTTGTTTTGTTTTGTTTTTTAAATTGACATAATGCAAGATTTAAAAAAATAATACGAAGGATGGTAGAAAAGGGAGTGTCTTTTAATTTATTGATTTGTTTTTATATGTGTCTTTTAAATAAGATGGTTAGGTTGTCTATTTTACATTATCTTCAAAATTGATATGTATATTATTATATTCTGCATACTTTATAATGTCGTGTTATATTATTTCCACAATTCATTTATTAAAACATATATTTTCTCATTTCTTATTTTTTCTAAATATAATATTTATTTAATTTATCTCAAAAATGATATGGGATCATTTTTATCTCCACCTATAACATTTTTACATGGTCTTATGTAAACTTTTTCATCACCTTCTCATTTAAGTTTAACTCTTATACACAATATAATTTATTGAAAAGACACACACACACACATTTTTGAGTCAAATTAATTGATCCTTATTATATAAGTAAAAGTTCACACAAACCCATATTTTATGAAAATGAAATATGGATGAAGTGGGTTTGACTCAAAAATTACAATTGAGTCACGGAAGGATTATTGTTTACATATTTTTCTAAATAAGACAATTTGGTTGTCTATTTTTAAATAATCCATAGAATTTGATATAAATATAAGTGTTGGCTACATACTCTATTATGTAATACTATAATTGATTTGTTTGTTTTTTAAATAAGATAATTAAGTTGTCTATTGTTAAATAATCGTTAAAGTTTGATATAAATATTAGTGTTGGCTACATACTTTATGATGCAATACTATATTCTCTATCACTCACTTAAAATAAAATATATTCTTATTTCTTATTATTTATAAATACATTTTTAATCAATTTTTATCTAAAATGTAATCTCTTTCATAACTCCACCAATCACTTATTTTTTTTAAAACTCTAATAAAATATAATTTACTTTCATGAAACTATATGATAACCCTAAAATATCTCCTAATTTTTTATTTCTTAATATTTAATATTTAAAGACTCCTACATATTAATATGTAGCTTAATCCTTTGATATATTGTTTCCTACATTTTTATTTCTTAGTATTTAATATTTAAGGATTCCTACATATTAATATGTAGCTTAATCCTTTAATATATTATTTCCTTCATGCTCTTTGCTCTTATCCTGATGATGGATCATGGAGTGTGATCCGAAACGTTGACACTAAAAATTACACGCAATCAAAATCCAGAAATCAAGCTGAAAAATTCTTATGGATTGTGGAAATCTGATCGATTTAATACTCTACATATTAATATGTAGCTTAATCCTTTAATATATTATTTCCTACATTTTAATTTCTTAATATTTAAAGACTCTACATATTAATATGTAGCTTAATCTTTTAATATATTATTTCCTACATTTTTATTTCTTAATATTTTTTTTTGTATTAAATATAAGTATATAAAAAAGATGAAAATATCAAGAAAGTCAACCGAGTTACGAAGGCATAGCCTTCCCACAGAAAAAACACAGAGTTACGGGTACAAATTTCAGAGTATTACAATGTTCAAAACGAGCATTAAAAAGAAAGCAAAAGGACAAGCTAAAGGAGACAACCATCTATGGCGTTAACCCAAGTGGTCCATCCCTTCTCCCCCTCCATCTAGGTGACCTTCTTCTTTTCTTGTATTTGGGCCAGCATGGCTAGCTCTTCTTTCTTGGATTTCCTGTTCCTCTTAATTTCTTTGTTGAGCTTTTGCAGGGTCTTCTCGAAAATCTGCAGATTGTCCAAGTTGTCCCTCCAATCATAGTCGTTCTTGAGTTCAAAGACAAAAAAGGTAGCATGCCCGGTCTGGAGAAACCTTCTCAGCTTCTCTTGGTCCATCATCATGGTGGTGTGAACCTGCAAGGAGATATTAAGAAATGTGAGTTTTTTAGAAAATTCAGTAAGGGCCCTGGGAGAATCTTGAAATCTTTCTTCGTTCCTGCATTTCCAAATCTGCCATAAGATGTAAGATGTTAAAATATTCCAAAACAGGTTAGCGTATTTCTTAAGCCCCATAATATGACCAGTAACAATTTCAAAAATAGATATGCATATAGGATAGGAATGTCAAAAAGCTTCCATATAGACCTAGCAAAAGAACATTCAAAAAAGATATGTCTGTTGGTTTTCGAAAGATTACAAAACTTACAACAATTATCCTCATTGGTATTTTTCCTGATAGGAAGCCTATCCAACAAAAACAGCCATTTAAAACATTTAACTTTGGGCTCAACACAACCTTTCCATAAGATTTCAAAGTTCTTTTTCCAAGCACAATTATCCAAAGAGGAATACCAAATATTATTAATGTGGTCAATGATGGCACCATCATACCCAAGCAAATTGTATATGTTCTTAGCTTTGATCTTGGATAGGATGGTCCCATCAGGCCATTTGCATTTCATAAATCTGTCAGAGTCCATGTCACAAGTGTTAGGTAGATTTTTAGTAGCTTTGAGGATCATGTTATAAGTCCTTTTTTGAGAATTAGGAATATCATAAGAGTTCCTAAGGTTTTCCCAGGTAATCACTCGGTCATGTTCAAAGAGATCAATGAACTAAGAAATACCTCTACTAGACCAAAATTTAGCAGAGCATCCTTGGGACAGGGCCAGAGGTTTGCTGAAAAGATGAAGGTTCCACCAAATGGACCTTTCACCATAGATGTAGGTGGCGTCATGAAAGTCCTTGTTAGATATAAATTCTCTAACATGGTTCCAGGCCTTCCAGATTGATTTGAAGACCTCTGAGCCTTGAACATTAATGGGAAAGTTACCCATGACTAAGTCAGTATAGGGGAGGTACTTCCAGGACTTAGCATTCTTAGGATAGCCCCATTCAATGTTATTTCTAACAAGGACCTTCCATGGCGTCATGCCATCCATGGAGTGAAAAATCTATTTGGCAACAAGGGCAATTCCTTGAAGCCTAAGATCCTTCAACCCCAAACCCCCAAGAATTTACTGTTGCAGCACCACTTCCAATTAACAACATGTGCTTTTTTATTGCCTTTGCCATCGGACTAGAGAAAGTTCCTAACAGCTTTCTGAATCTCAAAAATCTGATAGTTATTAAACATCCAAGCAGAGGAGTAATAGATATTATAAGAGGACAAGAATTTTTGGCAGACTTGAATTCTGCCAGCCAAGGAGAGGGAGCGGCTATGCCATTTGTCAAGTTTATTGGTGATCTTCTCTTTAACCCAAAGCCACATGTCTTTAAGAGAGGGGTTAATGGCAAAGGGAATGCCAAGGTACCTAATAATCTTTTGAGGGCCTCCCCATTGAAATTCATAATGCTTGAACCAATCTGGTGGTTCCTCCTCCCAGCCAAGACACATGGATTTGGAGTGGGAAAGTTTAGCACCAGACATATTGCAAAATAGGTTAAGTTTAGTTTGAAGAGCTTCAAAGTTGTCTTGAGTAGCTTCAAAGAAAATGGCGATATCATCAGCGAATTGACTATTAATAAGAACATCCTCATTAGGCAGCGAAATACCTTTCACAGCCGGGGATAAGGTATTGTCCCTAAGGAGGTAAAATAAAACATCATAAGCAATAGAAAAAAGAGCAGGCGCCAGGGGGCAACCCTGCCTAATAGATCGCTCGAGGGGGAAGGAGTTAGAAAGAGATCCATTAATGTCAATTTGTGTACAGGCATCATGGAGAAGAAACTTAACAGCATTACAGAAGAAGGCAGGAAAGCCAAAAGCCTCCAGCATCATGGAGATGAAGTTCCACTCCACCCTGTCGTAGGCTTTTTCAAAATATAACAGGTTGATGGCAGAATTTTGATGGGAATGTTTAGCCCAGTGCATGGCTTCCCAACTAGTAATGACATTTTCCAGTATGTACTTGCCCTTAATAAACCCCGTTTGGGTAGAACAAATCAGTTTGGGAAGAATGTTGACAAGTATGGTGGCAAGGATTTTGGCCAGGATTTTGTAAGAGACATTTAGAAGAGTTATGGGCCTCCAATTTTTGATGATGGCTTTATCCCCATCCTTGGGAATAAGCTTGATAATTCCCCTATTTATGGAGTTACCGAGAGAGCCCCGAGAAAGAGCCTCCAAATAAATCTCAAGGAGGTCATTGCTGATCCATTTTTGATTGGCTTTATAAAATTCAATAGGGATGCCATCAGGGCCGGGTGCCTTGTCCGAGTTAAGAGAGTTAATGGCATTAACAAATTCATCATGAGAAATATGTTTGGCAAGGGTATTGGCATCTTCTGAAGAAACAATCTTAGGGATCAGAGATCGACATTTGTCCCTGATAGAGGATGCATCAATCAAATCCTCGGTGGAGAATAAGTTTTGATAGAATTTAGCAAAGGTTACCTTAATAGTGTCAAGATCCGTAATCTCTTGATTATCAATGATGATCCTTTCAATGGATTCATGCGAGTGTTTGTGTTTAATCAGATTGAAGAAAAACTTAGAGCCCCGATCACCATATTGAAGCTAGTGGGCTCTGGCCCTAATCTTAGCTCCCCTAGTCTTAATGACCTGATGTCTCCTAAGTGCATCTTTAGCCTTAATAACTTGGGAGGTAAGGGCAAGGTCGGAGGGAGACTGTTGATTATTAACTTCAGCAGTAGCTAAATCGTGTGACAGATGTTTCTCAATGAATCTGCAGTCTTTGGCCCGTTTCTGACCAATAGTCTTTAAAAGGTTCTACCAAGCAAGGATGTTCCTATTCCATCTATCAATGCAACTACCATTTGGGAAGTTATTTTTGTTAATGATGCTGATGATATGGATAGCAGTGAGGACATCAACATCTCCGAGAAGACTGGTGTTAAGGATGAATTTAGGTCTAAGGATTCGGTTGACAGCAGGGGAAGTGATGAAGGTGAAGGAGGCAAAAATTGGGTGGTGATCAGAAAAGGATGTGGGGGTGACAAGGACAGAGTTGCCTACATTGTCTAGCAAGACAGAGAAAAAGTTCTTACTAGCATAGAATCTATCAAGTCTAGAATAAATTCTAGCATTACCCTGTTGAAAGTTGCACCACGTGTGCCAAAGACCCGGATTGCTGGCCTTATTTCCAAACAAGGGGTTGAAGAGGTGTTTAGAGTTATTAAGTCTATTCCAGGAAACTTTTTCACTATCTTTCCAGGCAAATGGAAGTCCTCCATTCTTATCATCCTGACATTCGACCATGTTGAAGTCACCAGCAAAAATCCAAGGGATGCAAGGGAGGGAAGTCAGCCATTCCCAAAAGTTAGCTCTCTCATTAACATCATTAGAAGCATAAATAGAGCATATGCCAAAAGTATTGTTGTTGTAATTTAGGGTGACCCAAACAGCACGGTTGCAGGGGGAGATACCCTGATTGGTAATAAAATTAGCCCATTTAGGACTCACAAGAAGAGCAACACCACCTCTACCCCTTGGGTGATTGGTGGTGATTTTAACAACATCTTTCCATAGAAAATTAAGGTTTGTTTCTAAAATAAAACCAGTAGTTTTAATTTCTTGCATCATAAGAAAATCCAATTGCTTACAAGTATTAAGGAAGTTTTTAATCACATATTTCTTATCCAAGAATTCGAGTCCCCTAACATTCCAAGAAAGACAATTTATGAGGAAACATTTGAAGGAGAAGAACGCAACTCCGATGATTCTAAACAGGTGATCATCTCATCAGCACACAATTCATCATTCTTTTTAATCTTTTTATTTTTGGACCCAGGAGGTCTCCCCCTGCGTTTAGAAGTAGGAAAACCAGTCATAAAATCTCCTTCATTGTCAGTTAGGGTTTCAGGTTTAGCAGAGGGCATAGCCCGAGAGTGGTCAACATCAGTCGATGGTTGCGAAGCAGGGATGACCGCGACGACATATTCGTCACTGATTTCATTAAATGGTTTGGAAGTGTTCGGAATAGGCAGAGAGTTAGGGTTGAGAAGGACAGAGGTGGCGGGTTGGGAGCTGGGCGAGGTAAGTTGAATAGAACTGAACATGTTCGAGACAACAGGAGAGGAGGGGGTAAGAATTTTGGAGGAAGAGTTTTGGGTGTTAGCCTTGCGTCTGCGCTTCTTGGTCACACTCTGGAATCCATCCGATTGGGGATTATCTATCAGGATTGATTGAGAGACGACAGGGGCGGGATTAGGGTTAAATTTGGAGAAGGTAGTATTATAAACGGTTTGGTTTTCCTTAGGAGTCACGGTTTCCATTGCCATAACAGATTCCTTGGGGTTGGAGGCGGGTTTCTTTTGAAGGATAGGACAATCTTTGCGTAAGTGCCCTTCACGACGACATAAGAAACATGCATTAAGACCATAGAGAATTTCAATGGGACAATTGTATGAAGTATTTTCAACATTGATATGTAGATCCGGTGGGATTTCAAACCTAGGATTTAGGGAAATGAGGATGCGGGCGTCCATGTGTGAACTAGATGCGCAGTATCATCCATACGGATCACTTTCCCTAGTGGTTGAAGTAATTGAGGGATAAACCTCCACATAAATGGCGGAATATGTTTAACAACTATCCAACGAGGAGCCGAGATGGCTAAAACCTCTTCATAATTAGCATTAGGAGACTAGGCAATAGCTCTAAAGGAGGCCGAGCCAACCGACCAGTACTATTTTTTAAGAACTTCAGATTGAGCTTCATGATTAACGAAAAAAATGACAAAAAGACCCTTTTGAATTTGACGACAGAAAGAAATGTGAAAGGCCATTTTAAGATTCCAGAAATTATGAAACCAATCATCAAGGAATTTCCTAGGAGGGCATTTATCCAGTTCGACAGCCGAAAAGAAAATAGCAGTGCTTCTTAACCTATTCTTCTCCATAACTATTTCAGCAAGCATTTCAGAATACGGAGAAACGGAGAAAGGAGATCCAGATGTTCCAGAGACCTTACCGGGGTTATGGGCTCCATTGGTAACGACAAATTTGGCTTCAGCGTTGGTGGAGATGCCTATGTTAGCTACTGCCTCCGAGAAGGATCTAGGTCGCGAAGAATGAGGTTTAGGAGTTGGGACAGATGAGGTGGGAGTATTAAGGTCTGCATTAATGGTTCTTGCATTCGGCGAAACCGAGGAGGAGGGAGTGGGTACGGTTGCAGACGGAGAGGAATTACCATTAATTAGGTTAGTCATACTGTGAGTTGGAACAAACACACATGTTGTGGAGGAGATCCCATCGCCAGCTGGCGGTCCCTGCTTCTTTCCTCTGCCCACCACAGTGTTTTCAAAACTCCCGCCATTGCAAACGTCGAAATCGCTAGTTCCTCGGCTAAAATCGCACATACAGATCGCCACTTTTAGCAGAGCAGAGCCTTCAATTCAACAATCCCAAAATTTTTGAATTAATATTTCATTTCTTAATATTTATATTTAAAGACTCTACATATTAATATGTAGTTTAATCCTTTAATATATTATTTGGTCAAAGAGAAGAGATTTCCACAATCCATGATAGTAACAAATTAACAATTTCTGGATTTGATGGTGTTATTAATATTTAAAGACTCTACATATTAATATGTAGCTTAATCCTTTAATATATTATTTGGTCAAAAAGGAGATTTCCACAATCCATGATAGTAACAAATTAATTTCTGGATTTGATTGTGTTATGAATTTTTGTATCTACGTTTCAAATTTGAGTGTGATTTGAAACGTCGATGTAAAAATTCATAACACAATCAAATCTAAAAATTGTTAATTTGTTAATATTATTTGGTTTCATCCACAATTATCTTGTTTTCCTCTAATCAAACAAACATTCCTTATTGGAGGGCATTGGAGAAGGAGTTCGATTGATATATACGTTTTGGGTGATTGGGTGTTGAGGGTTACACAAATTAATATTAGCATTGCATTGGAATTTGGGAAGATGAAAGAGAAGCTGTTGCTCTTGATAGGGAGATTGGGGGGAGGAATATGCGGGTCTTTTTCTCTTGCTTTTCTATTTCTTCTTTCTGAGTTGTGGCAGTTGTGCAGTGTTTGCCAGTCTGATTTATACTCTTCCTGTTTCTCCTCTGTCACTACATACATAAAGGAAGCTGCAACTGCTCTTCTTTGATCCATCTTTCCTTTTTCATGACAGTCTTGTTAGTTTTGTCTGCAATTGGGGGCTTATTACGCAGGAAAATATGCTTGCATGTGGGCGCACCCAGGTATTTTTATGTTATTTCATGCGAGTATTTGATCCTTATTGAGTTCTGAAGACAGGGTTGTTGGGTTTGTTATGGGATGATCTGACCTGCTACCTACTTTTTTGGTTAAGAAATCCATGCCGTTGCTTGCTTTTTATACTACATACTGTGCTCTGATGTTGCTCTGGACTGTATATATTTAAAATCCCAAAATCCTGTTTGCCTCTTTGATCTCTTTTCCCCCTTCAATCTTGTGTCTGAAAATCAAAATTTAGCGGGGCAACAAATCGGCTTGTCTTTGATTCATGTGTGTTGTATATTTTCACAGATGATAGCTTTATGAAACATTTCTACTCCATGATCAAAGTTGAAGGAACTAGATATTTCAACAACTCATGCCTGAGAATCTTCTCTGGATTTCGCTTATCCGATTTATTGATGGCGCCAGAACATGGGATTTCTCCTAAAGGTGGATTATATTTTCAGCTAGGTTTTTTTCTCACAGGTTTAAAGATCTTATATTCAACTCCTCGTTTTAGGTCTTTCGAGATGATAAGATCGAAGTGGATGTACTTTCCCATACTTATTGACCGACTATTAGCTATCTATAGATTTCAATACATATTTCTTTGTTTCGTTTTATGAGAAGCTGATCTGACTGCAGAATCCTCTGTTTTTGTTATTCTGTTCTTGATATCACACAGAGGGATGAAGATTGTTGTCCCTTCTCATTTCATGTTTCCAAATTAAGTTCTTATTTTGGCGACAATGGTAGGTTCTGATTTTCCTTTAAAGACCAAAAACTTTGGCATGATTGATGACATTTATGTTTAAAGGCTCTTGCATTGTGAGCATCAGTTTTCTTGTAGTCTGGACTTCACTCTCAAGAGCTTGACATCTGGTTCAGAGGGCAGTCTTCTATATGTGTTCAACCAATCTATACAACTTCTTCCACATAGAAGCTCTACATGGCTGTTTTCTATTAATACTGTACCCTGTTATCCTGAGCTCTGGATTGAGCAGTGAACCTAAACCGGTATAAGATATGTGTAGTGCTGTACAATATATGTATTTTCCATACCATAGATTTCTAGTACGGTACAATGGTTTGGAAGGAGCTGTGACATTATTCTAAAAATACTGCTTGAAACTTTGTATCCTAGACCTTGAACTCCGAGGATCATAATCGATGGATGCTTCACGGATTAACAACCTCTTGATGAAGAAAAAGATGGAATGAGTTTCTGATGATAGGGAACAAAAACCCTATAATGTCTAGTTTTCACTTTTGTATTTCTTGTTTTATCAAACGCAACATAACCTTTTAATGTCTAGGAGAAAAATAATGCATGCGTTGACTAAGTTTTTGATGTGGTTTGCCGGTTCTATTTGTTTCTTTGTTTCTTTCAGTTGAAAATCTCTCTCACATATCCCTACAAGATATGTGCTGGAAGATTTCAATGTCACTGGCTGGGTTAACAGCGAAACTACAATATGCTATGTTGTTGTTTTACTTGTGCATTAGGTCTCTCTTGTCTGATAGGTCTTCTCTGTTGCCAGTTTAGTTATTAGTGCGTGCTTATGAGTGGGATGCAAAGATAAACTAGTTCATCCACTGTGAACAAGAAAGCAACTGCAAATATGAGATGAGAAGGTAGCTTAGCAGAGTTTTGTTTGTAGCAAATAATTTTTTTCTATTCACTTCATTAACATATAGTAGCTGTGGGCATCTTGGACGGTCCCCAGAAAATGACTATCCAATAAATAAGTAGGTCGTAGTATAAATCATTGCCACAAGAGAATACAAATTTATCTTGTTTATAGAATCAGTGAATTGAATGAAGGGTTTGCCTTTGCACTCTTAGTTCTCTTTAATTGAAATCCTTGGGTAGGAAATAAGACTATCTGCAGTCAAAATAATTGATTTCATATGCTAAGAGCTTCTATTTGGAGGAATATTGAATAAATATATCATAGTTCCAGTTTGAAGATCTCGTTTAGCAAAGTTACCAACAAATGGAGATAAGATGCTAGCATTTTAGGTAGGCTACTTTAGAAAAAAGGAAAAACGATTGGTGATTAATTTTACTCCTTTTCTAATGTGGAATAGATTTTGAGTGGTAGACCATTGATTTGTATTAGACTGTGTGATATCAAGTCAAGTTCAGTTTTTGATGACAGGTTTTGGTGTTTTTACCAGGATGTTCAGAAATTGCTTCTACCAATGACACTATTTTCCAGTGCCAAACACCGGCACCAGGAATATCTAGTGAGGATAATGGACATACAATTTCCTTCTGAATGAATGAAGGATGTAGAGGAGTTCAAAACAATTTAAGAGATTAAAAGTCCTTGGTATCCTCTGGGTAGATAGTATGCCTATCTTAAGGTCATTAGAAGCTTCTGGTAGCTCTAACAGTGAAGGCTTTCTTTATGTTGGGCGGAGTAACACAGGTGGAACACCTGCATCAGCGAACTCGGGAAACTTGACAAGATTATACTGCAAACCAGAACTTAGTAGCACTGCTTCACATCCTTGCGGTCAAATTGATTCACCAATGTCAGAAATTCATTTCCAAACAAAAGACGTGCTCTCCAAGAGGTCACTATCTGAGATAGAAAGGCAGGCTATACATAGGGTGGTGAGACAAAAGAATCATAACTTGCCACTGTTACCTTTGCCCTCTCTGGATTCTGTTTTGCTATCTGAATTTTCAGATTCTCTGCCTCAGTGTGTCTGGTCATTCACCTCCCATAAACAACAGCTGAGCATTAGTCCTTCTCATAGCCAAGGCTCTGTTCATAGCCCAGCATCATTATCACCGTTGAGTATTTCAGATTCCAATGGTGATGATTTTCTTAGCTTGCCAATTCTACAAGGTGCTCCTCTCAAGAATTCCATGTCTCACGAGAATTTTGCACAAATGTACTCCTTTTTACCAAACATGAAATCCCCTGATGTCCAGAGTCTTCCTTTGGGTGGTAGTGCTAATTTGGTTGAAGACCAAGAAGGCATCCGGCACAGGCTGCAAGAATTGGAGAGAGAGCTGCTAAGCGACAATGACGACTCAGCTATTGCGAGTGCTATTAGCCCTGAACAAAGCAATCACCTGGATCAGGAGTGGGTTGTTGGTACCATGCAGACCCTTCTATCAGACAATGCTGTTCTGTCAACTCCAACCATTTCAGGTGAATCCCATTGTCAACCTTACAATAAGAAGGAAAGTCCAACAAGCCAAACTTGTAGACCTCATCAAGAAAATCAAAAGCAGCCATTTATGTTGCAAATAGAGCACAAGACATCACATGTTCAGGCACAAATTGGTCAAAGTAGTTATCCTTTAAAGCTTTTGGTGGAGTGTGCAACTGCCATTTCTGAGACGAATGCTGACCAAGTATCGACCTTGATAAGAAAGTTAAGGAGAATCAGCTCAGTTGATGGCGATCCCATGCAACGGCTTACTGCATATATGGTTGAAAGCCTTGTTGCACGGTCTGGCCCATCAGCACAAGGCTCGTATAATTCTTTGAAATTGAAAGAAACATCCAGCAGGGATCATTTGTCTGCAGCTCAATTACTATTTGAAGTATGTCCATACATTAAGTACGGGTTAATGGCAGCAAACAGTACCATCCTCGAAGCTTTTGAAACTGAGGAGAAGGTACACATTATAGATTTTGAAATTAAGCAGGGAAGCCAATACATCAGCCTTATCCATGATCTTGCAGGAAGAACTGGTGGACCTCCCAAGGTTCGCATGACTGTAGTGGATGACCCCGAGTCAACCGCCCATGCTGTTGGAAGCTTGCATGTGGTAGTGGAAGGACTTGAAACGCTTGCAAATGCTGTAGGTGTTAATTTACAGTTCCACATCATTTCAGCAAAGACAGCAGATGTGCAACCACTGATGCTGGAATGTCTACCAGATGAGGCAGTAGCAGTAAATTTTGCATTCCAGCTGCATCACATACCTGATGAAAGTGTCTCTACAAAGAATCCCCGTGATCAACTTTTGAGAATGGTAAAAAGCCTGAATCCTAAGGTTGTAACGATTGTGGAAAATGAAATCAATACTAATACTTCTCCTTTCATGCCACGTTTCGTGGAAGCACTGAACTACTATTCAGCAGTGTTTGAATCCCTGGATATTCACCTTGCAAGGGAAAGCAAAGACAGGATCAACATTGAGAAGCATTGCTTTGCACGCAGCATAGTAAATATTATTGCATGTGAGGGGGCAGAAAGATCTGAGAGGTATGAAGTAGCAGGAAAATGGAAGGCAAGAATGATGATGGCTGGTTTTACTGTTTATCCCCTCAGCTTGAATATTGACAAACGTGTAAGGAAATTGTATGAATCTTGTGGTGCCAGTTACAGGCTTAAAAGAGAAAATGGGGCTCTACACTTTGCATGGCAAGATAAGGTTCTTACTGTAGCATCTGCTTGGCACTAATGTTGTCCAATAACAATACCCTGGACCAACAGTCATTATTTATAATGATTTTTATTCATACTTAACTAAGTGGATTGCTTTGGGTGCATTGGCATGTCACCAGTTACATATGTAAGAACATTGACTTAGCATTTTCCATTTTGCTGGTTGAAGGGATTGGTTGTACTTAACCTCAAGAAGCATGTGACCAGAGGACATAAATTTGCCAAGCTTTTTTATGATAATTAATAAATTAAGTTGTAGGTTGCTTATAAAGTCCACTTGAGATTGGTGCAATTAATTGATTATGTTTTTGATTAAGATAAATTGGTTAAACATAAAGTGTTCATTTAAGAGAGAGGCTGCTCTGCCGCTTTTCAGGATTGTTATTTGGCTTATTCAATTACCTTTATGAACAGGACTGGTTGGAAGGTGCGGACATCAACTTAAATGAATAGAAGTTGTACACCTGATATGATTTCAATTTTACATTAATGCTATGAGATCCCACCTCATTTCCTGGATTACAAGAGTTCTGCATTAATATATTATGAATTTGAATCTGCAAAATTAAGTGAATTACTAACAGTATAAGCTTGTATACAATCTGAAGCCCAATTGGGTAGGGCAAAACCATCTTCTTGTGTATACATAGTTGAGACTGTTGTGCAACTATTGTTGAGTGCATCCCTGGTGATTGGAATTTGCCTGCCTTTGGTAACAGGCATGTTCCTTGCTGAAGGACCTCTCAACAAACAAGCTCAAACTTTTGGGGACTAGCAATTGAGCCATGAGTGGTAGCAGAGCAAAATAAGAATATTGGGTTTATACCTCTATTGATCACAACTTCAAGGGTTACAAAAATGTATTGTTTCTGTCACCGAACGTTTTTTATGAACAGGTAAGCAACACACCATCCACAGGCAGGCAAATGCATATTGGGAAAACTAATGAACATGCCTGAATAAACATGAGACGTAAGATAACAAATATATAGTTACATATGTGTTTATGAACAAATTCATAGATGAGATGAGCAATCATGGATAAATCTACAAATCTGGGAATATGCTGATTGATGACAGTTTGATTATTTTAAGGAATGAATGATTTATCATCCACTCTAGTGTATGACCTTAAATTTCAGCAACCAGATTTTCATACGGTGTAGGGAAAGTACAATTTTCATCTACATCGTATTTGCCATTCTTGGATTCAGATTTTCAAATGTAGGGAAAGTTCAATTTTCATCTATATCATATTTGCCATTCTTGGATTCCTAACATCATTGAGACGTTCCTGAATATTTGCTTGTTAGAGAGTTGGGTACAGTAAATTCTATATATATATATATATTGTGTTTGGTAAGCTCCTTTTGCATACCCATCAAATGCTTCGTTTTTCTTGATGCAAAGAGAATCCCAAACATTTTTCGCAATTATTTATGAAGTCTATGATGTAATAGTTATATGTTTTTTCATCACAAGAAATCCAAAACCAGTATAATTAGTAGTTTTAAATAAATACGTAACCATCCAACAAATATGTACAAACTATTATATAGCAAGATCTAACTACTCTAACAAAGCTACTTTTAAAGGAAGTGTTTATTTTTTAAAGAAGTAAACAATAGACTTTTATGGGTCCTTACTACTTCAAAATGTTAATTGAATGATGTAATGATAATATCATTTAGAATTTTACAATGTCATGTTGTAAGGCATATAGCTCCTTGTATTGTTTTGTACATCGTTTCTAGAGATGATTTAATGATAATCAACTTATTCAAAGGATTATCAATATATTCTTCCTAATCTTCTCCCAAATCTGTATGTTTATCTAGTATAATTGAATTTGTCATTATATACATTTTTGTTGCAATACTTAGAACTATACTCACATCTTAACACACTCCTAGTTGCTTTCCAATGTCAAATTCTAGGTTGTCAAAAATTTGAGAACTAATTTCATATTAGATCTAATTCTGTTGACATAATTGAAGTTTGTGACCAACTACTTAGAGGATGTGCAATTTACCTTTAATTTATGAAATCTAGACACCTTAAGGTATACTCCTATTGGGTTGCACCTAGCTTGCATTTAGGCATCTTATTTTTTTCAAGCAACTCCTTATCATATATTCCTTGATAGATAAAATAAATCTCTTTTTTGTCACACATCTAACTCAAGGCAATAGTAAATAGGCAACAATTAATAATCTCAAATGACCTAATTAGATCTTTCTGCACTTTAAACATTAGTTTATCAATGCTTCTAGTGATGACAAGGTCATCAACATAAACATTAAGCATTAAATATATACCCATATTCATTTCAAACGTACAAGTTGTAAACAATGAGAAAAGATGTGCATGTTTACCAATTTTGTACCATAATAAAATGCTATTTAAACTATATAAGGATTTTGCTAATTTGTATAGCAGTTTTTCTTTTATGTTTTATTACAAATAGTTCAAGTTGATGCGTGCAAACTTCCTCTCGAAGTTATCTAATTACAAATGTGCCTTTTACATCCATTGCACTTGCTAAATTGCATGTCTAAGTGTGAAAATAAACCTAGTTGTTTTCAACTTTGTCATTGATGAAATTATTTACGATCAATGCCTTCCTTTCATTACTGATCAAACTTTGTTTTAGTCCATAGTTTCATCAACCTTGTACTTTGTTCGAAGTACCCTCTCGTAGCTTACGAGTTTCGTTTATATTTGTGTATTCACAAGCTCCTATGTATGATTTCTCATGAGATAGTTACTCAATGGTCACTGGATTACTGGATTATTTCATTCTTTGAATTCCATTGTCTAATCAATGTAATTTGGTTTTAAAGTTTGAACCACCATTCTCATCAAAGCTAAAGTTACCTCATTGAGATGTGTATTTGGATTGCTATTTATTTATTTTTGTATATTTTGGGTGGATTCGAACTATTGAGTACTGAGTTCCACAAGTATAAGTAAGTTATTTTAGTTTGAATGTTGTCTACTTTGTTTAATTTTTTTTAGATGCATCTAACAGATCTTGAATAATAGAGTCTACTTATTCATCTTCTTCCTTGGCGTCTTTCTTAGGGTCTTCTTTAAAGTGTTATTTTAAATTGTCTTTGTCTTTCTTGACATCATTGTCTTTCAACAAGATATTTGTAGGGTTTTGTTTGAGATCTTCAAGGATAAATCTATGTATATCTTTTGAGATATATGATCAACTTGCCTATAGGCTATAGACCTCTTGTTATACTCAAGAATGATGTGCTTATGGTTTCTTCCTTAAGTTTGTTTCTTTTTTGGTTTGGAATAATTTTTTAAACTTAACAAACTTAAATTTATATTGTCTATTTTGAATTTTGAAACGATGTAAACTAATCAAATATATATATTTTTGAATGTAATTAATGCCTATATTTAAAAATATAAATTATGTGGACATTATTATTTAATTGCTCAATAAAGTTTTAGAAAATGAGTTGATGCATAAATTATATGTAGCAATTTTTTCTTTGTTGTATATTTTTTCATATTGCAAACTTTAAATTTTAATGTCTAAAAATTAAAATAATTTTGATAAGCATATATTTTTAATTAGTCTTTGAGTTATGTGACTAATAACATGACACTTTTGAAAGTATGCCACAATTTTTTATAACTATTTATTGAATTGAAAAAACGTCTTGTTTGGACAATAATCCCTTCCTCTGTTGCAATTTTTAAAAGTAAATTTAGTATTTTAAAAAATAATAATTAATCTTGTGTTTTGATGCCAAAGAACAACTTGTGAAGAATTTAAACTAGCTTACACACACACACACACACACACACACACACACACACACACACACGTCGAGAGTAATCCTTCTCGAGGCGCCTATTTTCATCAACCCTAACGCTGACACAAACCTTGCAATTTGAAGAAAATAGGTGCCTCGAGAAGGATTACTCTTGGCGTATTATATATATAAGTATATATAAGCTAGTAGCAGTCGCAGCACAACATGGAATACATTATATGAATTTTAACATTTAATTATATTGTATTAGGATTATGGTTTAGGAATAGGATTATCATTAGCATTAGAGTTTACATCGTGGTTAGTATTATGCTTAGGTTTTTTATTAGAGTTAGCGTTTAGGTTACGTTAGGATTAAAGAGCTTAGGGTTTAGGACACGGGTTAGGATTATGATTAGGGTCAGTTTATATCATAGATACTATTATTGTTAGGGTAAGGGTTTACGCCATTGTTGGTATTATAGTTGGGATTAGGGTTTAGGGTTTAGGATTAAGACCATTGATGTGAAGAAAATATACATTGATGATTAAGGTTAGGGTTAGAATCATTGTTATGATTATGATTAGGGTTAGTACTTAGATTATAGTTTGTTTTGGGTTCATATTAGGGTATGCCTAAGGTTAAGGTTAGAGTGAGGGTTAGAATAAAGTTTACAATTAGAGTTTAAGGTTGAGGTTAGGGTTGGGTTAGTGTTAAGGTAAGGGTTAGAATTTTGGTTATGGTTAGGGCTTAAAGTTATTGTTAGAATTATGGCTCTCTCTCTCTCTCTCTCTCTCTCTCTCTCTCTCTCTCTAGTGTTAGGGTTGGGCTCTCTAGTGTTAGGGTTGGGTTTTAATCTTGTTTAGGATCAAACTTATGGTCAAAGCTAGGTTTTAATGTTCATGTTAGCATTTAGGATTAAGGTTAGTATTAGGATTAGGATTAGGATTAGGGTTTAGGGTTAGGATTAGATTTAGGGTAAGCATTTATATCATGGTTAGTATTATGATAGGGTTTAGAGCTTGTGTTTAGGGTTAGGGTTAGGATTATTGTTAGGTTACATCATGGTTACTATGATGGTTGGTGTTAGGGTTTTGATTAGGGTTATAGTTAAAATTAGGATTATCATTAGGGTTATGGTTTAAATCATGGTTAGTATTGTAGGTTGATTTAGGGTTTTGATTAAACCCTAACCTTATTCTTTTGTTTTATTAATATATTTAAATTTGTAAGCATAGTAAGATGTTTATGATATAATGTAAATCTATTACTATTAAATTCTATAAGTTTATTTTATTACTTTCACTTATTTGTATAAGTAATATATAATAGATTTAAATTTATTTAATAATTATTTTATTAAATAACATGATTATTTGAAAGTAATCAATGATTTGACAACAATTATGATATATCATGAAAATTAAGTTTAGGCATAAATTCAATTTATTTAAGATTGAATTCAAAATATTTGTGAAATAATAATTTGAATATAGTTTGACTTTTGTAACCATTTATGCTTTTAAAAGAAATAAATATTAACCATTTATGCAAGAGAGATAATTGTCAAACAAATTTTATAATATATCATGAAAATTAAGATTAAGGTTATAGTTATATAGTTAGGATTATAACTAGGTATAGGGCTTACATCATGGTTAGCAATACCATAATATCATTTGAGTAAGCAATTATGGCTAGGACCATACTTAAGGGTTTAGTATTAGGATTATGGTTAGGGCTAGGACTAGGGCTTATTATTGTACTTGCGGTAGGCAATACTATTGCATTCACTTTGCACAATTAGAGAATTAGTTTTGCACCAATCAACCAATCATAAGTGACTTTTTTTTCCTTGTTAGACTATTTCTAAAGTTTAAATATGTATTTATAAATTAAATATATGATATAAATTACTTATCTCAATTATGATTGGTTCAATTGATTTGGTCTTATAGGACCGCTTTTTTTGGAGGCTTCCACACATTTGTTTTTTCTGAGAGTTTCTAACCATAGTTTTTGTAATTTATAATTCATATATCATTTAATTTACAATATAGTATATTTGATGAGATACTATATTTTATATTTTTTTAAAAGCAAAAGTGGTGTTTTTTTTTTTTTTTAAAGCAAAAGTGGATTATCCACCGTATTTATATTGATAATATTAATCTGATTCAATAACTCCCCCGTGGAAGAATCAGTAAGAAACCCCGGGATCATTGTCATATACATGTAAAACAACAAAAGTGGTGTTACCAATGTATATATTTATTAAATTTAAAACTGGTTCAAGAGCTCAGCCGGGAAAGAACTAGGAAGAAAACCCAGCATCATAGCTCATTACAATAGAGAAGGTATTTATATAATTCCCTACCTATTACAAGATTCGAAAGACATTAAGTTTACAAAAAAGGTGTTCACTAAACACCATCCACGCTCAACAACTTATAACATTTCCATATACAATTTAGTTTAAATTTGAACATCATCCTCAGTCGAGGGCTTATAGATCCCCAAAATTTGTCATAAAATGACACCCACCATAATTCCAAAGAATTCAAAACTTCATGTTCGACGCCACCTATGCACCATACTTCTTCAAAGCCCTAGTTTACAGGTTGCCGTGCGGGTTTTCCTGCAACATCATTTGCTTCATGTGCCTCGGCGCCTGTATACCATACAATTTTGATACCAAAATTGCAGACCGGCCATGAGATAGTAACCTTGATCTTATTCCTCCATGGCATCCAGGTTGAATGGTTCTAAATCCGGTTTGTTTGCAGTGACCATCCCCAATTTTTTGCATTCCAACCATGATCAATTTGGGACTGTGAACTGTTGATCCATCCCAAGCCTTGAATGTCGTGTTTCCATGTTTCATGTGTCGATTCACCATCAGCTCGACCCCAATTCTCTTCGCTGTGTTCATGACTTTGTATTATGTAGGCCATATTTATGCGAGAATGTGAACTATGAGGGATGGCAACTGAATCAGGTGAATTTTGTGCCTCGAGCATTTTGAATAACGCATCCACTACCATATAAATTTTTTCCTCCCATACAAAACCCAAGGCCGACCCTGTTGTTTGCATAACATCTTTAAGATGGCGAATGCTTTGGTCTTCTAGTGACCTTTTAATACTGTCATAGATAACCATACATGCATGATTCGAGAGCAGTAGGTGCTGCAGAAACAAGCCACCCACCAATGCATGCCTTGCCCATAAATCGTACCTCTGCATAGCTATTTGTAATTTGTTATCTTCTCAATACTGGTTTTTGACTACTTTGCGAGCTAGGTTTCCTAATAATTCGACTGACTGTAATAAATCCATGGCATTTGAGAGGAAAATAGAAACCATTTGTGACGGGTATAGAAATTGCCTTGTTTGTGGCTCTATGTTCTCAAAACCTATGATCTTTTTTATTGACGACCTAACAATTGCAGAGTCTGAGAAAAACATACCGTCCAACACCGAATCTTTTTTATATTTTATTACTATAAACATGTTATTATAATTTATTATTTACAAAATTTGATTACAATATATTTGAACAATATTATAATATCTAACTATTATATATTCTAAAATATTTATTATATTATATTTTTAATATTTATTATATTATATTTTTAATATATATATTAATGTATATATTGGTAAGGGGTTGTAAGGGGTCATAAGGGGTCCTAGAATATATTAATGTATACTAGGAACCCTTACAACCCCTTACCATACATTGGTAAGGGGTTGTAAGAAGTCATAAGGGCTCTTAAGGAGTCCTAGGATGCTTTAATGTATCCTAGGACCCCTTAGGACCCCTTACCATACATTAATATATGGTAAGGGGCCTTAACGGGTCTTAAGGGGTCCTAGGTGTTAGTAATAACTGAGAGGGGGGGTGAATCAGTGGCTTTAAAAATTATCCTTTAAAATTTAACCACCAATCAATACACCTAAGATTATTAAGTCCCTACAAGATGCATGCCATGAAATACTAATAATGATTTAACTATCTATCGGTTTTCCTTGTTTGTCCTTATTCTCCTTGATTACTGATAAGCAGTAAAACTATTTACCGACACTCAGTAAATATGCAGAGTATACCAATCAATCCAGAAATGCATATGTGAAATGTAAAACAGTAAAGTAATAAACCATACACACATAACACATGAATTTTAATGTGGAAACCCTGTTAAGGGAAAAACCACTGGGACCGGTACCCCAAATTTTCACTCTTCTAAAGTGAGCCCTGTTAGGAGCCAACCCTATTAAAGGTTACAAACACACTGTTAGGTGTGACCTTGTTAGAGGATTTTATACATAGAGGTTGTCACTCAGTATCAGGCATCTATTTTCTACCATCCTTGAATCAGCCTTCTTCTTAGACTGTCAATAGGCTTTAGGCAAATCTTGCTACCATCCTTGAATCGACCTTCTTCTTAGACTGTCAATAGGCTTTAGGAAATTTCAATGCTACTTTCATGAATCAACCTTTTTGGCACTCCTTGGGATGTACCTCAATATATAGAAGACTGTTAAGTCTTGCTCTATTAAGAGACTTGATGCTTCAATGGTTAAACTAAAACACTATGACCTGTTTCTAATGCAACTTGAATTGCAGATTTTTAGATCTATTTAAGTACAATACCTCTCTGATCAATGTATCAATTCATTTCCTTGTGCTCCACACTTTCTGCTCTGTGATGCTGTGCTTCAATGTTCGTCGGTGTCTACATAATTCTTTAGCTCTCCTTCAGCTTGATTGATCAGGACTGTATGAAGTTATCCTTCATCAGTTTCTCTTCAGCATCCTCTTTCTATTCACTCCCCTTCCCGTGTATGTGATTATGGAAATGAATAATGCTTGTCTCTTATATAGACATGATATTCCTTAATTCTTGATTCTTGATTCTTGGCGTGAAAAACAATCCATCCAATCTGATTTAAAGCTTTAACTCCTGATTTATCTCATAGTTATCTTCTTGCAAACTGTACAAATCTTCTTTAAATCAATTACTTAACTCTGGTCGAATAAAACAAATAAAACAACTAGTTAAGTCTATCCTTAAGCTCTGCCAGCTAGATATTTTTTCATTTTCTGAACTCTCTATTCTGTCGGTCAACTCTGCAGTTAGTCATCGGTGACAACTGCCAGTTCCGTCGGTGTGACTCCAGTCAGCTTTGGGATCTCTGTCTGTCAGGCATCATTGGATTTTTCTCGTTGGGCAGCTCTATTTTTAGCTCATCGGGCATCCTGTGATTTTTCTTTGTCGGGCAACATTGTCTTCTGCTCGTCGGGTATCACTATGACTTTTGTTCTTTGCCTTTACCGATGGTGTGCACTCCATCGGTGTTGTCTGTCACTTAGTGAATACTTGACTTTTATGCATTGCTGAAAGCATAATCTCTGTTCCATTGATTCTCTGAAGTCTTTGGCATTGTGTACATGACCGTACAAATGATATCAAGTTGACATCAATGATAATACAAACCATTAACTGATTTAATGCCTTATATTATCTTCAAATTAACATTATCAAACATTCAATCAATTACATGTCACCACTAGGATGCCTTATGACCCCTTACAACCCCTTAGGACCCCTTACCATACATTAATGTATGCTAAAGTATAATACATTAATGAATGCTGAGGGGTTGTAGGGGGTTATAAGTGGTCTTAAGGGGTCCTAGGGTACATTAATGTATCATAGAATCCTGTAAGCCTCTCTCTCTCTCACACACACACCCTCTCTCTCTCTCCACTTAGCACCCTCTCTCTCCCTCTACATTGATAGGAGAGAGAAAGAGTGTGTGTGTGTGTGTGTGAGAGAGAGAGAGAGAGAGAGATTTTGTCAAAAACCAATGAGTACTATTTTGGGCATAGATTTTGGCTCGTTTATCAGATTTTAAAACAAGTTACATTTTGGAAACTAGACTCCACTCTATACACTTTAAAAAAGTTGTGATTTTTGATTAGTTTTCAATGATTTCTAGGGGAGCACACTCAAATTTCACATTTTTCAGGATGTATCCACTTCGGAAATTCATAAAAAATCATACATTCATCATAAAATTGGCAAAAAAAATGGGATAAACTACGTGGTTTTAGCTAAATTCTCACTGGAGTGATTAAAAAAATTTAAAAAAAAGTTAACATTTCAGGGGAGCACACCAGATTCTATGTTATGTTTTTCCACAAAAATAAGGACCATTTTTTGTGCTCCCTCTTTTTGAGGGCCTTCATCTCTACCGTTTTCAAAACAAAATAGTAGTTTAGAAACTAGATTAAGAGTAATGCAACTCTTGTTCTTGTCGCATCTTCAAATTTTGAGTCTAAGTATCTTCAATTTCTTGTCAAAGTTCATAGTTTGTTGATTTTAGAACAAAAAAGTAGTATCGTATACCCCCTTTTGTTGGAAATATATTGAGGCTAGGTGACTGAGAGAGGAACCAATAAAACTTAATCTCTTTAATCCTTTATTAGATTATCAAAATATCTTCCTCAATATCAATACCATCAGTATCTGTTTCCTTCCCTTTTCCTTTGATCTTGGGATTAGGTGAAGGAACAATTTCCTTACCTTTTCCACTATCATCCTTGACTTTAGTATCCAGTGGATCATTACATTTTTCTGCACCAACTGTAGCATCAATACTCACTAAAGAAATATTCACAGTTGCCTTCTGTGACTCGGTTAGGCTTATCCCAGTAGTAGGTGGAGCTTGATGCTCGGTTCCTACTAGTCCAGATGTAGATTCGATAGACTTATCCTTTCCCAGAGATAGGATGTTCTGTATAGGTGATTGGGGCAGGGATGCCATTACTTCTACTACTATCTATTTTGCATTGGATTCTTCAATAGTTTCTACCTCAGGTAAATCTACATCATCAGTCTTTTCCTTGGGGTCTATACTCGGTACCTTTGCCTTATCTTCTTCCTTGAATTCC
Organism: Thuja plicata; assembly: GCA_018584345.1. NCBI lineage: Eukaryota > Viridiplantae > Streptophyta > Pinopsida > Cupressales > Cupressaceae > Thuja > Thuja plicata. Next base: position 1,664,109 of record MU227020.1, read on the forward strand.
AAGACTATCTTCCATATCTTTGTTGTGGCCTGCACAACATCCTCTATCTTCTTGTTCAATATCTGAAAGGTCCTGAACCTTAGATTGTGATTGTTTTCATATTTGGTCATGGCCTCTTTAACTGCTTTATTTTTCATAGTAGGCATGACTTGCCTCAATGTCTGTTCTCTAATATCCTTTTCTGTTCAGACTGCATTGCTCCAGGGAACAGATATTTCCTTGAATAGATCTTCAGTTATATGACTCTTCAATTTAGATGGATCATACTTCCATCTTGTAATTTTCTCTACATCTACTACCACAATCTTCTTCTGTTCATCCTTAGTTCTGGAGGCATATTTCAATGATTTTAGAGAACTCATACCACTACCTTATCTTAGTTCTTCAATTTTCTTCTCAAAAGTAGGTGGGGGTTTCTTAAATATGACTGTATCTTCTTCTTCATCTTCCTTAGGCAATATAAGTTTCCTTCTAGATCTTCTTTTAGTGATGAAAGCGGTAGAGTTCTTAGGAGGTTTAGTTTCTATCTCTTCCTCTTCCTTTTCAGGTTCATCATCTTCTATCTTAACTTCATCTTCTTTGCTTTCAGAGATAGAAGGAGGAGAGTCTGAATTTTTTCCATATTTCTTTCCAAACTCCTCTAACCTCTTCTTTCCTCTTTTCAAAATCTTAGGAATCTCAATTTCCAAAGAAATTCTGCTCTTGGCTTCTTCATAGGTACAAAATTATGGTGTTTTGGGGTCAACAGGCTCATTCACAAGAGCCTCAATGATATCTTTGGTCTCATCTATGTTAACCTTATATGCAAGAGGTTTCACCCATGCAACCCTAGGTTTTACTGCCTGAATGTATACTTTATCACAGTCAACTAGGAAACATACATCATCTTTGTAGTCTTCAGCCAATTATTTAGGAATTCTATACCTATTCTGCATCTTCTGTCTAAAAACCTCAAAATATGCATCCATGATGCTCTCAAAATTGTCTCCTAATTCTGCTATGAAATCATTTATCTGATACACTATGGGTCTATCCTTCTTCTAAACAATTGTGCCTTTGGAAGGGAAACACTTCTGAATATAAAAGAATATGCAGACCAGAAGTGAACCAAACTTACATGGATTGGTCTTTGATGCCCGAATGCTTTCCATGTTCTTGCTCAATTGGATGAGTTGTAACTCAAAAAGGTCAAATGAGAGGTTGTTCTTGACCACCTTGTATGCCAAGTCCATAGCCTCACATGGTATGTTGTTTGGTTGACTAGAAATATAGATTTTGTGCACAATTACATGAATCCCAAAAATCCCAAACTTCAATTCTATGTCTATAACTCCATTTAATCTCATGCCTCTTCCATCCCATTCGGAAAGAGTCTTCTTAGTTAGGTCATCCCGGGGTAGAGTTTTGGTAGCTTTAGACTTGTCAAGCATAGGATACCCTGTAACACGGTGTACCATTGTCTTGGTAATCTTCACTGGTTGCTCCAGCCATAGATGCATGTCGTGAAAACATCTCAGAACAAACCTAATCCACTTAATTTGAAAATTCTATGGCATATGTGTGATATGAGTCAAACCCTTGACTTCAAGGTGTTTAAGATCTGGCTTCAGATTCCCAGCTTCACATAATTTCTCATATGCTTTATTCATTTCCAATTTCCCTAGCTGTTGAGTTGTGAAATGATAGAAGGCTCAGATGTCGTTGATCAACAATACCCTCGAAGGAATTAGGCAATGAGCTCCCATCAGATCTATCTCCTCTACAATTGCTGGATGAAGCTTAAAATTCAGAGGTTCGTAGATAGCATTCCTCACCAACATCTCAGATCCTTTCTTAACCTTTTTGCTGGATGTAGATGCCATAATGCTCGGAGGTTTGATAAAAATTCACAACTTAAAGCTTTCAAACACAAATTTGCTCTGAATCGCTGTGTAAACTGAAAACTTTGTAAACAATAACCTTTCCAATTCATCTTTTATAAGATATTTTACCGTTGAGTTTTCATTAAATGCTTTGTACATGGTAGCTGGAATAGCTCAGAATGAAGCTCGGCAAAAAATATCTTCTGCATCCTCAAAACCATACAACCTGACTTAACTCGGTTAAGCCTGTGTAACTCAGATGTTACTGAGATCCTGACTTGGTTAAAACTATAATGTGTCCTAGTGCATCAATATACTGATTCGGACTTGCTAGCATGTATGGAACTGACGTAGGATGACTTGTATGCATAGTTCCAGTAGTATCCTTTCTTATTTATTTGAAGATGGTAGATCCACCCAATTCACTATTTTGGGTGCCATTCGATCCTTCATTGTTTTGTTTTGAACTCTCAGGAGATTTCCTTACCCACTGCTGATTCATCTGAGTTTTGATTTCAGAAACTTTTTCTTTGCCTTTCTCAAAACCAGTATCCACTTTTTCTCTGTTCATGCAATTCTTGCTTAGATGACCAAGTTGTTTACATACATAACATCTCTTAGTAGGATTCCTTTTTCTGAGGTGATTCTTTGCACAATTTGCACCAATATGCCCATATTCACCATAGTGACAACATTTGCTCCATGTGTTTTAATCCCAACCAAAAATTGCTTTAGCTAGTTGTTCAACAAGGTTCCATTTCTTAGTTTTGCACTCGGAAGATTTGTGACCTTGTTTGTTACAATTGAAACATTTTCCTTCAAACTTAGGTTTCTTAGTGTATTCAATTGCCCTATGTCCATGTTTTTTGCATCTATTGCATTTACCATTAAACTTTGATTTTCCATTGCTCCAAAACTTATTTGATGTGTGCCCTAACTTGCCACAATGATTACAAGTAGGTTTTTTGTTCTTTTGATTTCCTTGCTGTGAGGATTCACCTTGTTCAATATAACCTAATTTAGTCTGTCCATGATGTTTGAGTTGAGTTTTCTCTGTCAGCTGATCCATGCTTACCTGTGAATTCATCATACTCTCATTTGTTTTCTTTTCAGTATTGAGATTATTCTGCAGTCTTTCATTTTCTGTCCTCAGATTGATAACTTCTTGATTTACATTATTGAGTTGATTTATCATATCTGCTTGCTGAAGTGGCAAATGATGGATTTCATTTTCTTTTTCCTCTAATCTTGTACTCAGCAATATTTTATCTTCTTGTTCCATTTCTTTGTCATTTTCTGCTTGATTATTTTGTTCCATGACTTCACATATTTTGACTGAATGAATTTCTTGTTCTCTTTTCAACTTTCTAACTTCTTTATGTAAATTGAGATTCTTTGCAAGTAGGTCTTCAATGGCTGCATCTGCTTCTTCAAAACTTCTTTCTTTGCATAAGTCTTCAATTCTTTCTTCTATGTAACTTTTGTCATTCATCTGCACTGCCAAATCTTTTCTTCTTTTCAGAGAAAGAGAGAGTTTTTCCTTGAGTTTTTTGATCTTATCCATGGCCACTTGTAGATCTATCTTTTCATTTTCAATGACTTTCTCCAGTCTGTATATTTCCATTGCCTCTGATCTTTTCTCAAGCTGTTAAACTTCTGTTAAGAGAACCTTTAGCTTTGATACCAATTGTTGGAAATATATTGAAGCTAGGTGACTAAGAGGGGGATGGGGGTGAATCAGGAACCAATAAAACTTAATCTCTTTAATCCTTTATTAGATTACCTAATCTGATTGCATGCATGAAACAAAAAATTAATAAACATCCACAACACTTGACACAATATTTGGTTACCCATAAACCTTCCAAATAGAAAGTAAAACTGGGGTGGGGATGGTACCCCCAAGATTTATTACTGCAGCATAAATTTATCCTGTTAAAGCTTACAATTGACCACTTCTGATGGCCTACCTTGTTAGGAGCAATAAGGACTGTTAGGCCCACCTTGTGAAATGATTTAGTACAATACAATTTAGTATGCAACTCTGTTAGGAGATTTGTAAAGGACTGTTAAGTCCAGCTTGTTTGAGGATTTTGCTGATGCACCTATTAGGATGAACCAGTAGATGATCTTCTATCCAAATCTGATTTGCTAAATACGATCCAATGATATAAAAACTAATCACCTAAATGTGATGGATGAGTCTCTGTTGTTCCTTATACTGTTGTAGCCTCTTAAACAATCTGCCACTTCATATTCGCATATACACTTCTTCACACATATTTGGATAAACAAAATACCTTATATTTATACCTTATCCAAATCAAATACTTCTATAAGTCGGCTTCCATAAGATAAATTAATATCAAACAATATAATCCAAGTCGGCCCAAAACTATTACTCGGGTCTAGTGATCCACTTGGGTGATATACTGGCACTTGGGCAATATGATGTCACTCGGGCAACATAGTAAACTCTGGCACTCGGGCTACTATGTGTACTCGGGTCATATTGATCACTCGGGTAATACTGATTACCATTGTCTGCTCGATCGACACTGCCACGGCTCAGGTTGTACTGCTGGCTCGGTCAACTCTGTGATGACTAAGTATTTTGGCACTAATTGACAACATTTCTTTCCATAAGGTCATCACCTTTATGGTCCCCCCATCTTTGTGCACTTACCCTTCTAGACTATCATACTATCAAGCATTCTACATTAAATATATAGACCACTTCTTACCAATGTTGCCCCATCCAAATAACTTACCTATCCTCATCATGATGTATGGTTCTAGAGTTTCTTATAGTTATGCTAACCCATCTGGATAGTCTTACTTGTCCTCAAACAAATGATCCCAAATCTACATATGTGTCAGACCATCTCTCTCAAACATGTTGAAACCAAGTAATTTCTCTGCTTCTAGAACTACTCCGCTTTATCTCTATACACATTTTCTATGGGTTGACAATAGTATTAAGTTAACATCAATGAAAACATATTGGAACAATCTCTCCCTTTGTCATTGACGAAAACACTTAGTTACAACTCTTCTCTCTCCCTTTGACATCAATGACAAAGCATAATAAGGTATTATATGATTATTCTACAAAATTATGCTCCCTTTAATTGTATGATCCCATTATAAAACTGTCACTGAGATGTAGCAATAGTTTCCTCAAAACTTGATATAGCAACAATTTGGTCTTCTGCACTTATCCTCCACAACAATTATCTGTCAACAATTATATGCATCTCACTTAGAGGGTAAGATGTTTTTATATATTACTTTAAGCTGAGCCAAAGTAATGTCCCAATGTAATTTTCTTGAAGAAAATATGTCATTCTAATATTCAAACTGAATGTATAACTCTTTTGCCTCATTTTCACTGATTGACACTTTCATTTCCTTGTCAACTTTCTCCACATCTAATAAAAATTTAGTCAATGATACAAGTCTTAGTTAACAACTTCCCTTAGTTGACTGAGCTATCTTTTATCTCTTTGATCTTGAAGCATGGATATTTATGGTATAAATTTTCTATTTGTGCTCTTGTAGAACCATCTTTATCATTTATTAGATCATATACACTGGCCATGTGTGAAACTTGTAACTCAATGGAGTCAATTTGATTCTTTACATTTTTAGTAGATATTGGCCAACAAAATTGGTATAAAATGGCGACCTCTTCTAAACATTTATGAATGTGTTTCATGTTTTATTGCAAAATATTGTGTGGATTTGCGCACCTATAAGATGTTTCCACCAACCTTTTTTCATTTAGCTTCCTCAAATCTTTTTGTTCTACTTATCTTCAATGTGTGACAAGTGGACTTGAATGAATTCAACAAAAGTTTTAAATTTTGTATTGGAGGCAAGGAAGAATCAATGTTTACCTCCGGTAAACATTTATGTATAATCTTCACAACTTTTTCTACTATCTCTATTTGCTCCAAATGTCGCTACAAGGTCTAACAAGGACTGTGAATGAATGGATATGGGTTTTCTTTTTCCATTTTTAACCATTTTCTCTTACCCCCTTTTGTTATTATCATTATGCTAGGCTAGGATCTTAGTGACATTTAAATGATGAAAGGAAATATGTTGCATACACAAAATTGCGAGTTTTATATATATATATATATATATATATATATATATATATATATATATATATATCTGTGTGTGTGTGTGTGTGTGTGTGTGTGTTTATAGATATATAATACAAACTCTTGATGTTGATCACCTTTCAATTAGGGGAACAACTTTTTTTGTCCTACCATATAGATTTCATGACTTATAGATATGTTGGTGTGTCAAAATCCACATCAACAAGTCTAAAATGTAATGTGAAATCACAAGGACATACAATTTTTGATTTGACACATATCCATTCCTACATGTTAAAGATTTCTAGAATTGTGCACAAATATTTTGTATACATATGTATGTACGTGTATGTATGTGTATATGTGTACAGACAAACACGTGCACACACACACACACACAAACACACATATTCAAAAAATTAATGTTCAATATTTTTAAAGGATGCTAGTTCAAAAAATTTATATAAATTTAGGCTTTTATAGCCTTATTTGTTACTTTATTTTTTAGTATTAGTTAAAAGTAGGTTTTTGAAAGAGTGTTATGATGAAATTTGTGTCAATTATTTCAATTATTTAACTTTAAGTTTGACATGACAATCATACATTTTGGTTCTAGAATGATTTATAATTTACATATTTTTATTATCATGGACTACTTAGGTTTAATGTTTAATATTTAAATTTTTGATAATACAAAACATTCTGTTGTTCGACATCTACCCTCATTTTAAATATTGAGTTGCGTGGTTAAAAAGTTGATTAGAATAGAGAATTTGACAAATGATAGCATCTTCAAACACTCAAACTTTGATGTCAAAAGCAGAGACAAAGTAAAATTTGATAATTCATCATTGGCCTGGAGTTCAAATTTTAGATTTCTCAAATTGAATTTATGGTGAACTTTCTATTAGATACATGAATAAGTGGTTTACTAGCCAATGAGATTTATGAAGAAGTTGCATTTTGAAAATAAAATGAAAATTTAGATAATTGAACAAGAATGAGTAATATTTTTTGTGCCTTCATTTAATTTTCAAAGTTCTCAAATATATTTTATGAACATAATAATAATACTATTTTTAAATATAAATTTGACTATTTAATCAAACAAAAAATTTCAAGAAAAAAAGTAAAACACTTTAATATTATTTTAATTAAAAATGATGGAGTAGAGTGAACAATTATAACATACTTAAATTTTTTTCCAAAATTATCATTATGTTGAGGGGAGATATGCTACACTAATACATTAGTCTGAGATAGTTTCACAATATCAAACCACATCATTGCCAAACAATATTTTAAAAACCTTGGACGCTTCCTCACCTCTCATGTAATAGCTCATTCCTCATTATAAATCAATATTAATAAAAAAATAGTGGGCTCACCTCGGTGGATTAAGGATTTTCAGATGTGTTTGTAAAGGCTATAGTTATTTCTATTAATCAAATATTTGGTTGACTAGATATCTAAAAGATAAAGAAAGACAAAAACACAATTTATAATAATTATTACGAAACTATGCAAATTGTAAGGGAAGAGAAATTTCAAACTTGTGAATGAGCGCAATATGGTTTGAGCACATATTATAACTTTAATTTGCGGGCCAAATGAGAAGTGTTGTGAGGAGAATGGTATATTAAATTAGTACTTTGCACTAATGCAAAGTTTTATTCGCCCTCCTTTACTCACCCATAGAGCATAAACTATTCACCTTATCCATACACATCATTCAAAGAAAAAGGAAAGGTTGGCACCTTATCTAAAGCCTTGTCTTATTATGCCATGTTGGGTGCTAAGGGAATGGGGTAGGTTTCATATAGGAAGTGTCATATATGATTTCTTGATCTATGAAAATTACCTTCTTGTGTCATATTAAATTGTATATGGATCAACAAATAAAGTATAAAAGAAAATGTCTATAACTTCCATGAATATTGTAGAGGAATAAAGATGTATTGTAACATAGAAGAGGTATTATTAGGTAATGGAGATGGGTTTGAAGAAAATTAGAATTTGTGAATAATATATAATATTATTGAAATAAGGTCATTATGAGGAATTGGAGGGAAATTAGTAGAAATAAATAGATATTATATTTCTTATTTCTTTTCGATATATTAAAAAATGGGCAAAGATTTATTCATTAAAAAACGAGATACAAAGCAAAGGCATTAGGCTCACCAAGACGAAAGCGACAAAAAAGTTCCTAGAAAAACCTCAAGTAATTAACACTACATATTCATGTCCTCCAACATTAGCCTCTCTAAGGTCTCAAGATAGTCAAGAGGTAAACCGCCCCTCCCTCCAATATCAAAGTCATCTGCATTCTCTGAAGCCCACTTCGCTAAACAATCAACCACTCTATTCCTCTCTCTAGGAATATGACCAAAAGAAACACAGTCCAAGCACCTACACATGCTCAAAATATGTCTAACCATATAAGCTAATTGCCAACTAACCTCATCCAAATTCTGCTTGTTCAACATATCGACCACAATCTGAGAATCTGACTCACATATAATTCTCCTCCATCCTAGAGAATAGCTTCTCTCAACTGCAATCTTAATAGCAAGAGCCTCCATCAAGTTATTAGAGTGTTGTCCTTTATAAACAAAAAATAAGAAAACAACAACTCCATCATTACCTCTACCAATACCATCAATGCCAGCATGTCCTGGGTTCCCACGAGAGGATCCATCAGTATTAATCTTTAGGACACCATCAGGAGGAGGTACCCACCTCCCGTCTCTACAAATACTCTGCTTAACATGTCAAGATTATTTACCAGCAATACCACCTAATCTACTATCCCCCAAGTTCAAATTCCTCGCAGTAGCATTATCACTTGGATCAACTTCATCAGACATATCACACTTAGCAGAGATAGTTTTCTGAAGCCTACTAACTATCTTCTGCCATAACTGAAAACTCCCCAATTTGGGGTCACAGAAAACCCTACTATTTATTTCCAACCAAATATTCCAAATTTAATAAGAGCAGGCCCAATATCCCAAGCAACATGGAGAAAGGAAGTCTTCACTGGAGTTCTGCCCAAACTTTCCCAAAATTCAATTAAGGAGGTAGCGTGAATATAGACATGTTTCCATGCCTCCCTCCACCTATACTAGATCTCTAAAGAGAAAGGGCATTGAAAAAATAAATGGGAGTTGCATTCTTCGTTGTTCAAACAAATAGAGGGTCCCCAAAAACCACACTTACAAAGGTTCTAGCATGTAAGACATTTCCTTCGAGCAACCATCCATAATGAGAAATTACACTTAGGCCAAGAAAAGTTGTTCCATACCTTCTTCCACCAGGGCACATCTGCTAGACCATGCAATTGTCTTTCTAACATAGCATAACCTTCAACAACAGTAAACTTTCCTTTCGGGTTGGTACCCCAAGCTAGAGTGTCTCTCTTTAAGGGAACTGCATAACCTACCCTCCAAGATTCTAGTGAGCACAATACGATCCTCAACAGAGCCACTTGAGGGCCACTCATGCGAATCCTTCCAACAATTCATCTCTAACTAACTTGTACGCTTAATTATTTTAAAATTCTCCACATTAATCCATCTGACATTAGTAAAAAATTTACAAAGAGATTTAAGCCAAGGGAAACTAGAAAGAATAGGCGGATGCCCGTTCTGAGAGTCCTACCAAGAAAGAGCTCCAGAGCCCTTATTACAGATCCAAAAAGGCCATCCTTAAGAATTTTAGCTCCTTTTTTAAGAGTGTCCCAAATACAAGATCCCATACTAGTCAAACCAAGATGCGACACATCATGGCAAGTAGCACCTGGGAGGTACTTGTGGGTTAAAATCTTGGCCCAGTCCTGATCCTAACCGGAACACCACCTCCAATACAGCTTGGCCTGCAAGGCCTTGCTAACCAGACCAAAAGATGGAAGACCAAGACCCCCAATATGCTTCGGTCTATGGACAAAATCCCAATTGACTAAAATCCACTTAGAGGAAAGAAGAGTGCCAGACCAAAGAAATTGATGGGAAAGAGCATCAAACTCCTGCACAAAACTGGAAGGAGGAACTTACACAAAACACCTATATATGGGGAGGGCTTGCATCACAGTCTTTAGGAGAATCACTCTCAAACCAGAAGAGAGCCACCTATAATTCCAATGACTACCCTTAGTCCAAAATTTGTCCAAAATTCCTTTCCAAAAAGATCTACGCTAAGATCCCAAATCCAAAGGAATCCCAAGGTACATCTACATCAAGGGAGAGAACCAATCTGAAATATGAGGATCCTGGCAATCCTTCTCTGAATAAACTGAGGAGTATTGAAGAAATTGATAGAGTATTTTGCATCATTAATACTTTGTGTTGACATTATGGTAGTTTTGGAGGCGATATGAAGAGCGCTCATGAGTGGATGCATAATTGATTGTCATTGATGACAATGTATTCAATTATCATGATTGGAGTGACCAGTAAGAGATGCACATGATCGATAAAGGAAAGATCAACTATGTATGTTGATTGGTGTTCAGCAAGAACATTAGCAGACATAGAATGAGGTAGCGGGCGAGTTACATAAAGATTCAGGTGTTGCGTTCATAGATGTATTTTGTATATGGTAAGTGGAATCCATGATTCCAATCAAAATAGTTTATACCAAGTTTTGAATGAATCATGTTTTGAGTGAGAAGGCAGTTTACCTTTTTAGTCAACGTTCAGAGTTTCATATTAATTTAGTTAAGGCAATGGACCTGAGGCTGACATATTAGTTCTAAATATTGTCAATACGTTTGAGGATGACATATTGGATGTTTTTGACACTGATTTTGAGGAGGTTGGCTAATCTTTTGATCTGGTTGTGGTGGAAAGTTCTAGGTCTTGTGTGACCTAATGGAAATTCTATATAAGGAGCACTAAATCATTTGATTTAGGGTTGCGATCATATTTTTAGGTTGGGCAATCATGAATAAAAGGAGTAGAGACCATTTCAGTGTCAAAAAGAAAAGGAGCAGAAAGGATCTGATAGGCAATCAGTGCCATTCTATAGATCAACATATCTTGTTGTTTCCTAATAGTTGCAACAAGTTAAATCCCTTAATTGGGTGAACTTTAACAAGTTCTTATTTGTAAACCTTTTAACAGGGTAACTTCTTTATTGAAGTTTGAAATCCTCTAGCGAGGTAGATCATAACTGATCTTATTTTACTCCTAACAATGTACTAATCACTCCTAATAGGGTGAACCCTTAGAAAGGGTATTTGAAGCTCCTAACAAGGCAAACTCATTTTCCACAGTAGTGGGCTTGTGGGTGTCATCCCCACAGTGGTTTTTTCCCTCTTACAAGGGTTTCCACGATAAAATACCTATGTTATGTGTGTTGAGCTTGTGGATGCTTGATATTGTTTACTGGCATTTGTTTACTTCAATTTTATGTTTTTTGGTTTAGAATTTAATAGTGGAGATATTCATATTGGTGGTTTAATTTGTTCATTACTTGTTTGTACTAATTCACCTCCCTCTCAGTACCTAATATTTCCAACAATTTGACCAGAGGCTTTCAAGTAAATGTCAAGGCTCTCCTAGAATTCACTACCTCATCGATTCTGGCCATGCGCTTCAAAGAATTGTCATCCACAAACTTAAGATGTGAATAGGGAGGAAGAGCACCATTCCAACTCCATCCCTGAATAAGGCCCCGCCTCACCTGAGATTTAATGAATCTACCAATTCCCTTAGGAATGATTTGGATAAATAGGGGGATAGAGGGTTCCCTTGATGAAGACCATGGGAGGAATTGAAAAATTCAGAAGGTTCCACATTAACAAGAACTGAAAAGGAAGTAGAAGTCACACAATTGAGAACCCAATTCACCCATTCCTCTCCAAAACCAAAAGCCAAGAGAATATTTTGTAAGAACTTGAAAGGAAATAAGTTTACAAAAAGCTACGAATGAAGAATATGATACTTTGATCTCTAATAACACTTGGGATTTAGTAAGTTTACCTCATTATAAGAATTTGATTTCATGCAAATGGTTATACAAAACAAAATTAAATGACAATAATGAAATTAGTAAGTTTAGAGCTAGACTTGTTGCTAGAGGCTTTTCTCAAATTGAAGGTTTAGATCATACTGAGACATTTGCTCCTGTTGCTAAAATGCCTACTATTAAACTGGTTCTTTCTTTAGCTTCTAAAATGAATTGGCCTATTCACCAAATGGATGTTAAAAGTGCTTTTCTTAATGGTTATTTACATGAGGAAATTTATATGGCTCAACCTCATTATTTTATTAAAGAAGGTAAAGAAAATTTAGTTTGCAAGTTACATAAATCTATCTATGGTTTAGAAGAATCTCCTAGAGAATGGTATTCAAAGATTAATGCTTTCTTTATTTCTCAAGGTTTTATTAGAAGTAAAAATGATCCTAATGTTTACATTAAACATAATGAAGATGACATTGTTATTATCATTCTGTGTAGATGATTTGATTCTTACTTCAAGTTCAAACTCTTTAATTTCTGATATTAAGTTTCAACTTAATAAAAAAATTCAAATGACTGATTTAGGGATTTTACATTATTTCTTAGGAATGCAAATTTGGTAAACCCCTAAGGGTATTTTTTTATCTCAAAGAAAATATACTCATGATCTTTTATAAATATTTAAGATCAATGATGTTGTTTATGTTCCTATTCCATGTGAATTAGGAACTAAGTTAATAATTGATATGAAAACTCCTTTAGTTGATGCTACTTTGTATAGACAACTAGTTGGTAGTTTACATTATCTAACTCTTACTAGACCTAATATTGTTTATAGTGTAGGTTTAGTTTCTAGATTTATGTATAAACCTCAACAAACCCATTTCAAAGTTTCAAAATGAATTTTAAGATATATTAAAGGCAATATTAATGTTGGTTTATTTTATGATACAAATGCTGATTTTTATTTAAAAGGTTTTACTGATTCCGATCTAGGAGGAGATCCCAATGATGGGAAATCTACTTGTGGATATTGTTTCTTTGTTGGTTCAAGTGCTATTTCTTAGAAAAGTAAAAATGAACATTCTATTTCTCTATGTTCTACTGAATCTGAATATAAAGGATGTACTAATACCTCTAAAGAAGCTTTATGGATTAGAAGAATGCTTGAATACTTGGGTCTACCTCAACAAGAGCCTACACCTTTGTATTGTGAAAACCAAAGTGCAATTGCCTTAGCAAAGAATCCTATTTATCATGCAAGGACAAAGCATATTTCTTTGCAACATAACTTCATTAGAAAACAAGTTGAAACAAACAAGTGTCACACATCTATTGCAAGGGAGAAGATCAATTGCAAATATTTTGACAAAGCCTCTTTTCAAAGAGAAATTTTAAATTCATTTAAAAAATTTGGGTTTAATTCCCATTGATGTAAACTCCCCAAGTAAATATTAAGGGGGGGGGGGGGGGGGGGGTTAGA
>MU227020.1:1678047-1703737 GCA_018584345.1 Thuja plicata
CAAAGAAAACCCCATGTGAATTTATGAATGAGGCATAAGAGAGAGAGAGAGAGAGAGAGAGAGAGAGAGAGAGAGAGAGAGAGAGATTAAAATAACATCATTGTGTAGAAATGAGAGAGAGGAGCATCTCTTAAATAGATATGGTGAGAGAGTTACTAATTAACTCACCAATCTATGAATTCCAACATCCATAACAAGTGTGTGCAAAGTGTCAAGATCCTCTTAAGGAGGATAAGCTAATTTTCTTAATAAAGGAATTACAATAAATAACATGTCCTACCACTTGTACTAGAGGACAAAATACATGTAGGGATTTCATAGGGATCTCCTAATTAAATACATGTAGGATACCTTGGTTTATCCTAAATTAAATAAATACAACTGTGTAAAGATTAAATATTCCAACAGAACTCCTAGTTCAACCAATCATAATCATTATCCATGTCAAGTTTCATAAACATAGCCTTCTCCTTGGAGGTTTCTATATAATGAATATCCTCCATCGCTATCACAAAAGCATCCAAAATTTGTCTACTCCCAACAAAGTTATCTTTCTCTTCAGAGATCAAAGCACTAAGAAATGACTTGAGTCTTTCAACAATCAATTTAGTAATAATCTTGTAGATCACATTACATAAAGAAATATGCTTAAATTGATCTAGACTATTAGCCTCATCTTTCTTGGGAAGAAGAGCCAAAAAATTAGAATTCATAGACTTTAGGATTTGTTTTTTTCCTATGATACTCCTGAACCACTTCAAGAAGGTCAAATTTTTTAATCTACCAAAATTATTGAATAATTAAATCGGAAACCCATCCGGGCCAGGAGCCTTTCTTTTTTTCATATGGAAAACAAATTCCTCCAATTCTGGAAACATAATGGGGTGCTAGAGGGCATCATTCATCTCATCAAAGACTAGAGGAGGAATACAAATCAGAATGGATCTCACCTCCTCCACAACTGTGAGAGTATCCTCAGTGAACAAGTTTGAAAAATAAATAACTACTTCTGTAGAAATATATTCACTTGAAGAGATTTAAGCCCCTTCAAAAGAGATTATATAGAATTCCCATACCTTCAAGCTTTAACAAAAATATGAAATTTTTTTTATGTATCTATCTCCTTCTTGAAAGCAATCAACACAATACTTCTTCTTCCAAAATTTATCCTTCGCACAACTCCCACTCCTCCAATTCCTTGAGGGTTGAGGACTCATTTATCCTATTCAATCAGACTTCATCCCTTGATCTTGAATATGATGAGTAACATTATCCAACTTAGACTAAGCTGCCATCTTCTGAGAGTGCAGGTTGCCAAAGCATTGTTTATTCCTCCTCTTGAGCTTGTATTTCACATGTTGGAGTCTCTTCCCAAAAGTATACATTTCCCTACCATGATCAGGTCTCCCTTCATACCATTAGTTGATCATAAGATCTAGGAGAGACAAATACTACAACCACATCAACTAAAATTTGAATGAAGGGTTTTTGGAAGTTCTATATAAAATATCTGAAAACTTGACATGCCAATGTTCAGAATCCCTACAGTCAAGAATTTCTGAGCTGGTAGACCACCTACCATTCTCCAAATAGAAGGAGACCAAAAATCTAGCAAGGATTTCTAAAATATCCTCTGCACCACTTCTCTTATTATTCCATGTGAAGACCCCATTAATTGGTTTCGCATCAATTAGACACAAGAGGTAAATATTATCTTTGAGCAAATTTGAAGAAGGGTCCATCCTGATTAATCCACCATATGTTTCATCTAAACTTGTGACAAAATTAAAATCACTAGCCACAATACAAGGGAGAAAAGGAGCTAAGGATCGAACAAAATTAATGTGATACCAAAGATGGGACTTAATCGAGAGATCAGTTTGAGCATAAATATTAGAGAAAAGGCGCAATTCTCTTGTCTCAAAACTAGAAGCAACCATAGAAATAGATTTGAAGCTAGAAATCTGCCATAGAGGGAAAACCTTCTTTGGGTTCCAAAGGAAAGAAGCCCCACATAAAATACCATGAGTACCCACTCCTTTCTAGTGGCCATGGGGCCAGACACGAGGAACACAATTGAACAAGCCTTCCACTGTCAGCTTGGTTTCCCAAATAAAAACTATATCTGGATAATTAGAGTAAATTAATATGTGAATAACTTTTTGTCTAGGAATTATATTCATACCTTTCACATTTCAAGAGATGAGAATAATTTATGGGTTTGGGAGAAATGGGAATCAATGGTCTTAACAGTTTCATAGTCCACCAATGTCTCAACAATTAACTTCACTTTTACCCTATCCATCTTCCTCCTTGCCTTTGAAGGTTTCTCAACATATTTTTTCTTAAGGGATTTTTGAAGTAATACCAAAGAATGTGAAGCATTAATGCCTTTTCCTTGATCCAAAACCTCCTTTTTTGGATGAGAAACAAACTCTATCACCACACTACTATCCATATGAGCACCACTCCCACCTAAAACATGAACATCTAGGGTCTAAGAAAAAATATTAGTATCCATCTGCCTACCTTGTTCCTCCTCCATATACATATTCAAATTTTCATGTCATCCAACCTTTGAAAATGACACATCCTTTATACCATCACCTAGGGACTGATAAACTGGAACTCCCTCCTCCTGAAGAAAGCCCTCTAGAGCTTCAAATCTATTAAATCTAGCATCATTTTTTCTATCCTTCAAATTCCTTTTCTACCCTCTCCCCTTATTATGGGATTTCATAGGAATAAATACGTCCTTATCTATGGTCTCTGAAACCATAGGATCTTTCCCCTTATACTTCCCAGGAGTAGAACCATAGGTGGTTTTCAAATCTGGGGTTGGTAGAGACAAACCAAGGATACTTTCTTTGCAGATGCCCATACTCTTGGAAAATACAACATCTGAAATAGAGTGTCTCATATTCAAATTTTTGGATCCAAGAGGAATTTAGCAAACATATTTCCACAAATTTTGGTAATGAATCATTCAAATCAACTTCAACACAAATATGGTCATAAGAAATTACCTTTCAATTCTGATTTTGTGTGGTTAAGCCAACTAGTTTACCAAGCAATAAAGAAATAGAATGTAGAATATCACCCTTCTAGAATTCAAGTGGAACCCTGGCAAGACAAACCTAAACTGGGACTCTAGAAGGTAGCTCCTCTACTGAGTTGAACCCCACATGCTAGGGTTTAACAAATAGTCCAGTCATGTTGAAGAAATATGGGCCTCCTTTGAATGCCTTATGTATATTTGACATGCATGAGAAGACAAATATAAAATAATTATTAGCTACTAGTAGAATATCTATATCCCCGTGTGGATTCTAGACACATCACGCCCACATCTCCAAGACTAGTAAAGAAATAATAAGCCCCCAAATTTTACAAAGTAAAGAATGCTCTGACCAATATGAAGTATCATTTGAAATAGTATATGGTTGTATAACTAAAACAGGACGATCTTAACATCTGGCCAAGCATCCATTCACTTTCTTGATGTGAGAAGAGTCATTAACTTTCACAGACTCCTCCCCCAAAACCTTATTCACATTATTGGAATAAGAAGGTATCAAACTCATCATAGCCAAATTTGTAAAAAAATGCATAGAACCAATCCTTGCCATACTGTAAAATAAATCCCCGTACCAAAAAGAGCACACACCCAAGATGAATTAGAGATAAAATTACAAACCCTCAACTAAGTAGGGCTGATGCTCCCCACACCATGACTCCTAAGGTAGGGAAGGTGGGAAACAATCACAAAAGTAGGGAAAATTTGACCGATGACTCCCAACAAAACAATGCATGTTGAAAGAAGAAACACCACTCGCCCAACGCAATGGAAACTAGATAGAAAAAAGAGGATAGCGTCGCTAGGGTTTCCCCTAGATTTCATGTAGACAAAGAGTGCTCTGACTTGCCATCACGGAGAATATTTTGATATATATATATATAATATTTAATATAATAATATGCAATAATGTTTAATAACCAAGGTTAAAATCTCTACAAGGTTTCTTTTTACTGTGTCAACAAGGGAGAGTTTCTTACCTTGACCTGAGGTGAAATAGTGTGGCTTCTTGCATGTAGATATTATAGCCACGGTTCAAAAATTTAAAAGGGATTTGAATATTTGGTGAAATGGTGGGGCTCTTTTCCTGTAGAGCTTACAACCAAGGTTAAAAAACTTTTAAGGCTTGGAAATGGTGGGGATTCTTACCTGTAGTTCCTACAACCAAGGTTCAAGTCCCTACGGGGTCGCTCTCTACCATGTCAACAATGGAGAGTTATCGACATTGAACCTTGGTGAAATAGCAGGGATTATTTCCTATAGAGCCTACACCAAGGTTCAAAAAATTTAGGTTCAACAATATCTTGAGCTAAGAAACAAAGATGTGTCCAACAACTTTATCTCCTATTCAAGATTTTTGAAACATTGTAACGACACCTTCCCCTTTTTTTTGAGATGTATTTTCATCTATTCATGGAGGTTTTTTGGGTGCCAGCTTGGCCCCTGAGCTATCTACATTGGTTTCTCTAATAAAAACAACCAATAGTTGTGGTTGTGTTGACTTCTACCTATAGGGAGTTAGTGTTGGATTCCACAAGGTTGGATTCCTCTCCTTCGCCTAGCTCTAGTGGTAAGGGGGTTTTTTCTAGATGTGGAGAAATCTCGTGAAAAAATTATTCCTGAGGCAAGTAGGACTATAAATGAGGGTGTCCCTCCCCCAAATATTCCTATTGTTGGATGAATATTTTCTCAGGTTTCTATATTTGTTGTTGCTACCCCTCCAAAGGAGAAACCTCAACCCCTTTATTTTGCCAAGAAATCATGTATGGTAGATTAAGGCCTTGATGTGGTGGATAATGAGGACTTATACCAATGTTGCTGGTTAGTTTACAAAATTTCTAGTTTCTGGCCTTCTCTTTCATACCTTCATTGTTGGGTGTTGGATTCTTAGAGCCTTAGTCTTTGGTAACATTGAGATCTTTCCTTGTGCTAAGGAAATTTTTATTGCTATTTTTCCTTCTTTTGATGATCAATATTTGGTGTTGAGAAAGTTGTGTTTGGGTGATTCACTCTCTTTTGCCAAACCTTGGATAGTCTTCTTCAACTCTCTTACCAAAGTACTCTATGTCTTCCAATTATGGTTTTGTCTCCCTAATCCCCACCTTCATTTTTGGGAGATCTCTTGTTTTGAGGCCATCTAAAACTCTATTGGTTGTTTCTTGAAGGTGGATGATACCATGAATTCCATGGCTCTCTACCTTTGTACACATCCTAGTTGATGTTGAAATCTCCACACCTCTTCCTCGAGATGCGGTTCTCATGGTTGGGGATCAAACATGAATTTAATTTTTGGATTATGAAGGCCTCCCATGTCAATGTTCGGTCCTTCTCAACTAGTTACCTTGCAATAGATTATTCCCTCTTGTGCCATAAAGGCACTACCACTTCATGGAAGAACATGAAGGGTGATCATCTAATTGTCTGAGCTTATAATTCTTCCTCTGATGAATCTTCATAGGTTTCTCATGAATCCCTTTGCGATGATTCTCCTATTGAAATTTTGGTCTCCTTGGACCATGTGGACCCTTCTCCACCTCTTTCTATTAGCACAAGCCACTCTAGGTGTGTAGAACCTTCTTAGTCTACTGCTCCTAATATGCTCCAATTTATGGCTAACGATGTGCAAACTTGTCAACACTCTACTCCTAGTGCTGGTAGCCTCTCAAATTCGGATTAACCACTTTCCTACCTTGTGGTGGAGTTTCTAGAAATTCTATTGCCTGGACGGTAGTCTAACATCATATACAAAATCATGATATAAACTGTGTAGTTTTTGACTCAGACTCATTGACCCATATTTTATGAGTAGTGGTTTACAAGAACCCATATCTCATAAGAATAAATATAACACTTAGCACTCGTTGCATCTAGGTGATGCAATGAGTGCTAAGTGTTCCATTCATTCTCATGATAGATGGGTTCCCTTGAACCACTACTCATGAAATACATGTCAATGAGTTTGACTCAAAAGCTACACAGCTGAATCCTGATAGAAATATCACAATTTGAGGTGTTGAGGAAAATTTCTCCTACTTATCAATATAAAAAATCATATTTCAGTCTTGCATTCTCCTCCCCACGATGTGGATGATCTATCTACCCACCCTTGATGTGGGTTACTAGCTATTCATCTAGTGTACTATTAATTAATGGTTTTTTATTGACCTTGTATTTTAGTCAATACCTTTACTATTAGTGTGTTGTTGATCTCTTTTGATGCATATGGGTTGTAGTTATGTAAGGGATAAAAACCTTGTTTTGATTCTATCTTGAATTAAAAATATTGTTTTACTTTGTTTAGACGATAACTAAAATTTTGAGAAGTTGTGAAGAAAGTATATTTATGGCAAGTATGAGTACTCAGGTAATAAATTAAAGATTATATAAAGCATACAAATTTATCTAAGGATATAGAGAGAAACATGAATTATTTGGTAGGATGACTCATAGAATGCATTGGTTGTAAGATTAACTAAATTTCATGAATAGAGATTTTTCATAGGCATAGTGGTTGAAGTCATTTATCACTGGAAAGGAATAAATTTTTAAATTAGACATAAATGAAAAATGAATAGTAGAGGTAATGTATAAGAACTATTAACAAAATATATCATAGAATGCATTATTTTCAAAATGAGATTAAACAAATTTGTGGGTAGAGATCATTTATAGACTGGTGAAGACACGATGGTTAAATTTATTTAACATGACTTAATAAAATATGTGGACAAAATATTATGGAAAATATTTTAGTTTATTATTAATTTATGTTTAATTTTTATGTGAAGAGGAGAATATTAAAGTGTAAAGTTAAAATATTTTACCCTATGTGATTTATTTATAAAGTGTACAACCTTAAGAAATATGAGATAACATATTTAAATTAGAATAGGAAAATCTCATTTATGTTGCCAAGTAGAAAAAAATAGTTAACGACAAGGGTAAACAATTTTTTTATGGGACTACAAAAATACTTTAAGACTTTAAGTGCTTTTTCTTTAATGCCTAGTAAATATATGTTTGAGGAATTTTTATTTATTTTTGGATATTTTATGTTTCAGAATGAAAAGGATCTTTTTGATAAAGTGATGTTTTATTATGTGAGATTGGAAAAGGAATGAACTCAAATATATAATTGACACATCCTATGCATAATTTTAATTCAATGAATCAAACAATTCTAGGTGTTTGATAAGTTTAAAATCTAATCATTCTTCTATCAGTAGTAATTTTGGGGTGTTGTTAGGCTTGGTCTCTACTATCTCTCAAGTAATCCTTGATCCCTTATATCAATCTCAACCATTTTCTGATATAAATATCAATGCACTTAGGTATAAGAGTCAATTTGAAACACTAAGATAAGTTATTATGATTCTAATATTTGCATTTATTATTATCAGATGTAATTATTTAAAGAATTAATATAAGACTAGTTTTCATCTATTAATTATAATATTCTTTAATCTTTTTAATGAGTCAAAATAAATCTAACTATACATTTGTTGTGTTTGTAATGCAATATAATTAGTAATCAACCATATATTTTTATAACTGTTTTCAATGTATTATGTGGGATGATTGGTAAAGTAATATATCAGTAAGTTAGAGTGTCTTTGATGAATGGAAATGCATTTAAGGGGTTGAGCTCTGTAAGAAAAATTTGGGTAGTATCAAACCTTTCTAAATTTAAGTGATGCAAGAATTTATTTGGGCTAACTCACTATTTGACTTAATTGTAATAGAATAGGCACTACATATGATTATTTATAGTTGATATAACATTTGACATTTATTCCCCTTGGGATGATGCTTCTGCTACTAATTTTTCCTCCTTAGACCCTATGGATCCTAGCCCACCTCCTACTGCTAGTGTGACCCCCTTTGGTCACACAGACCTTTCTCTATCTACTGCTCCCATTATCTGTCAACCTCCAGTTGATGATGTGCATCCTTGTCAACAATTTTCCCATTGTGCTTTCATTCTTGCAAATATATGATTTCCCCACTTTTTAGTCATTTTGGTGGTGATCCTAGTGATAATATTGCATGGGTGGTAGTATGACAACATAGGAAAGATAGTTCTTTAGTTTTTCATTCTCCTCACCACATTGTGGGTGATTTGTCTACCCACTTTTGATGTGGGTTACTAGTTGTTCTTCTATAGTGTTGTTAATGATCTATTATTGAATTTTTTATATTTGACCTTTTTGGTTAGTCTTTGCAAGCGTCAACACCCTTGTTTTACTACTTTTTTGGTTGTTATTTTTTACGCCTTTGAGCTATGGTTATGTAAGGGACAAAACCCTTGTTTTGTTCTTGATTAATATAAAAATAAATTGACATTTATAATGGTAATAATCTATATAAGGTACATTTTATGTGTGTTTTATTGTGTTAATGGGCTTAATGGTACAAATATAAAACCTAAATGTTGTTTTATTAGTCCTTTCAGTGTATAAATGAGGATACACTAGTTTATGTAAAATATTTATTCATAATTCTTGTAAAGATGCAAACAAACATACCTGCACCTATTAAATCAAATATGCTTTTCTCATGCATCCATGGATATGCAAATATATGCAATTTTACTAAATCTAGTAATAAATTTATATGAAACTGATAGATTGTTTTTTATATTAAAACCAACAAAACTATGGTGTTGTCCCTATATAATCAGCCTAGTAGGCTAATATTTCAAAACACTAGAGAAAAATGTTAATAGCACATTAACAACACTCTAATAATATCAAAAACCACCACTAACAAAATAGTGAAGCCACCACAATCGAACAATATTAATCTTACCATCTAAGTTAATAGAGCTATTAGTAGTCTTATAAACATACCTTCCATCTAAGCTAATAGAACTATTAATAGTCTTATGAACAACCCATATAGGGCCATAAATAAATAGAATTATACAACTACTAACAGTCTTAATAATAAAAATATACATGTAGAAATTTAACATAATGCAATTACAACCATTATCAATAGGAAAATGAAAAAAAAACCAGGAATTTGTCCCTGCCTAGCTCATTAATCTTGCAACCAACTTCTATACTATACCAATAAAACCTTTGACATAGAATAAAATACAAGGAAAAAAAATTATCATTTTCTTTCTCCTCCGAGGATAATATTCACTTTGGCAAGAATCTCCCCTTGGCCCCTCCAACATCTTAATTATGTAAGCTTTAGTCCTAGGGTAGTCATAACATCATACACATCATTTTCTTCCCTATAGGTGTAGTGTATGCTAAAACAATCTAGACCCAAAATAATATTTCTTATATCTTCCATAACATGAGTAGAGGACCAGTTAATATTAGTTAGTCCTTTAACAACATTGATGAAATTTTTTGAGTCCCCCTCTAGAACAAGAGTCTTTATACCGATAACAAGAGAAAACTTTGTGCCCCAAAAAAGTGCCATACATTCAGTATGATTATTAGTCAATCCATCAAGATTTCCAGAGTATGCTACCATGATGGATCTAGAGGAGGTACAAATAACACCTCTCAGTAGCTAAACCATTTCTAGCAGCACCATCAAAGTTTAACATGTTCCACCCAACATCTAGAGGTTTCCACCTGGAGTTCTTTCTCTTTGGGAATTATCAACTTTAGCATAGGTATTGGGTAAAACCCAATTTCTAGCCATTATGTCATCAAAGGGAGTAGGTAGAAACTCAGATCATCTGCACTTAGTGACCAAAACATTATCATATAACATGCAAAATAAATACTTGAACACTACTTCCATAGGATTCTCATATTCCCAAAAAACCCAGTTATTCCTTTCTTTCTAAAAACACCAAGAAACATGAGGAGGGATGTTAGACCCTTTTCATAAGGTTTTTTCATTTATGTCAAATACATGTTATACCCTTGGCTCAAGTTTTTTCATTGATGTCAAAAAATTAATTGTAATGATGAAGGATTTGATATGATATTCATGTTGGAAAGACACTTTGGTGTTGGTAACATTATTGAAAAGGATGTCAAAAATGTATTGGTAATGTTGAAGGCTTTGATATGAAATTCTTGTTGAAAAGGAACTTTGGTATTGGTACCATTTAGTGATTCCTAGATGATGATGCATAAATATATCAGTGACTTTGATGCACCCTTCAATGGATTTTATGCATACTTGATGCCATTATTTGGTGAATACACATTTGGCTTATGCTTGTGTATCATAAGAAATGGTGAGAAATCATATGGAAGAAGATCACTCACCAAATCAAATGGATATGGAGGGGCCTATGATACATTAGAAGAATCCCCAAAGGCTCACCCTCAAACCCAAATTAGAATATCACAAACCAAAATGATGAAGGGATGCTAATGCTAGATCTAGATTTGAAGATGGAATGTGCGGATTAGGTTCCTTTAATGTTAAGATGTATATGATATGTAAAAATGACATGAAAATTTATGAAAAGAATTGATACTATGAAAGATTAAAGGATAATTAACAAGCTATGATATCAAATATGATGCATAAAAAAATTCAAGATGAAAAGAAGAAGAATGAACTCACCTTAAAGCTAGGAGAGGAGGACAAACTTCAGATCTGGAATTTACTGTCACAGAACTATCAGAATCATAAATGGTTTTGGATTGAGCACTCTAACACCTATAACTCCCAAATGTTAAA
The DNA here is from genome assembly GCA_018584345.1 of Thuja plicata. Classification (NCBI taxonomy): domain Eukaryota; kingdom Viridiplantae; phylum Streptophyta; class Pinopsida; order Cupressales; family Cupressaceae; genus Thuja; species Thuja plicata. Next base: position 1,688,789 of record MU227020.1, read on the forward strand.
TTTATAGATCCAAAGGACTCTATCAAAAAAATTCAACCTTGTCCAAGAAAGTCGACCTAGTCTTAGAGGCTCAAAAACTGATGAAATTTGTGAAGGATCTGTCACTGGTTCTGAAACTCGTAAAATCTTTATCTAAAACCTTGAAATTTTTTTCCAATACACAATCAGGGAAAAGGTTGTGGAAAGGGGATTTCCTTGGTCAAGCCCCTATATGGGAATCAACTTTGAGATGAAATAGATATTGCATAAGGAAGTAATATAAACAAGATAAATGCAAGTTTTACCTTGCATGAAAAACCCTTATGGGTGGACATAGAAATCAGTCAAATCTGTAAAGATGCTTGAAATGTATGTTTGGAATGTGTTGTATAATCAAGTATTCCTTCACAAATGCATGGATATACACTTTCCAAATCCTAGATCTTCAATGAGTCTATGCTTGAAATCTTGAATGGAGAAGATGAATGGATCTTCTTGCTTGCTTGAGAATTCCTCTATTTGGTCATCATGGGAGAGAAATTTTCATCAATGAGAGAATATTTCCTTTTATTTAAGGGAATAAGACTTTTAGATCTTGAAATGGATGTTTGCTTTCAAATCTTGAATCCAAATCCTCAATTGCACATGTTGAATGCTTGATTTCTTGCACTTGAAATCACCAAATAGTTTGTACCAAAACAATAGATTACATTAATAATAGATTGTAGATGTCAAATTAAGAGGAGAGAGAGCCCCCTTTTATACATATTTAAGGATTGAATATTTCCAGGTCGACCACAAATAAATATTAGGAAGAAAAATCTCTACATTGGGCTCGGAGCTCACTTAAACAAAATGTCCTAGGAAAATGTCAAATTGGTTCAACCTTGTCTAGGACAACACTTAGTTAGTTTGACCTAGTCTTGGAATTGATAAATTTAAAGTTGATCTGGGTCTTGGGAAGTGTGAAAAGTTTCAGGGAGAGAAAATGAAAGATGTGGGAAATCAAGCATAAATACATTCGGATCTTGAAATCACTAAAATGGGGTCAATACATCCTAAAGACTTCCAATAATGGGCTATAACTTTTTAGGATGGTATAACTTGACTTTCAATTTTTTTACTTTGATCTTTACAGATTGACATTGACACATTTTATGACGGACAAGAAAGGTCATAGTTTGATAGTGGCATTCTTAATAAATAGAGATTGTGTTCAGGTATTTAGATTTGTGAGCATCACAGTGGCTTTTGGTATTTCATACTTTGGAAATGGAATTCATACATTGACATTTATGAAGTTCATATGAGTGATCAAGGTAATTGATTACATATCTTGTATATCATAATTGATAATTTTGAAGGTATACCCAGCTTGTCATAATAATGGTCACTTAATTTGATTTTGATGTAAGTTATGTTGGATTATACCTTTTTTACATCCTTCTTGATTCTTGGGATCAAGGATTTAGTTTTATCAGTTTGATAGCATTGACATCTTGACAACATATACAATTGTTGTGTTTCATTACTTTATATTCACAAGTGAACATTTGATATCAAATCAATACACTTACAAAGTATATCTATGTAAAGGTTTTATTACCATCTCAAAGAGGCTAATACGACATACTTCTTTCTTTTGTACGGAGGATGAATATGTTTCATATGCCCATTTACATGGAGAATTTTCAAAAAGATAAGAAAAAAAGATGTTAAAATTAGTCACTTTAAGTGAGTAGTCTTTGGGAGCATTTAAAGATTATTGTTTGTAACCACCTAGATTTGGTCTTCTCTAACCATAGACCCTATTTTCCCTAAGTGTGATCATACCCCCAATTATGTTCAAACAACTCTTCAATCAGCTGGCATAATTTATTCGAATCAGATTTAATCTCCTAAGTGATCTAATCACTAATTTACATTAATAACTTTATCCAATCCAATCAATTCAATTCAATCAATTCAGATCAATACCTAGCTAAGGTAATTAATTTAAAGAGAATTAATGGAATCCTATTTATACCTCATCACTTGCAAAATCAATCCCCTAGCTTAAATTGATTCAATTTGGCTATAGTCCTAATTAATTATTACAAAGCAATCAAAAGCTTAAATGATTAATTAAATCCCTATTATTAAGTGAATATGTTACTACAACAATTTATTTCATTAATATTCCCTCAAACCTAACCAATCTCAACTACCCAACCATGAGTTCAAACTCATCCTAACCCCTTCTCACATGCTAATTCTTCTTAATTAGCTAATTAACCCTAATTAGCTAATCTCCCCTCCACTCATTCTCTCTCCTCCCATATCTATCTCCTTAATCACATCCCTTAAGCCTTAAACCTAATCCTAAGCTACCCTTAAGCTTGTCACATTCCATTAAGGCGTGATTAGGAATTCAACCCTCCCCCTAAAGTCAACGTTGTCAGGCTTGACTCTAAACCCTTACCCATGCTTCTTAAACCCTCACCCATACTTCATTAATTCTTTCATAAATGAAGCATTAATGGATATTACATATTACTTCCACCACTCCTCATTAATGAGTCTTACACTCTCATTAATGACAGCCCTTCTAGAGTCTTCTCCCCTTCCTCCATTTCTCCTATAAATAGGATGGATTTTGAGCTCAAATGGCCGTGAAATTAGAAGTATTTTATTGTATTAATGTAATGGTCCTAATTTTGAAGAGTTGATATAATCCTTATGTATATTTGGAGAACTGAAGGAGCAATCTCATGTTGCTCATGTTTTAGGGATTTTCATAGTGCTTTCTAGCTTGTTTCTTAGTTATTTTGTTATTATCTCCATTTCTAGAGCTAGAATGCATGTTTTTGAATCATTTAGATTAATGTTCATTTGAATCTTCCATTCTTAGGTTGTATTTGTCACTGGAATATGCATAATCAGAGGGCTATTATGTCATTTTTCATACTCCTCCTAGATAGGAGGCAATAGATTGATTTTGGTTATTGCTATGCTTGCTAACCCCTTGTTTTCACTAATGCAATGATTTATTGAAGTGTTGTGTCTCTTAACAGGTACAAAAATCACACACACATCTCTGGCACCCACCATGGGGCAATATTTCTTGAAATTTCACCAAATTTTTCTCTTTGCCCTTGACATTTTCAAAATTTGTAGACAGTTTAGCTTTTCTGGGAGCAACTTATCATTTTCGGTCATTCTTTTATTATTTCCGGGAGCAACTTATCATTTCTGGTAAATATTTTATCATTTCTGGGAGCAACTTATTATCTCTAGGAGTTTTAATATCGTCTTCTGTTGCATTTCCAGAAGGCAAAATTTGACCTTAAAATCGTTTCTAGTAGCTAAATTTTCATTTTTGGTACATGTTATCATTTCAGGTAAAAGGAATATCGTCCTGGGTAAAATTTATCATTTAGGGCCAATATTTTATCATTTCTGGGGTTTATCATTTTGGGTCTCTAAAATATCGTCTTTCATCCAGAGTTAAAAAATACAGGGTTCTGTCATTTGCAAATTTGATTTCTAACTTGCTAACAAGGTTGTTTTCGTGATTGTGATCTTATTTTTGACAAACTAACTAAGCGCTTGCAGTTTTCTAAGAAGGAAATAAGAAGACAATACTAAACGTGTGTGGTTGCAGGGATTTTTAGACTGATTTTGATACTAACCATTTTTCAAAAGATTTCACACTTAAATACCATTTTCTCAAACATGTCTTAAAACAACTAGATTACTATGCTCTTTTCCCTTTTAAGGAAAATCAGACATTGTTTTGACACTTGTGAAAGAATCTAGGGGGTAAATGAACAAGCAAAGTCACATTGTTTAATTCATTTGGAATCAGAAATTGAACAATCAAAGCACTAAATTTGTGGGATAAATGAACAAGTTCAATCATTTAATTCAAATTTGGATAAGTAATTGGACAAGCAAAGCACTAAAAAATGTGGTCAATTGAACAACGCAAATCTACTTTCAAGTATTTTGTTTTCCTTAAATAGGAACATCTTAAATTGAGCACAACATTGCTTGAGGGAATGAACTATTTGATTGATTTTGTTTTGGGAGAAAATGACATGGATTAGGAGAGTATGCTCTTCTTCTTTGGAAGAATCAGAAATCTAGACGTCCTACGCTCACCAATCCTTTGTAAGCTTATTTAACAGTAGAGGGCCTACTGGTTGAGGAAAAAATCTCCCGAGAATGACCCAAGTGAGGACAGGTTTTACACCAACATTTCCAACTCACTATAAATAATTTCTTCCTCGTAGGCTAAAGCCTCAGAAGACGGAGCTGGTTTTTTTCATGGAATTTTGACATCATTCCTTGAACATGCTTGGGTATGTGTACAGCGGAGCCACTTGAATCTTGCTTGTGAGACTACATATACTTAAGTACTCATAGGGATATACACCTCAATTTTTCCTTGTGCAATTCTATGGGGGATGGTTTCAAACGGATTGCCCAATAAAAGACAACATTTCAACTGAAAGAATTCCTGATTCATCCCTGAAAGGGTGATAATCCTTGTGCAAGGAAAAAAGTAATTTCCCTAATACACTCATCATATTGTGCCCTCACTTACATTTGGAGTCATTTAATACAACATCATGACTGGAGCCATTGCGTGCTTGGTTATGGCTGTATTCTGATTAGCGTTTGAGTGTGTACCTAAGTCAACGAGCAAGGATTTTCATCCTCCACCTAGAAAATAGGGATAAAACGTGTGTCTATTTTACTCGCCTAACAATGCAACAATGCTTGATGTGATTGAAAATCATTAAAAAGATAACACCTTCAAACAAGCAACAAAATTCAAACCTTGGTCTGCGTATGCTTCACACACTTCCAAAGAAAAATTGACAAAATTTGATAGTGGGAACTTGCATAGTTGCCTCTCAGAGAAAGATAGCTTATTTCGGATCCCCTTTTGACTCTTTAGTCTATGCTTATTGCTTCTTTTGGTCTCACTATGGCTATATCAAAAAAAATTTCAGTCGTCCACCTTGCATGTCCTATCGGACTCTTACAATCTATCTCAATACGTGTGGTCTACCCGATTTTTAAAAAAACTTGATTCCCAGCTCACTATCAGGGAATTCTAACCCTCTGACGCTAGAATCATTTACTTCCACCAAAACACAAACAACACTTCTACCTAGACACACTCACTTGAACAATTTGAGACTCTACCTGACACTATTGGGAAACGTTGACAAAAGTTGAGCTACAAATTCATGGTTAACACAAGACACAACAAGTACACCTCTAAAGGATCAAAAGTGCCTCCTAAATTGCCACACTTTCAAGGAGAAACATCTCACATTTCCCTACTTGATCTAGACTCTCCACAAATGGATAGAAACACTCGCAAATGGAGTGCAACTTTTGAAGAATATGACAATAGAAAAAGCCAAAAGTAGGAAGATCTAGATGAGAATGAAGAAACCACCTTTGAACATGATCCATTTGGATCAGACAGTGAGGGGGAGATCCCTAAAGATGAGTACAATAAACTCAAACAGAGTAAGAGGTTCCACAAGATATTGGAAAGGATAATTGATGACGATAAAGAGAAATTCTTCCTCCATTTGGCATCCACCGGCGTAAAATTACCCCCAGATTATGATGTGGAGAAACTCAAAGAAAAGGAGGTACCAACTCCTATATCTATTCTCACCAAGAAACTCACTTTGATGCAAAAAGAGCTCGTAAAACTCAAATAGGAGAAAGAGAAACCCAAAAAAAAATACTCTTTAGACGCCATTTTTCCATCCCCTTTTGACAAGAGTATCACTATGATTCCATTCCCTCCCAACGTGGCACAACCAAAATATGACAAGTATATGGGGGAGATTGACCCACATGATCACGTCAAAGAATTTTGTGCTCTAAGAATTGAATACATGCATGAACCTACATACCTCATGCGACTCTTTCCAGGAAGTCTAGGAGGTAATGCCATGGAGTGGCTCTCAAAGTTGAACCCTAAGGTCAAAAATTTTGAGGAGTTAATTCAATGATTTATCCAGCATTACTCCTATAACATACAACATGATGTGACCATGATGGATCTATGTAACACTAAACAGAAGACTAGTGAATCATTTACACACTTCCTACAAAGATGGAGGAAGTGTTAATCCCTAAGTTCTATTGATGATTAGTGACCCACACTTAGTCATTTACTTAGGCAATTTTAGTTGGTTATCACTATGGCTGAGATAAACATTCAAGGCCGAGAAACATTACCAAGTAAGTTTCAGATTTCATAGTTACATCATGCCGAGCCAAGTAGAATATTAAGTGCCGAGCGTCAGAGATGTATTGTGCCGAGTGTCAGAGATGTATTGTGCCGAGCATAAGAGTTTTTGCATACATGTCAAGATTAATTCAAACTTTGATGTAATCAGTTAAGGCTGACTTGTATGAGATCTAAGTTGACATTTGTACGCATTTAATATTTTTCTACTGAGTTAATTCGCATTTAATTTTTTTATACCATGCATGGCATGAAGCCAATTAGGAAATCAGAATGCATTGGAGGTATAAACAATAGATGTTGATCGTTGATCTAGATCTGGCCACCAGATCTGAAAAGATATAATAAGATGGATTCTAACCCTAAAAGAAAGAGAATGTGAGAAAAAGAGATATACAGAGAAGGGTTGTGTATTCATGAGAGATGAACATAAAGACATTTTTGAGGAGAAGCCCAGATCAAGCAGAATGACAGAGTAGTGAAAAGCAGAGTAAAGACATATCAGATTAAGAGATCACAGAGGTTATTGAAAAGAGAAGATCCGTCATTAGCATCTAAGTGCATAATGAAGGATCACTACTTGGAACATTCTAACAAGTGTATCAGGTTAAATCTCTTAACAGAGTGGTTTTAGTAGACCGTTTCAAATCTCTTAGCTGAGTGCTTACTTTACTGTAAGTTGAAATCCTTTAACAAGGTAGATTGTAATGATCTATAGTTCTTAATAGAACAGACCTTTAACCATGTAGATTTCATATTGTAATCAAACTTTTGTAGCCCTAACAGGCACACTTTATTGCTGCAGTAGTGAAGATCTTGTGGGTATCATCCCCACCCCATTTTTACCTATTTGGGTTTCTGGGTTACCAAAATTCTGTGTTGCGAGTTACATATTTGATGTTATGGATGCTACCTGATGTTAGATTAAATTCATATATGTATGAATGTGGATTTATTTTAAGTGGTTTAGATTGAAGATCTGATTCACCCCCCCTCTCAGTATGTTTCGTTCCTACTCTTGTACTTCCAACAATTGGTATCAGAGCACAGTTCACCTACAAAAGCTTTGAATCAGCTTGCGAGTACAGATCTTGAGATGGAGGTTTAAAAGTTGGGAAAAGTCATTTAGAATTAGAAGATTGAGATCCAGCTAGCATTACATCAGCTTGAGATAGAAAGACAAGAACTGAAGAAATCATTGACAGCTAGGAAAGATTTGATAAAACAAATGAATGATACACATTACCAGGAAGATGATACTGCAAATCTATTCCAGAATGAAGATTCCACTGAGAGCGATGCAACAATTGTAGATCTACTGGAAAAGAACAATGCACTATGTGAAGAAGTTAGAAACTTGAAAAGAGAACAAGAAATGTAGATAGTGAGACTGTGAGAAGTACTGGAACAAAAGAAGAAAGCTGAATATGACAAAACTATGGTAGAAGAAGACTTGATGAAAGGACACATGATGTCAGACTTGATGAAAGGACACATGATGTACAGATAATGACAATCAATCAGGTTGACATGGAAAATCAACTGCTACTTGCAAATCAGGAGATTAGTAGGAAAGATATGGAAATGATAAATCTGAGATCTGAGAACAATGAATTGAAAGATGACTTGAGATCTGAGAAGGAACTTAATGAAAGGTTGAACAAACCCAATGAAGCTTTGACTCATTTTGAGAATCTAATGGAAGCATCAAGAAGGTCAAAATATTATTCTGGATTAGGTCACATTGAACCAAAGACATCTGCTGAGAAAGGAGAATCATCTAAGAATGGTGAAAGGAGGAATGCAAAGACAAAGCACAACAAGCCTGTTTGCCACCACTGTGGAAAACTAGGTCATACAGAAAACATTTACCAAAGCAAGAAAGGTAAGTCCAATCCTAAATCTAAGTTCAATGGTTACTATTTTAATTGCAAGAAATTTGGACATAAAGCACATGAATGTTGGGCTGAAGGAAGTGATGCACCCCCCAAACCAAGATTTAATGGTTATTGTTACAAGTGTCAGAAACATGGTCATAAGGAATAGAACTATAGTTCCAATGCTAAACAACAATGGACATAAAAGACACAAACAAAAGCATCTAAGAGTGGCAACACTTACAACTGGGATTATAATACTAGACAGAGTTGCCATTACTATGAAGAATATGGACATGCACCTGAAGACTAATTAAAGACACATGTTAGAGGGAAATCTAAGAGTTGGATGTATGGAAGCTTAGTCTATTTTAGTTGTTTGAATATAGGACACACTAAGAGAGAGTGTAGGAAAAGAGTTCCTACTCCTACTATTGAAGAAGTAAGAGCACAGATGAATCGAACATGGGTAAAGAAAACAGAGTCGAGTAGTAGTGAATCCACTAAAGCCGAGGTCACCCAATCTAATGGATTAGGTGATCACACCATCTCCAACTAAGAAATAGAGGTATGTAAGGAACTGCATTCAAGTTTTAAATCTTACATCAGTTCCTAATATGTAAATGTGCCAAAGTCCATATATGAATATGATAAGATGTACCAGGACATGTTTGTAAAAAATGTTGAGAAAAGTTTCCTGCACTATAGGTGCCAAGTTGGTTGGCCGAGTAAGTCATGTGATGGCTGAGTATGGTAAGTCAAGCGGTATGGAAGTTGTGTTAGTCGACCAATGACAGCTGGCTTGCACTAACCTAATAGGCAAAAATATTTAATGCTTACCTACCTTGACCTTTCGAGTCTATATATGGACGAACGGTATACTATTCACTTTTACCTTGCAATTTTTAGCATTTACAGAGTGATTGAAGAAGTTGTAGAATTGATCTAAGCGAAGTTTGTTTTGATAATTTTGTCAGTGTGTTGTCGGCAACCCTAAGTTGAATAGTGTGAAGTATTTTCTTGTTGAGGTACCCTGTTCTTCATTTTTGAACCCTAACCTCAAGAGATTATGGCTACAAGTTCTTCCACACCAATCAAGGGAATGGAAGAGGATTTGAATCAAATTAAGCTTGTAAGGAGTGATGCATGCGCACCACCAAACTTTTGTGCCGTTCCAGAAAGTGCAATTTTGAGTGATCTAAATGGAGCCCTCTCATCGATCCCACCAAAGGTACTTATGCTTCACGATGTTAGGTCATGTTACATGGTTAAAATTGGTGAAGTGGGAAACAACGAATTAAGAAATTCCTATGAAAAACTTTGTGACAATGGAATTCTGAAGGATGAATTCAAACATCTAGCCGAGAAAGGGTTAACTCGTGCCCTAGATTTTCTGATAGAATTCAAGGATGAATGGATTAAGGTTGTCCTAAGCTGAGTTCATAATATGCATATGTGGCTAGACAATGGACCAGTAAAGATCACAAAAGATATTATTCATAGAGTTACTGGGTATCCCATTATCAACGGAAAATGAACTATGAGAGACCAAAGTAAAGAAGAGATAACAGCTAACACTGGAGTAGTTTGGAACAATAGGGGAATGACTATATCTATAGTTATAGACTTGGAACTTGAATTTGGAGTGAGAGTGGTTCTTCACAAATTCTATTAGTCGAGTCGACTGGATAGTGTTCCGTGTACAGCAGTGGACCAGGCATGGAAGATAGTGAAAAAGAATCACACCTATGACCTTGCCGAGCTGCAGTTGACACAACTAGCTAAGAACTTACAATCAATCAGGAAAGCCAAAAGCTCATCATGTAAGTTTGGCTCTTTGTTAATATGTATATTCTTCTATGTACAAAATTCATTTCCTACTATAGGAAATATTGTATGGAAAAAGGACAGACCCATCACTTTACAGATTAGTGAATGTATTCAGACATTGGGTAGTAATTTCAATAGTATAATGGGAAGCTATTTTGTGGAATTCAAAAAGAGAATAAGGTTAAGGACCAGAATCTCCAATTCACTTGTGGAGAAGCATTATGATGAGATATGCTTCTTAGTAGATACAGACTACACATATATTCAGGCTGTGAAACCTAGGGTATAATGGCTGGAGCCATTTCCCTATGAAATTAATATTGATGAAGCATCAACAACTATCACAGAACTCCTAGTAGAGGAGATTGATACTAAAGCTAAAAGATTTGGAAATTTTGATGAAGCAAAGGCAAATATTTTGATGAATCTTAAGGTAGGAACCATGGAAAGGAAAAGGAAAAAGATTGTGAAAAACCTGAAAAAGATGGTTGGCTTGCCGAGTGATGAAGAGCTCGAGGATGCACCTCTAGACATATCTACTAGACAAGGTGAAGATGTATCTGAGGAACAAGAAGTAGAAGTTAGTGAACTTGAAGAAGAGGTCACTACAAAAGCAAAAGGGAAGAGGCCAGCAGTAACAAAGGTAACTAAGCTGAGACAAGAAAAACCCAGGGTTACCCCTCCCATTGCAAATCATCCAAGGACAAGGGCATCTATTGCCACTTCACCAGTAGAATAGACAAAAGTGTATGCAAAGAAGATTGGAGAAATTAGTTGTGGATCAAGGACTAAATTAGCATCAAAGGCTGTGTCGAGCCTATAAGTTAAGAAACCAAGAAGAAAACTACATTTGGATCCAAAAAGTGATGAGGACATGATAGAAACTGATGAACCCAGCCACATATGAACAACACCATTCAAGAAACCCATAGATATTGATGAGGTATGTGAGAATTTGAGAAATTCTATAGGGTTATCTAGTTTCAAGTTTATAAAGTATTAGAAATTGAAAGTAGGAGACAAACATAAGGTCCAGGAAGCTCTCCTAGAAATGATGTGTAAATTCAAATTAATCCCTACAACAATAGGAGACAATGTGCTAAGTGAGTTGTATGAATTCCTATCTGGCAAGTGGGAATTTGCACTCACAACTTAGAGACAAATTAGGGAAGGCACTTTAGCTCAAGTGATTCTTGAGCTAACCAAGAAGAAGAGAGAAAAATTTGTTGAAGAGTATAAGCACAAATTTCTACCTAAATAGAGAGGTTATGCTATCTTGAAGAATGATTTTGAAGGGATAGTACAACAGAGTACTATAATTTGGAAGGAATTTTTTGGACTGAGTGTTCCAAAAGAAATGAGAACTGATGAAGGGACATATGAGCCAAAGGATAAGGAAACTGAATCCACTCATGTACCACAGATTTCAACAGTTCACATTTAAACTGAATCTGAGAAGACTAGGACAGATGTACAAGATCAATATGAGATAGTTAACACTGTTGATTTGACTATTGATAGTCTGATTGCTGTGATAATTGATGACTCTAGCAATCTAGATGCCGAGGGTCAGGATGAGACGAGGGACTCAACTGTTGATTCACCTATCAAGGAAATTGAGGCTGAAGAAGACAAGAGTACAGAAGAAGAAGAAAGAACTCAAGAGGAACCTAAGGATAAGGATTCTCAAGAAGAAGAAGAAAATGAGAAAACAATTGAACAAGAGGTAATTGTTCAGCATTCACCTATTTTAGAGGTTGTAAAGTCAGTACTAGATAGTAGTGAGGAGATAACAAACACTAACAATGAGCCTAAAGAATAAGAGGAAATGCAAGTTTTGGTTGATCTACCACACTCTGCATCATCAAATCCCACTGAAACTAAAATAGGAAGTATGCCTGATCAGCAGGAAATTTTGACTGAACTTAAAGATGCAATGGTGTCAACTACTGATTATGGAAAAGATATTGTAGAAACTAAGCTGAGCATTAGTTCACCTGAATTCAAGAGAAGGAAAGTTATGAGGAAGAATTCTCCAATTCTAGATGTCACATTAGATGAAGTTATTGTGATTCCACCATGGGATCCCAATGTTTTGTCTTATGAACAGATTGAGACTCTTCAGGAGTTACTTAAGAGGAAGAAGAGATAGGAGGAAATAAAAAGGGAGCAAAAGCAAAAGCAAGTACTACATGACATAAAAGACATATTTGTAAAGACTTTTGACATGGAGGATGAGAATCCTCAAGCCCCTATTCTTGAATAGTTAGTTCACATTCTGTAAAAGGTAAATGATGACAATATTTAAGCCAATGAGAAACTGTTGCAATGGTCCGAGAGGAAATTTGAGAACAAGGTACTTGCCAAAATCTCAGGAGAGATTGCAGTTAAATAGGTCATGTTGGAGATTTGTTTCTGTGTAGTTGATTGATTGTATGTTTGTCATTGATGACAACATATAATACATAGTAGTGATTCTATATGTACTTATCAAAATGATGATATCAAGCCTTGCATGGTTAGATACGTTTTGTGGACATGTATATTATGTTATGTTCATACACGCAGATCTAGATATGATGTTTCAGTCAAGTTGTGTAATTCTATTATTGGCAGTTATAGTTCTGGTAGAGTATCTGTTCAGAGCCGACGTATTTAAAATATTTCTTGAGTTGCGCCTATCCTCAAGATATGATTGTGTATATTCATGATTATTTATGAGTTGATGATAGTTATCTAAAGGTGCCAAATATGTTTCAAGAAGATTGCAAAGTTAGAGTTGATTTGGTGAAGCTGACTTAGTGAAGCGTCGCGTTTGTTCAGTTTGTCTTGTGTAGACTTAATATTGTTTGTGTGCTTAGTGAAGCCAATAATGATGTTATGAAGAGTTTTCTTAAAGGCCCCATGATCTCATACTTTGAGGAAGATACTTATAGAAAGTCATTTGTGATACACTAAGTGTGAATGATACGAAAAGAGATAGAAAATGTACAGAGAAAAATATTAGTTGTGGTTCATTCATCAAGAGTCTATGTGAAGAAGAAGTAGAAGATTATAATACATTGGAATTGATCAAGATAGAAGGTCTACTCTATAGTTCATCATCATATATAGTGCATATCTATTCTACAGAAGGTTTTAGCCTTCACCATTGAAGCAGTGAGCTTTTGGACAGTGAGTCCTCACCCCTAACAAGGTTATTTGTAAAAGAATCCTAACAGGGTCAGACCCTTAACCAGGTCACTATACTTATTGCTTTGTAAAGAACAAATCCTAGCAAGGTTGCAAGATCTTCTAACATGGATTACTATAAACAAGTATAGTTCATTATGGGTGCTAATTCCCACCGGGGTTTTTACCATTTGGTTTCCCCGTAATCAAATTATGTGTTGTGTACTGTGTTATCTAAATGTGCATTTAATTTATTGTATTCTGGAGTTAAAGAAGTAAAAAGAATTAAAGTTACTAATAACTGATTCACCCCCCCTCTCAGTTATCCTTTGGGACTATTCTAACAATTGGTATTAGAGCCAAGTGCCTTGGAGAAGAAGCCTAACAACTTAAGGTGGATCAGATGTCTTACTTCAGAAAAGAGAGCCCTAAGTTCGATGGAGAAAATTATCTGGATTGGAAAAACAAAATAATAACACATCTACAGTGTGTTGGCTTTTAGATCTTTGAGATAGCTACACAAGAAGTTGTTATTCCATCTCTGAAAGACCTGGCAAAGGATGATGCTACTAGTAGACAAAAGGAAACATTTACCAATAATGCAATTGCTAAAGAAGCCCTAATCAGTGCCCTATCTCACAGTGAATTTTCTGAGATCAAGAAAATTGACAGAGCATGCACCATATGGAAGTATTTAGAAGATATGTTTGAAGGAGATATTCAAGCAAAGAATGTGCATAGGAAGACATGGAAAAAGAAATACAACAGTCTTGAGATGTTACCTAAAGAGAACATTAGAGCTTACAAACAAAGGCTAAATGAAGTAGTCTCTGGAATTAGAAACAATGGTGGAGAAATATCAGAAGAAGATATAATGGACATGCTGTTAACTACCTTAACATCAGACTATGAAAACAAGATAAGTATTCTAGAAGAAACCATGCAATTCTCACAAGACTTCAAGAGAGAGACTTTGATCAGTAAAATATCTGCATTTGAGATATCAAGATTGAAGACTAAACCTAAAATTGAAACAACTTTCAAAGCCTCAGTCCATGGTAAGAAATCCTTACACATCTCTGGCCATAATGAGAAAGAAGAAGTTGATGAAGAACTAGAAGATATCATTGCTATGATTGCTAAAAGAGAAAACAAAGGAAAAGGAAAATATGAAGGACAACTTCCATTCAAATGTTTTTCATGCAAAAAGATTGGTCACTTTGCATCCAAGTGTCCCACAAGAGTCAAGAAGTTCAAAGCTGATTACAAACCTAAATATAAGAAGGAATGTTACCATGCTAAAGAAGGTGTAACTGATGAAGATTCAGGAGAAGATGAAATTGGATTTGTTTCCCTTAGAGACATGGAAAAGTTTCTCGAGGAGATGGACATTGTAGATGAAAAGGAAGAACAAGAGTTATCCCTAATTTCCAAAGCACACATCAGAATTGATTGGATCATTGACAGTGGATGCTCTCACCATATGACAGGTGACAAGGATAGATTTGTTCATTTAGACAAATACAAAGGTGGTATGGTTAGATTTGGAGATAACACTCCTAAACCTATCATAGGCAGAGGTTGTATCACTTTGGATGGAAAGAACAAGACAGATGATGCTCTATATGTTGATGGATTACATTATAACTTGCTAAGTGTTGGACAGCTACTTGACAAAGGTTATCATTTGGAGTTCAAAAACAACAAGTGCATCATTAACAACAAGGATGGAGACATGATTGCATCAGGCTCCAAAACAAAAGGTAATGTTTTTCAGCTCAATTCTGATGTAAGTTGTTTTGTTGCAAAAGTGGATGATAGTTGGTT
>MU227020.1:1718492-1739318 GCA_018584345.1 Thuja plicata
AGGTAGATTGCATATTGTAATCAAAATTTTGTAGCCCTAACAGGCACACTTTATTGCTATAGTAGTGAAGATCTTGTGGGTATCATCCCCACCCTAGTTTTACCTATTTGGGTTTCTGGGTTACCAAAATTCTGTTTGTGAGTTACATATTTGATGTTATGGATGATATCTGATGTTAGATTAAATTCATATATGTATGAATGTGGATAAATTTATTTTAAGTGGTTTAGATTGAAGATCTGATTCACCCCCCTCTTAGTATCTTTCTTTCCTATTCTTGTACTTCCAACAAGAAGATCTTTGCACGATATTCAAGAGCCATCCCTGAATCTGAGAAGATGGAAATCTTCATTAATAACTTGGCACCAGAATTGAACTATGCATTGCAAATGCAAGATTCCCCTAATTTTGACAGGATGATTAAAAATTCCCTTCGTATCAAAGAAGTTATGGTCAGAAAGGGGGAGATCACTCTTCAAGGTGAAAACAAATCCAACACCTCCAACTCCAAGACTAAATGGAGGAAGCAAAAAAAGAATGTTGTTAACGATGGTGTAGTAGACACATCCAATGTTGGCCCTAAACCTGAGGTATTCAATCTCACTAACAGTATGCAAGCAAGCAAGGATGCCAAAGTAATGACCCCCATACCCAAAACAAACAATGATAATGGTAAAGGACGGTCATGGACTTCAAAACCTAAAAGAACATTCACTCCTTTGGGAGAACCTCTTGAAACTATTTTGAAGACACTATTGGATAAAAAAGTTCTTACTATCCCAGATTCCAAACCATGGGAACCAATGGTCAAACCCAGATGGTGGGATGATAATTCCCACTATGTCTTTCACAAGAATAAAGGACACAAGACTAATAATTGTCTTAAACTTAGACATGTTATTCAAGACCTCATTGAAGGAGGTAAGATCAAAGTGGATGGAAACACTACCAATGAAGATCATACAACATTCAATAAACCATTCCCTAATTATGACAAAGGAGAAACATCTAAAGGGAAGAGTAATGAAGTAAACTACACTTATTCCAATAATGACAATGTGATCAATATGCTAGACATTAAGACTGAATCAATTAATGTGGTCACAATCAAAGGTGTTTCAATCCACTCAAATTCTGTAACATGGAGCCAAGCCTAGGTCACAATCAAAGGACCCCCAAAAATAGCATCAACATCTAAGGTTCCTATCATTACTATTCCTAAACCAACAGAAAAACACATGGTTACTATTCCTGGAGAAAAGTATGGCTTGGTAGACCAATTGCAACGAACCTCTGCCAAAATTTCAATTTTTGAGTTACTCAAAATATCCAAAATACATAGGAAAATCCTAGAACAAGCTCTACATGTTGCTAACATCCCAAAGGATATTGATATAGGCAAATTCCAAGCGATGGTCAATCACATCTCAGCACCACATTACCTCTCCTTTTCTGAAGAGGATGATAAGTCTTTGATACATCCACATAATCAACCCCTCCATATCAAAGTTCTCATTCATAAATCCTGTGTTAGATGCATGTTGATATATGGAGGCACATGATTAAATATCTGTATGCTTAATCTGATCAAGAAACTAGGCCTCTCAGAACAAACAATTGATTCTAGAAGCAAAATAACTATCAAAGCTTATGATGAGGAAGAAAGATCCTCTAAAAGACTTATTGTTCTACCTATCAGAGTCATACCAATTGAGAGAAATGTCACATGTCAAGTCCTGGATCTACCCTTAGCCTACAACATCCTGTTGGGAAGACCATGGATTCATGAAATGCAAGTTGTGCCATCCACTTGCCACCAGTGTATAAAGTTCCCACATAATGGGGTGGAAGTGACAATTCCTGCGGATGCTAATTATACTTGTAATAATATCAAAGCAGGTAGTATGATTCCACATAACAAGGAAGACATGGATGAGATTACTCCTAAAACTACCAAGGACATGGTTATGAAGAGTTTTGGAAAAACCTTAAAACTTGAAGAAACAGGTATGGGAGAATACAAATTGGACCTGACTCCAACACTGACAGAACTTTTGGTATCACCAAGATCTTATGGAAAACCTTCCTCAAAATTCACACCTACTGCATCCACATCTTCTTTAGATAACATATAAGAACAGACAGTCTTGGATTGGCTTTACAAAGGAGAATCGGAGGCAGCTAAAGTCAAACATGTGGAAATATCCCCAGACCAATATGGAAATGGATATGATCTCCTCAAACAGATGGGATATAAAGGAAAAGGACCTCTAAACAACATAGGAAGAGAAATTATTGAGCCTATACCCATTGAGTTCTAGAATACTAGAGACAAAATAGGACTAGGTTTTAATACTAAAACTGATAAACTTGATTCAAAAGACAGTCCAAAATCAGACAAAGGGAGTGATGAAATAGATGAACTAGAGCAGTGGTCCTATGAAAGGTTATTACATGTTGGCACAGAGAATCCCAACTATCAAGGAGAACACTATGTACCCAGCTTTGAGATACCACAATATCTTCACACCCCTTTGTTAGCACAACCTACCATTCAAGAGGTAGGAGACTCAACAACTAAAAATTTAGAAATTCCCTTGATAGAAAAAACTATGGCAAGCACACCCCAACAACAGGATTTACATCCTAACAGGGGGCAATTGGTCATGGTTTCACATGTCCTTGATCTACCACACTTTGATCCATAGGTAGCTAACCGGGTACATCAAATAACCATTGCTAAATACTTAAACAGATCTGATGATGAGGTCACTGACTCTCATGATTATGAATGGGATGAGCTATCTGTTGCTACAGAGGAAATTGAAATAGATACAATTCCCATATTTGCAGCTCCCTCAGCTCCTCATGAACATTCTAACACTACTCCCAACAATGCTGATATTCCTGAAGTAGAGGAAGAGTTCCTTCCCCCAATCATTGATGAAGAGACTGGTGTTCTCATAAGTCTAGAAGAATTTTAGAGGCTACAAGAAAGAAGCATCCTTTTACTGAGAGATGATGATGATATTTCTACTAACGAGTCACTAGAGTTTGGTTTGCATATAACTAATAATGACCCTTTTTATGATGATCTCACTCTTATTGATCTAAACATTGAATAAATTAACTTAATGGAACATGTCATGTCGGTTAATGGTCTTGATGCTAATGTGATGCTATCCTTCCTAGAGTCCGATTCCTTGTCTTTGATACACCCAGACCTCATTGATTGGACTACCATAGATCCTACGCCTATCCTCGACTTTTCCAATGACTATACCCTAGCTTGCTATCTCAATGCTTGTGAAACTTACCCTTCTTCCACCAATACAAGGAGCACGAACATGTCATAGGAGGATATCAGTTTTCTTAGTCAAAAACTAAATAAGAAAAAGAAAAAGAGGATTGATGGTGAAAACCACTTTGTGGCAGTATCAGATCCTAAATTAGTAAAGAGATCTGATGGTGAAAACCTCTTAGAGGCACCAAAGGATGAGATTATTGATATCCTCCCTGAGAACTTTCAGGAAAGGTCTTCAGTTCTGATAGAACCAACACAGCCAGTAAATTTGGGCACCATTGAAGATCCTCAAGTAGTACACCTTGCACAATATTTGTCAGAAGAAGAGAAGACATAGTTCACAAAGTTCCTGAGGGAAAATAAAATCAACTTTGCATGGTCTTATATAGATATGCCTAGACTAGATCCTAATCTAATCATGCACCACTTATCTATAGCTCCCAAGATCAAGCCCGTGAAACAAAAAACTTAGAAAGATGCATCCTCATGTTGCATTACTAGTCAAAGTGGAGCTAGAGAAATTGTTGAAGGTCAGATTTATCAGAGTCATTTCCTACACAGGATGGATCTCCAATGTGGTCCCCATGTCTAAATCTGATAAATCTATTAGGATCTGTACATACTTTAGAGACTTAAACAAAGCATGTCCAAAAGATGAATTCCCACTACCTAACATTGACATGATCATAGACCTCACAATAGGCTACCGGACGTATTCATTAATGGATGGATTCTTGGGCTATAATCAAATCAAAATTGCCCCTGAGGATCAAGATAAGACTACATTTACATGTGCATGGGGCACATTTTGCTGGAACGTAATGCCATTTGGGTCAAATAATGTTGGTGCTACAGATCAAAGAGCAATGACCACTATATTCTATGATATGATGCACAAAAACATGGAGGATTACGTGGATGACACCCTAGATAAATCCAAAGAGAAGAAAACTCATATTAATGACTTAAGGAAGATATTGGATCATATGGAGTAATTTCAACTCAGGCTCAATCCAAAGAAGTGTGCCTTTGGAGTCCAATCAGGGAAGTTGCTAGGATTTATTGTTTCAGCGAAGGGAATTGAGGTAGATCCTGCAAAAGTCAAAGCTATTCTAGAGATGACTCCTCCATGTAACATTAGTCAAATGAGGATGTTACAAGGGAGACTTCAATCAATCAAGAGGTTCATGTCACAACTTTCCAACAGAGCACAACCCTTTACCAAATTACTACATAAAGGGGTCACTTTCAAATAGGATGAGCACTGCGAAATTTTTTTTAGAGAATTAAAAGGGTACCTGGCTACTCCTCCTATTATTATGGTGCCTATTCATGGAAATCCATTACTCCTATATATTTTAGCTACAGCTACATCCTTAAGAGTATTTATAGCACAAGAGAATGAAATAAATAAAGAAAGAGCTATCTACTATATTACTAGAACACTAGTCTCCTATGAGCTCAATTACAACATTATTGAGAAATCATGTTTAGCAGTCATCTTCGCATCACAAAAATTGAGACACTACATGCTGTCACATACAGTAAGGCTCATTACTAAGATAGATCCTTTAAAATATTTCCTAAGTAGAACAACATTAACAGGACATTTGGCAAAATGGGTCCTGATTTTGAGTGAGTTTGACATTGAATACGTAGAAAGGAGAGCTATTAAAGGACATGTCCTTGTAGATCAATTGGATGATTTACCACTCTAGGATGATGAACCTTTAAAGATTGAATTCCCTGATGAAACCATCATGCATCTAACTGAGTATCCATGGAAGATGTATTTTGACGATTCTTTCACACAGCAAGGCTCTAGAGCAGGAGTTCTATTCATAAATCCTCAAGGATACAAGATACCCAAGTCTTACAAATTGATGTTCCCATGCACAAATGATATTTATGAATATGAAGCATTGGTAAATGGACTCAAGCTTTCCATGGAATGGAAAAATATAGAGTCGTATGTATATGGTGACTCTCAACTCATTATCAATCAAGTCAATGGTGACTACCAGACAAAAGATGAAAAGTTGATGCCTTACAAGCAACTGGTTGATGATTTAAAGAAATATTTTGTCTTCATCACATTCCAGCAAGTACCCAGAACAAAAAATAAGGTTGTAGATACCATGGCTACATTGGAATCCATGTTAAAATTGGAAGAACATCAATTCCTCTATGACTTCTTGGTGGAAGAATTATCCTATCCAGCCTTTGATACACCTGAATACCAAGTAATTGGTTCTTTAAACACCCCAAACCAATCTTGATATGCCAATATAATTGCTTATCTCACTAACCAAACCATTCCTACTAATCTATCCAGAAATGAGAAGAGAGCCCTGATTAGGACATCGTGTTATGTCCTCATAACTAATAACTTATATCGACGAGGTCTAGATGGTACACTTCTTAAATGTTTAGAACTCAAAGAGTCTGATCTCACACTAAAGGAAGTCCACAAAGGTGTATTTGGATCACACTCGAATGAATTTTTATTGGCTAAGAAACTGCTTAGAGTAGGCTATTACTGGCCTACGATGGAAAAAGATGTTGTTCAATTCTTGAAAACATGTCTTAAATGCTAGACACATGGAAATCTCATCCATGCTCCTGCCAGAGAACTCATACCTTTCATTACACATTGGCCATTTTAGCAATGGGCCTTTGACTTGGTTGGACAAATATATCCCAATTCTTCAAATGAACACAAGTTCATCATTATGGGCACTGAGTATTTCACAAAGTGGGTCAAGGCCGTGCCGCTAATCAAAGCCACGGGCAAATAGGTGGCTATGTTCATTCTGAACTACATTATTTGTAGATATGGGATACCCTCTTCAATTGTAACAAACAATGGGGGCCAATTTAAAAATCAAGACATTAATGACCTTTGTGAATAGTTCCATATCACTCAAAATTTCTCCTTAATCTATTACCCTCAAGGTAATGGACAAGCTGAGGCATCCAATAAAAATATTCTGAAAATCCTACATAGAACTGTGAGTAAGTCTGGCAGAGACTGGCATCTAAAATTGAATCCAACACTATGGGCCTACTGAACAAGCATCAGAAAACCAACTAGAGCCACACAATTTGCTCTAGTCTATGATGCTGAAGCAATACTACCTATTGAGGTTGAAATCCCATCTCTGCAGATATATTTACACGGTCTTGTAACTGATGAGCAATACTGCATAGATAGGGTAAATTATTTAGACCTACTTGATGAGTGAAAACAACATGCATTCAATCATCTGAAGGTGTACCAGGCACATATGTCCAAAGGGTACAAAAAGAATGTCAAACCATCAAAATTTGAAGTGGGGGATCTTGTCCTAAAGGAGAATCCTAAGAACCAGCCTAATAGAGAGAAGAAAGGAAAATTTGAACCTAATTGGCTGGAACCTTATGTCATCACTACTACTTTTGGGACTGGAGCTTATCAATTAGCTACACTTGAGGGAAAATTTCTTCTAGATCCTCTCAATACTCTACATTTGAAGTGGTTCTACGATTGATGTTTGGCTAGCAGAGCCTGTACAGTAAATAGTTCCTCAAAAATACCAAAAAAATTTAGAAATTGATCCTGAAGAAATCCAAAAATAGTGGAAAAAGTCCTGAAGAAAATGTATCCTTGGTGAACAATTGGTAAATAGGTGCCTTGGTACTACAAAAACATTCAAAAAAGCAAAAATAGAAAAAAAATTGAAAAAGAGAAAAGTGCCTTGATGACAACCTGGTAAAATAGGCATCTTGGTAGCAAAAAAGAAAGAAAAGATCTTGCCAAGTGGTAAAAACCTGGCAGTTAGGCATCACTTGTGTTCTGTGCTCCATCTATCAATGCAGTACTGATACAATGCCTTCACAATTACACCTGTGCTAAAACACTGACTTCATTTCCTAAATAACTATATTATCCTTGCTTGGGATTTGTCTGCATTTTTGTCTAAGGATCAAGTCATTCGGTACTGGGGGCATCTTTTCCAGTCTGATAGGTTGTGTCTACTAGATCATCATAGGATGGTTTGTCTTGTGATATGATGCTTTCTGATACTTTTCCCAAAACATCACTTTCATGAAGAAAACATTGCACTAACATGAACAATGTTCCGAAGACCTCCATGGGATTGCAAATAGGAATAACGATGTACACGGACATGGAACACCTATTGCTTGAATTCCAAACTTTTTGATTCTTGAATCTCTACTGCGCTTGAAAAATGAATCAATAGTATTTCTCAATACTACCTAAACACAATTTTATCTTGGTTTGATTATAACTCTTTTTATGAACCCATGATGTTTTCATTGGGGGCATCTAAGTAGTTATGAATTTTACTTGATTGATTCACAATTGATATTTGTTATGTCTTCCAAGTTACTCCATGACGTTTGTGCAAAAACAAAGAGTTGCAAGGATAGGGGGCATAACATTTTCTTGGTTTTCTACATATGGTGATTGTTCTAAATGATCCTATAAATTTCACCTAACTTGGATGTTTATGGTAAGAGCTGCCACTATGGGTGGATAGCCACATATATCTTGATCTTTGTTACGTGTAAACTACGGTGAGGTTGAAACAATTTCCTTGTCTATTTTTCTGACTCAAATTCTCACTAAGGTATATGAAGCATAATGTACCCAAGGATATGAATTTTCAAGGTCATTGCGGGTCCAATATCTTTCCTTACACAGATTCTGATATAGTAAAAGGAAGGTGACTAACTTGTCATCCTGGCTTCTATGCCTTGATGCCTAAGTCTATTTCTGACATTCCAAATAAACATAGTATTCATACTTTCATAATATTAGTGGGTATTAGTGATTTTTGTATTATCAGGTGGTATCCATTCCAAAAGCACCCAATGATGATAAAATGCTACAATATCTGCAAATCAGTGATAGTCCTAAGAGTTTGCTTATAGCTGCATTTAGAGATTGCATGATGCATTTAAAAAAAAAAAAACAACATAAGGATTTGAGCTCAAACACCTTTCTATTTTTAATTCATCTGAAATCCAATATATTTACATATCCATGATTCCTGAAATCTTTGATCCATCGAGAACAAAATCAAACTCACATTTTAACCGTAATTAACTTGGTACTGATGTGTTTACTCTTAACACACCTTCTTTATTTCACTTCTTCTAAATCTATTCTTTCTTAATATAACTGTTCCATGAAAGTGATACATTCTTTCAACAGAGGGATTTCATTTCTTTCCTTCGATCTCATTCCTGAGGGGGCATGATCACACTATTATTAATCAAATTTTTGCTTGAAACAACATTAAAAATGACTTCGTTATCAAACAAACTAGGGGCATGATAGTTTTCTTGACTAAGTCAGGACTATTGGATAGAAAGCTTTGGTTCTCATAAGCTAGATATCTTATGTTTCCTCATTTTAAAAGATTCTTACTAAGCTCCTGGCAGCTTCATACTGACTTTTGGATGACAAACAAGTTTGGACTCAGTATTATCAATCTTTGGACGACAACCAAGTTCAGAAATGATATATTTAAGATTTTTTATTAACCTTTGGACGACAACCAATTTCAAAATCAATACTATCAGTTTAAGTTCGATCAAGTGCAATACTAATCTCATTAGGCATTTCATTCGATCATGAGTGAAATTCTCAATCTTTCTGAAGTCATACATCAAAAACTTTCTTTGAATTAATGCGCTGCTCGCACATCAATTCAAAGAGGGGAAAATGTAACCACCTAGATTTGGTTTGCTCTGACCATAGACCCTATTTTCCCTAAGTGTGATAATACCCCCAATTATTTTTAGACAACTCTTCAATCGGTTGGCATAATTCATTCGAATCACATTTAATCTCCTAAGTGATCTAATCACTAATTTACATTAATTTCTTTATCCAATCCAATCAATCCAATTCAATCAATTCAAATCAATACCTGGCTAAGGTAATTAATTTAAAGGTAATTAATGGAATCCTATTTATACCTCATCACTTGCAAAATCAATCCCCTAGCTTAAATTGATTCAATTTGGCTATAGTCCTAATTAATTATTACAAAGCAATCAAAAGCTTAAATGATTAATTAAATCCCTATTATTGAGTGAATATGTTATTACAACAATTCATTTCATTAATATTCCCTAAAACCTAACCAGTCTCAACTACCCAACCATGAGTTCAAACTCATCCCAACCCCTTCTCACATGCTAATTCTTCTTAATTAGCTAATTAACCCTAATTAGCTAATCTCCCCTCTACTCATTCTCTCTCCTCCCATCTCTATCTCCTTAATCACATCCCTTAAGCCTTAAACCTAATCCTAAGCTACCCTTAAGCTTGTCACATTCCATTAAGGTGTGATTAGGAATTCAACCCTCCCCCTAAAGTCAAAGTTGTCAAGCTTGACTCTAAACCCTTACCCATGCTTCTTAAACCCTCACCCATACCTCATTAATGCTTTCATAAATGAAGCATTAATGGCTCTTACATATTCCTTCCACCACTCCTAATTAATGAGTCTTACACTCTCATTACTGGCAGCCCTTCTAGAGTCTTCTCCCCTTCCTCCATTTCTCCTATAAATAGGATGGATTTTGAGCTCAAATGGTCCTGAAATTAAAGGTATTTTATTATATTGTTGTAATGTTTCTAATTTTGAAGATTTGATAGCATCCTTATGCTGCCCATATTTGGAGAATTGAAGGAACAATCTCATGTTGCTCATGTTTTAGGGATTTTCATAGTGCTTTCTAGCTTGTTTCTTAGTTATTTTGTTATTATCTCCATTTCTAGAGCTAGAATGCATGGTTTTGAATCATTTAGATTACTTTTCATTTGAATCTTCCATTCTTAGGTTGTATTTGTGACTAGAATATGCATAATCAGAGGGCTATTAAGTCATTTTTCATACTCCTCCTAGATACGAAGCAATAGATCGATTTTGGTGATTTCTATGCTTGCTAACCCCTTGTTTTCACTAATGCAATGATTTATTGAAGTGTTGTGTCTCTTAACAAGTACAAAAATCACACACACATTGTTTATTATAAAATTACCATTGAAATACATGTTATGGGAATAGGGAAAGTTTGGCATGTTATGACTTATGTTATTTTTGATGCAACAAAAGGTAAAAGTATGTTTTGAAAGGCTCATTCAAAACATGTCATTTTTTATGCTCAGTCTTGGAAACCCTCGAGCTAGGGCATATTTTTAGAAATTAAGTTTGCGACCAAAGAATCATATTTTGAGACAGTTGAAATTGAATCTATGTTAAGGAAATGACATTTAGTGTTTTGATCTTTGTCGATAGTTGAGGAGGTGATTTGGAATGATTTGATCATGGAAAGACAATTTATTTTTTATCACCTATTACAGGCGATCTCTCTCCTTTGTTTTTTTTTTAGTCTTTTAACTTAAATGGCTGATTATTTGTTTAAACACTTATTAAGAGTTGTTTATTTTTATTGCTATTGTTTTGGTCTTCTGTCAATCTTCTAAGGAATGAAATTTTTGGTGTCATTGTTAAAGAGTTACTTTGTTAAGTCTGTGTAAAATCTTTCACAAATTCTTGTTTGGGTTTCTTTCTAATCTGTAGTTTGTTAAAGTCCTTAATCCTTCTTGTAATGTCAGGTTCATGTTTTGAAAAAGTAGCAAAGTTTTTCAAACCTTAGGGTGTCGTGTTTTAAGAGGATTTTATCTATCGTGGTTAAGGGGTTTCTATGCACTCTTTTCACACATTATATTATGATTCAAAAGAGCTCTGGTACTTGTCTTTAGTTTTTTGAGCTCTTATTGTTGGGTAACCCTTTTTATTGTATGAGGTTTGGGGTTTTGATTTTTTTCTAAATTGATTTTAGGTTTTCTGCCAATATTTGTTTTTGCAAAGTACCATTTTGTTAACAGAGAAAGATTATGTTCATTTAAGAATAAGTTGCACAAATAATTTGATTATTGTTATCAACTAGATGGAAGTTATTCTTCAGTTTATCAACATGTATCATTATATAAACATCATTCTGATAAAATTGAAGATATAGATAAATAGAGATTGTGCAGATTACATTGCGTTAAAAATAAATATCTTTATATTCACCATTGCAAATATATTGAGATTATCATTTATATAGAAGAAATTTTTAAGGATGGCATTGTATTGAATCAATATAATTCATCATTAGGTGTAAATGCATTAATATGCTTAATGATGTATTGTATTAGACTCTAAGATCTTTTCTTCATATATAGTTATGATTCTGAGTCTAAGGTGATGCAAGACCATAATATGTTTAGTAATGAAATAGAGATGATACTTTGTGTTGAATTGAAAAGAAATTGTGAAAGTTAGTGTGATAGCTAGTGAGGCATATTGTTAGTGAGACATAGTATCAGTGAGACACATTTCTAGTGAGGCACATTAATTTTCTAGTGAGGCATCTTAAAATTCTATCAGTGAGATATCATTTTTAGTAAGACATACAAATAGCTAGTGAGGTGAGGCATTGTAAAAGAGAACATTTCAAATAATTCAGTGAGGCAATTTTTTAGGGTTTTATTCCCCTGGAGAGTTTCCACTTAGGATATTTGATTGTGTCATATTATTGTGTGTGTGTTTTTTTATTCTGCTATCTATTCTATTTTCTTGATATTGTTCAAATTATTCAAAATTGAAAAAGTATTTAAAAGGAAAAAATTGTGTATGAACACTGATCCCCCCTCCCCTCTCAGTGTTGATTATAATCCAAAAAGTGGTATCACAACCAAACCCTATCTAACTGACATAGGGGATTCTTGGCAGTGGAGTACTCATAATGGCTAAGTGAAAAAGAAACTAATAGGAAAAGAAAAACACTAGTGTCAAGTCTAGTAAATTATTGTTCAAAGAAAAGTCTTTGCTAGCTGATAGTGAAAGTGATAATGGAGTCAGTCCTAGAGTTAAAGGTCATATTTTGAGTGAAATAGAACAAGAAGTTGTAGGTGTTTGGGCTGACTTTCAAGGAGAGTTATTATGTGGCCTTGATGAATTAAAGAAACTTAAAAAAGTAAATAGATACTTAAAGAAGAGAATTCAAGAAGAAAATGAATTTAAGGATAAAAATATTTCAACCCTTAAGAATGCAGAGAAAATAATCATAGATTGTAAAAATAAAGTTGAAGAAGTCAAGAAAAGAGAAGAAGAGGCTAAGAGAATAATAGAAGTAACACAGACAAATTTGGAAATGAAATTTTTTGAGTGTAATAAACTTGAGGGAGAAGTTTTTACTTTAAAGAATGATTTTAAGCATGTTAGAAAATAGTTAGAAAATAACCAGAAGTTTGATGAAAGTAATATATAATAATGAAAAGGGAAAGCATTGCAAAAGATAGGTAAAATCACCTCTTATTTCAGTCAATTACACCTTCGGAAGGTCTATGCACTGCTAGGTTCAAGAGGTGACTCAAACACTAAGTGGGATAGTACATTTCCTTCACTCACATATGTGATTGAAGAAAAGGAAATGACGTGTTAATGTGATTAAAGTGTCTAATTAGGTGACATTGTAGAAAACTATAAATAATAGATAGAAACAAATTGAGATTAAGAGGAAAGTTGCAGATTGTGGCAGCAGAGCTGAAGAATGCCCTGTTGGTAAAATCTGAGCATAAAATGGCAATGACATGCTAAAAGTCATCCTATACCCAGGGACAAGTCACCAATGGAATTCTTTACCTAGAAATTATGGCTGAAATTTTTAGAGGGGTTCCATTTGTTTTAGATTTTCCCAATCCTGATCCAGTGGCTTTGCAACTTGTTCTTGCACACATAAAAATAGGGGAAAAGAGATGTGGAAATGAGGTTTCCTTAGTCAAAACCCTATTTAGGAATCAACCTTGAAATGAAATAAAGTAAAGGAAAGAATGTTGTCATGTAGTAGAGGCTAGATATAGAAAATTAAGTATATCATACCTTAATAATGCAAATGCTTTCCTTAAATCTGATCAAATATATTGATGCGATAACGTTGAGTTAAACACAAAAACCCAAAGGGAATAATGAAAAGACAAAACCTTATGGAATAGATGTTGTAATTCATCACAATGTTGATTGGGTATAAATAAGAGAAAATTTGAATGATGATAAATGTAGATCTCTTTCCTTGATATAAAAATCCTTTGCTTTGCCTCCAATAGGGGAAAAAAGATAGATCTATGGAAGAAAAAACCTTGATTTTTTGAAAAAAATGTATTCTTGAATGCTTGAAACTTGATGGCTTTTGAATGCTTGATTGAAATTGAGAATAATGATCACAAAAGATAATTGATTATGGATACCAAAATGAGGAGAGATAGGGGGTTTATATATATTTTACATCATTTTGGGGAGTTAGAATTAAGTAGACAGACCATGGGTCTGGATTTCCCCCCAAAACTATGACACAGACCCCCAAACTAAATTTGGCTCAAAATCTTAGGGGATAGGCCTCCAATGGTGATCTGTACTAGGGAGAGGCTGCCAATGGCATACTGTACCGAGGAAAATGAGAAAAGATTTGAACTAGGTACCAGAGGAATAAGGTATGTGTGGGATTTCTGATTATAATTCAATCTGGCATTGGGGTAGCCCACAAAGGCCAAAAAATAAGGCTATAGGGCCTAGGTGATGAAATGAATTATGGGATTATATGCGAAAGAGATAAAAACACTTATAACTAAGGGCCAAACTTAATTTTAAGCAAGATGAAAAGGAATGGAGGACCCATATTTGAATTTAGGTATCCATTAAGTGCT
This sequence comes from Thuja plicata, assembly GCA_018584345.1. NCBI lineage: Eukaryota > Viridiplantae > Streptophyta > Pinopsida > Cupressales > Cupressaceae > Thuja > Thuja plicata. The sequence continues at coordinate 1,732,571 of MU227020.1, forward strand.
ATATGAGGTACTACCATAGAAAACCCACTAAAGTAGGCACCAAATGGTCCTCAAATGTAACACAAGTTAGGTGCTTATAATTGAGGATTATACATTTAGCCCCCACTTTAGTAGGATTATGAGACAAGCTCATGCTCACAATAAAGGAAGAAAGAGACAAAGAGAGAGAAGATTGTAGGTGAATTACAAAGAGATAAGACATCACTAAGTTTAAGGACATAAGCCCCCCCAAAAAGGATCTAAACTTGAACATCTATACACAAGGGCATGAAAACAAAGAAAAACAAACAGAAAAACAAAGACAAAGAACACAAACACAAAGAGGGGTTAGTACTAAACCTCTAAATCAACTAGTGAAAAAGACCTTGATAAAAAATATCCCATCCACTAATATCATGTTCAAAAAGATATTGCAAGAGCATAAGTGACCACATAGAAAGGGAAAGAGTGTCACCAATTATGATACAAAACTACATGATCTAACCCAATAGAATAGCTAAAAAAGCATGGAGAGAGAGAGAGAGAGAGAGAGAGAGAGAGAGAGAGAGAGAGAGAGAGAGAGAGAGAGAGAGTAACAAGTTCTATTATGCTAGGTGATCAATGAGAGAATAAAAGGAGGAGACAAGTAGAAGGGATAGCAAGCTATTTTATGCTTTTTCTACTTATCCCAAAGAAGGAAGGATAATTGACGGTCTAGCTAGTTGCGTTATGCTAGTAAATTCTACCTTGAAAATTTGCACATAGGGGCGGCTTTCAAATTTTGTGATCAGGGGTGATTTGAAATTTTTTGCACACAAGGGTGGCATAGGGATGAGTCTTATGGAAAGAATTGTCTCTATGTGAAATCATAGAAATATTAGGCCTAAGGAAAGATTGTCTCCTTAGGAATCAATAAACAAAAAGGTGATCAATCCTAAGAAAAGCATTGTCTTCTTAGGGATCAATAAACAAAAATATGCATAATGTACAAGGGAGGCCACATGTATGCCCCCTCCTTATTATGGAAACATAGGTTGCATCATAAGGAAAATATAACAAGGATACCTACCTCCAATAAACAAGAAGATATCCTTAAAAAAAAACTATATGACATAAGCTTAGCAAAGAGTGAAAACTCTTGTTTAGATAAGGTAATAGATAATTGTGAAAGGATATCTCGCAAGTGAGAAGAGACCCTTGAGAGGAAGAGATATTGGTTGCAAGACATCTACCTTCAAGAGAATTTATTGAACAAAGATTACATCTACAAGATAAAGAGGGGAAGAGAACAAGAATTCCCCCTTTTAGCCCCCTATCACTAGGTGAAAAAGTGATTCTTAATGAAGGATGACATACTCTAAGACCCAAACTAAGAGAACTTGTTTATAATTAATATAGATTTGTAAATAAAGAAGAGGTTGTAATGAAGGATTCAAACCTCTTATATGAGAGAGAATCCAAAATAAAAACAATCAATTATTTATAATAAAATAGTATCACATGATAAACAAATACTACCATACATACTAAGGAAAGTAGATCCTAAGAAAATGGAGAAGAGAAATGAAGTCATGAAACCTTTCCCCCAAGTATGAAGGTCAAGGATAAATATAAAAGGTATTGTACAACCATATTGATAGTTTCCTCATAGTAGACATGTACATTGAAGCAAAAATAAGTTTCAAAGTAGGATACAAGTCTCATGAGACAATCCTAATTTAAGGCAAACAGATTTATGAAAGAAAGGACATCATGTGACAAAAAAATCAACAAAAAGAGGAATAAATGAGAGATGATATGATCACTATAAAATACAAAATTAATTGCAAAATAAATCTATATTGAAAAGGAATGTACCATCATAAAATAATACAAATCCCTAGAAAGGTGGGAAGGATGACATATAATGCCAATTTAGTGGACAAGTCCAATATACAAGATTATTTTCAGTTTCATGGTTACTGTTATTCATTTCATACTTATGGTCATAGAGAAATGGACTGTTGGATGCAACCAAATAATTTTTTTATGAGTTGTACAATAGAAGAAGTAAGATTCTATGTTTTAAGTGTAATAGTCCTGGTCACATAGAAAAGTTTTGTAAAAGAAAAACATACACTATGAAAAAACTAAGGAAGGTACCTATAAAGGTCTAGAGAAGAAAAAAAATAAAAGAAAGGAATATTCTGAACCTATGCACAATACACAAGACTCATCACATGTTTCATGAAGTGCAAGATGATGTTAGGGAGTTCATATCATATTTATAACCATGATTTCAAGAAATTGACATCCTTTGTTGATAATTAGATAAAGTGAAAAATAGACATCCATTTCTCAGTCTAGTAGTTCAAAATAATGAAAATACATGTACAAGTGATTTTCTATTCTAGTGATAATATATTGTTTTAACATTAATTTTGTCACAAATTTATATTTAGTTGAAAGTTTGGACTGCCATCTAGTAAGAAAGGACCATTTTTTGAATGAGTAATGGTATAAAGTTCAAATTACTCGTGGTGCTCATTCATGTAAAAGTTATAATGTATATAAGGAATTCAATGATAAGATATCATAACACAACCTTAATTGACTTGGTTTGAATCTACGCTCAAATGCTACAAAAAAATATAGTGTAGTAGATGAAACTTTGTTTATATAGTGATGTTGTGATTGGCAGCAAAAGATATACTTGTATTTATGTTTCTATATCTCAAAGATATCATGAGAATGCATTATTATCTTTATATAATACTAAGAACTATACTGATTCATTTGATTGGCATAATTGTATAAAGGATAATAGAGGTAATCCATACCCTTAGACTTGATATCTTCTCTCTGGCTCATGAAGTTAGGGGGAGAAATGTCACAGTTTTTATTGAGAAGATTTTTTTGAGATACTTTTTATGGTTTGATGATTCTATATTTTGGTTGCAAAATTTGATGATTATACAGTATAATTGATATTTATTTCAGAGCTTTGATGGCTCTTGCATGAGAAATTTTTATTTGACTTTGTGATTGGTATCAACATTTTTGCAGTCATTCTTCTTTCTAGATTAATTTATATTCAATGGAAACCTTGTATCAATTGATTCAATTGACAGAGTTTCACTTTTAATTCTCTATTATCTAATAGTTATTTTTGATGTGAAAAGAAAGGGTTTGTATTGAATGCAATGATACAATTGTTGGAAAGTGACAATGCAAGGAATTGTTATTTTTTCATTGCTATCAAACCTTAACTGGTGAGACTATTGTTATCTGTTTGAGTACCATATCTACTATTGATAAAGAAGATTTAACAAGAAGACCAAGTGAATGGTTGAGTTAAGGAAATTAAAAGGGTACTTGATTAGTTGGAACTCTGGCAAAGTAATTAGTTGTTTATCTTTCAAAGATAGTTTTTCTGGTTGTTCTGCACCGAGCAAAGTTTGGCTTGTGCTGAGCAAAGTTGCTTGTGCCAAGAAAAGTTGCTTATGTCGAGAAAAGTTGTTTGTGATGAGCAAAGTTGTTCAATGCCGAGCACCAGTGAAATTGCCGAGTGGAAACAGTGATGTTGGCCAACTTACAGTAATTGGATTAATGATGAGATTTGAGATCTCTGGCCAACTTAGTTAATTTTATTGGGATTTGTAATGTTAATTAAAGATTGATCCACATCATTTAATGTATGGATAACTGTAATTAATGCATGGTTTCAAGATTTAATTAGAGACTACTTTGGAGAAGTAAATGTAATGCAAAGATGGAATGATCCATTGGATCTAACCTAACCTAAGATCTACGATATTGTTTAAGCGGAAAAATATTTATCTAACCTAGACAGAGAGGTATATGATAACCTCAAGGGGTTATTCATTTAGGATGCTGAAGTGTGCTACTGAATATGAAGTACATGTGTGTATGCAAGAGGATTGCATAGTTGATTTACTGATTGGCATGATCTAGCAGAGAAAGTTGAATACAGAAATAGAGAGTTGCATGTGTGATTGCTTGACGGATTTCCAAGCAGATCAGAAGGTTGAAATGAAAATGCAGACTATCCAATAAGTTAAAATCAGAGCTGTAATTGGAACTGAATTTGCAAAGTAAGTTGTATGTATCAGATCACAACTGCTGATTACTTTCTAACTATTGTATCAGTTAAATCCTTTAACAAGGTTGACCTAATAGTAATTTGTATAAATCCTCTAACAAGGCCACCCCTGATAGGGTGATTAAATCCTTTAACCAAGTCACACCTAATAGTGTGTTATTGTAACCTTTAATAGGGTTGGCTCCTCATAGAGCTCACTTCAAAAGAGTGAAAAATTGGTAGCATGTTACTGGTGGTTTTTCCCATATTGGGTTTCCACGTTAAATACTTGTGTCAACTTGTGTGAATGCTTATGGTTTTCTTTACTGTTATGTTTCTACAAACAATTTCATTATATAGTAAACTGCATGATTAAAGTTGTTGACATATGCTACTGCTGTTGAGTAGATCTAAAATATAGAAAGTTTTATTTGCTACATCTAGACCTAATGATAAATGATTCACCCCTCCCCTCTCAGTTATTCTAAATTAATTCTAATAATTGGTATCAGAGAACTGGTCTCCTGAAAATAGTTTGAAGGTACTTGAAGTGAAAATATCAAGATGTATAAGAAGGTTCCTAAGCTGAACAAAGATAACTTCCTAGCATGGTAGAGTTTGATGAAACTGCATCTGGATGGTATTGGAGATGATGCTAAGTGAATTATTGAAAATGACTATGTATCACCTTGTACTCCTCTCACAGCTGCTCAACTAAAATAAAAGCAAGAGCACAATCAAGCAATGTTGGAGATCGCTTCCTCATTGAGCTATTCAGAGTTTGATGATATAAAGAGCTGCACAAATGCAAAGCAGATGTGGGACAAAATTGCAACTGTCTATTGTGGAGACACAAATGTGCTGAGAGCTAAATCTGAAAGTCTAAGAGGTAAGTTTGATGAAATGAAAATGCAAGGAGAAAATGTTAATCAGTATTATGGTAGAGTAAAAGTTGTAAATGCCATTAGAGGAGCTAATGGAACAATTGATGAAAATACTATTATGAGAAAGGTACTGAGAACTTTACTTCCTGTATATGCTATTAGAGTTTCTGCAATTCAAGAACTAAGATGCACTCCTAACCATAATCTGAATCTGGAAAATCTGATAGGCAGACTCACTGCATTTGAAATGTCAAATTATGATAACTATAATCCAAAAGGTATTGATTCTACTTTTAGATCACAGTTGGTTCTCAATAAATATAAGAAAGGAAAGAAACATGTGAATAGTGATAGTGACACTTTTGATGATGATCTTGAAGAACTTGAAGCACTTATGGAAAAAAGGCTATCCAGAGGAAAAGGAAAATACAGAGGTAAACTTCCTATTATTTGTTTTTCATGCAATCAAGTTGGTCATATAGTTGCTAGATGTTCTGATAAGAATGAAAAGGATGAAAGCAAGGACAACAAATACAAAGACAGAAAGGATGACCGAGACTTCAGGAAATATAAGGATTACAAAGACAAAGGTAAAAAATCTTGTTATATTGTTGAAGAAACTTCTGACAACGATATTGACAATTCTAATGACAATGACATAGAAGTTGTTTATGTTGCAATGAAAGAAGATTCTGATGATGATGAGAAAAATGCATAAATCTCTTATATGAGAAAAAGTGATCATTGCATCATTGATAGTGGTTGTTCCCATCATATGACTGGTGACAAAGATAAGTTTGAAACCCTAAACCAATGCAACGGAGGATATGTAAAATTTGGTAATGATGCACCATGTCTTATCAAAGGTAAAGGATTGATTAACCTGACTAACAAAATCAGATGTGATAATGTGTATTGGGTTGATGATCTTAAATACAATTTTCTGAGTGTTGCACAGCTGAACACTCCTGGTTACAAAGTTGAATTCCATCACAGAAAAGCAAAGATCTATGATTCTACTGGAGAATTAGTTGGAAGTGGTGATGAGACCAAAGGTAACTTATTTTATCTGAAGAAACATGTTTGTTTGCATATTACAATGATGTTTGATTATGGCCTAAGAGGTTGTGTCATGTGAACTTTGATAACTTGGTAAGCATAAGTAAATTGAAAAAGGTTAGAGGGCTACCTAAGTTAAAGAAACCCGAGAATGCTATGTGTAAACAATTTCAACTAGGAAAAATGACTAAGTCTAGTTTCAAGAGTAAAACACATATATCAGAGGAAATTTTGAAATTGGTCCATACTGATCTCTGTGATCCCATTGGAGAAAGAATTTATTGTGGTGCTAGATACTTTATTCTATTTGTTGATGATTATTCAAGGATGACGACTGTAATATTTCTCAAATAAAAATCTGATGCATTCTAGTTATTTAAATGGTACTTAACTAAAGTTGAAAAGGAAACAGGCAAAATTTTGAAATGCCTAAGATCTGACAGAGGTGGAGAGTTTATTTCTAATGAGTTTAACAGGTTCTGTAATGACTGAGGCATAAAGAGATAGATGTCCGCACCCAGGACTCCTCCAAAAAATGGTATTGTTGAATGAAGGAACAGATCTATCATGGACTGTGCAAGAACACTAATGATGGAGAATAATGTTGCATAGAAATAGTGGAAAGAAGATGTAAGTACTGTAGTCTATACACTGAATAGAGTTCAAGTCAAGAAAGGTACAAATGCTACACCTTATGAACTTTGGTATGGTTATGCACCTAGTGTAAAGTATTTGGAAGCAAATG
>MU227020.1:1740677-1751791 GCA_018584345.1 Thuja plicata
TTGCCCTAGCTGTTGGAATTGTTGCAAGATTTTCTGCTAACCCCAAGGAAACTCACATGATGGCAGTAAAAAGGATTCTAAGATATTTGAAAGGAACTGATGACTATGGTCTATACTACAAGAAGAACGAGAATTTTGAACTCAGAGTTTACACTGAATCTGATTGGGCTGGAAATGTTGATGATAGGAAAAGCACTACTAGTGGAGCATTTCTTTTAGGTAAAATATTGATCTCCTGGACAAGAAAGAAACAAAATTGCACCTCACAATCTACAGCTGAAGCCGAGTATGTGGCAACAGTAGTTAACTATTCTAACATTGTGTGGTTGAAGATACTACTGAAGGGTATGAAGGAAGAAATCACTGACCCAGTTGTCATATATTGTGATAACATGAGTGCCATTAATATTTCTAAAAATCCTATTATGCACTCAAAGACAAAGCATATAGCTATAAAGTATCATTACTTGAGGGAGCTAGTTCAGAATAAAGAAGTGAGATTGGATTATGTGAGCACTGAAGAACAATTAGCAGACATATTCACGAAAGCACTACCCAAGGATGCTCATGAGTATCTACGAGGTAAAATGGGGGTGATTCCCCTAACTGAGGCTAATTAAGTTCTGTATGCTACTGTTGCATCAAATATTACATTCAGAATACTTGAAACATTGATGCACAGTTAGTCACACTTTAGGATGCTGGCTAAAGTTGTGAAGTTGGACAAGGACAGAAAAGAAAATCAGTCATAATCAAGATGACAGGATCAACATGATACTGAAGATCTACATGATAATGATTTTGACATCTTTGGCATTGTTGTCAAAGAGGGAGAGATTGCTTAAGATTTCCTAGAGGAAGAGATTACCAAGAGGGAGAGATTACATAAAGGAAGCACTATAAAGAGGCAAAAGTTACTACTTAAAACATTGAAGTGATTATCTACTCAGAGGGAGTCTACAAATGAATAAGACATAGATGATTACAGTGTGATTATAGACACAGAGGGAGAAATGTTTTACAAATAAGAATTTGAATGAAGCTAAAGACATTAATGAAGATTTATTCATATCAAGGAACACATGTGACTTTTTTGGATTGTATGGTAACTATGCTTGTTAAATCATTGTTTTAATATTCTGTGTTGCCATCAATGCCAAAGATGGAGATTGTTGGAAGTGACAATGCAAGCAATTGTTATTTTGTCATTGCTGTCAAACCTTAACTGGTGAGACTATTGTTATCTTTTTGAGTACCATATCTACTATTGATGAAAAACATTTAACAAGAAGACCAAGTGAAAGGTTTAGTTAAGGAAATTAAAAGGGTACTTGATCAGTTGGCACTCTGGCAAAGTAATTAGTTATTTATATTTCAAAGACTATTTTTCTGGCTGTTTTGTGCGGAGCAAAGTTGCTTGTATCAAGAAAAGTTGCTTATGCCGAGTGAAGTTGTTTGTGATAAGCAAAGTTGTTCAATGCCGAGCACCAGTGAAATTGCCAAGTGGAAACAGTGATGTTGGTCGACTTATATTAATTGGATTAATGATGAGATTTGAGATCTCTGGCCGACTTAGTTAATTTTATTGGGATTTGTAATGTTAATTAAAGATTGATCCACGTCATTTAATGTATGGGTAACTGTAATTAATGCATGGTTTCAAGATTTAATTAGAGACTACTTTGGAGAAGTAAATGTAATGCAAAGATGGAATGATCCGTTGGATCTGACCTAACCTAAGATCTACGATCTTGTTTAAGTGGAAAAATATTTATTTGACCTAGACAGAGAGGTATATGATAACCTCAAGGGTTTATTCATTCAGGATGCTAAAGTGTGTTGCTAAATGTGAAGTACATGTGTGTATGCAAGAGGATTGCATAGTTGATTTACTGATTGGCATGATCTAGAAGAGAAGGCTGAATACAGAAACAAAGAGTTGCATGTGTGATTGCTTGACATATTTCCAGGTAGATTAGAAGGTTGAAATGACAATGCAGGCTATCCAATAAGTTAACATCAGAGCTGTAATTGGATTTGAATTTGCAAAGTAAGTTGTATGTATTAGATCACAACTGTTGATTACTTTCTAACCATTGTATCAGTTAAATCCTTTAACAAGGTTGACCTAACAGTAATTTGTATAAATCCTCTAACAAGGTGACATTCGGGTGGAATGTTCTAAGTCCTCTAACAAGGCCACTCCTAACTGTGTGATTAAATCCTTTAACCAGGTCACACCTAACAGTGTGTTATTGTAACCTTTAACAGGGTTGGCTCCTTACAGAGCTCACTTTAGAAGAGTGAAAACTTGGTAACATGTTACTGGTGGTTTTTCCCATATTGGGTTTCCACGTTAAATACTTGTGTCAACTTGTGTGAATGCTTATGGTTTGCTTTACTGTTATGTTTCTACAAGCAATTTCATTAGACAGTAAACTGCATGATTAAAGTTGTTGACATATGCTACTGCTGCCGAGTAGATATGAAATACAGAAAGTTTTATTTGCTACATCTATACCTGAGGATAACTGATTCACCCCTCCCCTCTCAGTTATTCTAAATTCATTCTAACAATACTTACATCAGATTATCATTTCATATGGTATTTGTCAAGTAATCTTTTTATTGTCATATTATATATGCTTGATTACTCTTTGGAAATATGAACTAATCATATTATTTCTATGGTTTCTTAATGATTATAAGGTATTAGTATGATATCTATCTTTGTATCAATCAGAATTGATAATCTATCAATATTAAATTGGTATATTATCACTATATTATTAATACAAGGATGATAGGATATTGACGATTTGGGTTCTATAGGAATTCCTAATGAGTCAATATGATTTGATTTGAAGGGAAGTTTTGACAATGAAGGCATATGTCTATTTGTCTCCATGATATATAAATCATCATTTTTACAAGGTAATACACTCTATTAATCTAGTGGTTTATCAGTGGTTTAGTGATTTTGATTATTTCGGTTCAGTGATTTGGATGGTTCAATGATTTTGTTTCACTTTGTGCTACATGATACAATATTAATTTGAATAGAAAATGTTTTTTATACCGATTATTGTCACATTGTGAACAAGGTATGTGGATGTCATTCCAATGGTGTTATGAAATATGGATCTTGTTTATTGGACTGACAATTATGTGCATTCTTGACAGGGTAGATCTTGTACTTATCACAGTGATTTTTTGAAATTGGGTATACATAGACATCTATTCTTAAGGTTTTATGGACTTTTAGTTTGTATTTGAGGCATTTTAAATTTTTTATTTATCCTTTGTCATTTATGTCAAAAGGGGAAGAAAGAATGATATGGTTAAGTAAAGATGGTATTGTTTTGGGTTTTGACATCAGTGCTAAAGGGAGAGTTTTTTAGACCCTTTGCGTTAGGTTTTTTCGTTGATGTAAAAAAAGTATTGGTAATGGTGAAGGCATTTATATGATATTCATGTTGAAAAGGCACTTTGCTATTGGTATAATTTGGTGATGCTTAGATGATGATGATGCATAAATATATCAGTGGATTTGATGCATACTTTATGTCATGATTTGGTGAATACACATTTGGCTTATGCTTGACTTTTAGGTTTTTTACTTTGATCTTGACACATTTTATGATGGACATGATATGGGGAGAACGAACAATAGTTGGTTACACTTTTTTGCATGAACGGACACTGGAGTCTACATTTTGAAAAAAACTTTCAGATTCAAATGCATATTGTTGTTAAATTGTTTGAAATTGGAAGATGAAGTAAACTAGAGTCTTTTAGGATTTTTTGTCTATATATATATATATATATTGATTTGAATGGTTTTTTTTCTCCCACGATAACTACTATGTTGTTGAAAATGTTATTTTCAAAGAATTACCTTGATTTCATAGAGCATATCTTTTTTTTATAAAATAGATATCAATGTGCTTCTTTCGAATTTAGTTTTGTAATATCCATACCGAGGGCATGAAATTGGTTTGATAATATTATCATGCTTATTGCATATTTTATGAACATTTGAAGTTGACTAAAACATAATTTTGGCATACCTTGACTACATAGCTTATAACTTGTGTATTTATCGAATTTGATATTTTTTTGATAGAAATTAGATTCGAAGACGGAGGGCACTATTTTTTTTCAATTTTTTTTTATCTTTTCTACTATTTTTCATTTAACATGAAACTCATAGGTTTATATTTGGTAAAAAGCCTACATTCGATGTACGTCAAAAAACATAGGCCTAATTAATTCAAAAATTGACAAATCTATATTTGTTAGAAAGCTCGTTCAGAGTACTTTTTCTATGAGAAAGGACCTCTCCTTATTCTTCCATTTGAGCCCTGCTTTTGAGCCCCAAATCCATGAAAACTTAAAACTGTATGAAACTCTAGAAATGGCCTCTACTCAGGGACTTTACTTTCTATCAAAAGTACCTTCTTAGTTTAATGTGGGTATGGGTAAAAACCCCAATAAAATATTCATATTTAGTTTTGATCAAAACTAACTTAGTTTCAATCGAAACTAAGCAAAAAAGGTACAGTTTTGATCGAAACTGAGAATGTTTCATTCAAAATAATCAAGTACTTTCTATCAAAAGTACCCGACTAAATCCGCCCACCTCATGGATTTCATGATGAATTTCTTCCTCTGAAAAAGTGTAACCCACTATTGTGGGTTCACCCTAGGTCACAGTTTGATAGTGACATCCTTAATAAAAAGAGATTGTGTTCAGGTATTCAAATTTGTGAGAATCAGAGTGGGATTTGGTATTTCATACTTTGGCAATGACATTCATACATTGGAATTTATAAAGTTTATATGAGTGATCAAGGTAATTGATTACATCTCTTGCATATCATAATTGATCATTTTGAAGGTATTCTTAAAGATTCTCATAATAATGATCACTTGATTTAATTTTGATGTAAGTTATCTTGGATTATACATTTCTTATATCATTCTTGGTGCTTGGAATCAACAATTTCATTTTCTTAGTTTGATAGCATTGACATCATGACTCCATATTAAATTTTTGTGTTTCACGACTTTATCTTCACAAGTAAACATTTGATTTCAAATCAATACAATTATAATTTACATCTATGTAAAGGTTTGATTACCATCTCAAAGAGCCTAATAGGTTAGACATATTTCTTTTGTATGGAGGATGAATACGTTTCATATGCCCATTTACATGGAGCATTTAAAAAAATATAAGAATAATAGATGTTAAAATTAGTCACTTTAAGTGACTAGTCTTTGGGAGTATTTAAAGGTTATTGTTTATTATAAAATTACCATCGAAATACATCTTATGGGAATAGGGAAAGTTTGATATGTTATGACTTATGTTATTTTATATCCAGAAAAAGGTAAAAGTATGTTTTGAAAGGCTCATTCAAAACATGTCATTTTTTATGCTCAGTCTTGGAAACCCTCGAGCTAGGGAATATTTTTAGCAGTTAAGTTCTGTTAGAATAGTCCCAAAGGATTTGAGGGAATATTTTTTAGCAGTTAAGTTCTATTAGAATAGTCCCAAAGGATAACTGAGAGGGGGGGGGGGTGAATCAGTTATCAGCTACTTTAATTCTTTTCTTTTCTTAGATATCAATTAACATAAAGTAAATGCACATTCATATAACACTAGAGAACACACCAATTTTGTTTATGGGGAAACCAAATAGGTAAAAACCCCAGTGGGAATTAGCACCCACAAAGAACTGTACTTGAGTATAATTATCCCTGTTAAGAGATCTTGCAACCCAGTTAGGAGTTGTTCTTTATAATGCAATAGGTATAGAGACTTGGTTAAAGGTCAGACCCTGTTAGGAGTCTTTTACAAGTAACCCTGTTAGGGGTGAGGACTCACTGTCCAAAAGCTCACTACTAAAATGATGAAGGCTGCAACCTTCAGTAGAATAGATATACACTATATCTGATAGATGAACTATTTGAGTAGACTTTCTATCTTGATTAGTTCTAGTATGTTGTATACTTCCACTTATTCTTCACATAGATATTTTCTTGATGAATGAAATGTATCTACTATCCCAAAACAATGGACATTATGTTCTATACTTTTTCTTTCTGTATTCTTCTCATTCACACTTGGCGTTCATCAAATGAACTACTATAAGTATCTTCTCCAAAGGATGTGATCTTTGTTGGCTCTAGGATTCTATTCAATACTTCTTTAGTCAGCCACATCAACCACGCAACCTGATTAGGAACACAAAACTTTGACTGAATAGACGTGACACTTCACAAAGTTGGCTCCACCAAATTAACTCCAACTTCATGATTCTAATAGAACATGTTTGGCACCTTTAGATAATTATCTTTAACTCACAAATAAACATTAATAAAAAAACGCATATCCCAAAGATAGGCGCAACTCAATAAATAATGTAGTTACATCAGCTCTTCACAGATAGTCTTCAATCCTTGTAACTTTCATAACTGATTAACATAACTCAACTGAAACTTCATATCTGACTTGGCGTGAATGCACATAGCATCTAGAACATGTATACACCATGGAAATGAACACGCATAGCTCCAGAACATTTGTACTGATAATTTCATATTGAATACTGCTGTATATTATATGTTGTCATCAATGACAAACATATAATCAATTATTTGCATAGAAGAAAATCTCCAACAATCTCCCCCTTTGACATTGATGGCAACCTATGATATCATAAACTAAAAGTGTCTTCCTTATTTTTACAGTCTTCTCAATATCCTCATCAAAAGTTCCTCTTTACTGTTGCTGCTTTGTATACTCCCCCATAGTATATGCTCCCCCTTACTAATACTCCCCCTTTGACATCAATGAAAAAGGATTTTAAACACCATTAAGCATAGGTACTACTCCAGAAGTAGAGTAGTCAACCATTCATCAGTCACCAAGGACTGATGTTCTTGCCGCAAGTTCTAATTAGACTCAAGAAAGGGAATTACCCCCAACTTCTCGCTGAGATACTCAAAAGTATCTTTTGATAATGGCTTTGTAAAAATATCTACTAATTGTTATTTAGTGCTCACATAATCCAACTTTACTTCCCTGTCTGCAACTTTTTATCTTAGAAAATGGTATTTGATCTCGATGTGTTTTGTCTTTGCATGCATCACAAGATTCTTTGACATATTGATAGTACTAGTGTTGTCACACTGAATAATAATAGAATAATCAATCTGAATACCAAAGTCTTTAATTAGCTGTTTGATCCAAACCATTGTTGAATAATTCAATGCTTCTACAACATACTCAACTTCTGTTGTTGACTGAGAGATACAATTTTTCTTTTTACTTGTCCAAGTGACCAATCTGTCTCCAAGAAATAATGCTCCTCCTGATGTACTCTTTCTGTCATCAACACAACCTGCCCAATCTGCATCTATGTACACATGAAGTTGTATATTATCTTAGTTAGGATACCATAAACCATAGTCGATAGTCCCTTTTAAGTATCTGAATATTCTTTTTATTTCCATTAGGTGATTTTGCTTGGGTTCAACTGCAAAATCTTCCAACAATGCTAACTACATTAGAAATATTAGGTCTAGATTGAGTAAGATATATGAGTTTTCTGATCATAGACTTGTATAGGGTCTTGTCAACTACTGTGGAATCACCATCTTTAGAAAGATTTATTCTTGTTATCATGGGGGTGCTTACTGGTTTGTAATCTTCCATCTTGAGAGTCTTCAATATCTCCTTCACATACTTAGACTAATTTATGAATATGCCTTTGTCTGTTTGTTTTACATTCAATCCAAGAAAATATTTGATAGGTCCAATCATGCTCATTTCAAATTCACTTTTCATTTCTTTGGTGAATTTTACACTAAGTTTGTCATTACCTACAAAGATAATGTCATCAACAAAAATAGCAATGAGTAGTAATCCTTCATTTGTCTCTCTTATGAATAAATTACAGTCTTTTGCTCCTTTTTTGAATCATATCTTTGTTAAGTAACCATCAAGTCTCTCATACCATTCTCTTGGGGACTGTGTAAGTCCATAAAGTGATTTCTTTAATCTGCATACCATGTCTGGTTTATCTGAAAGTTTGAATCCTTTAGGCTGCTCTATGTAGACTTCTTCCTTCAAGTCACCATTCAGAAAAGATGACTTGACATTCATTTGGTATACCATAAAGTTCTTGAATCTTGCATAGGCCAAAAACAACTTGATAGCTTCAAGGCTTCTCATAGGGGAAAATGTATTAGTGTAGTCTATTCCTTCTCTCTGCGCATATCCTTTACATACTAATCTTTCTTTGTTCCTTACCACTGTGCCTTCTTCATTCATTTTGTTCCTAAATATCCACTTTGTTCCAATCAAATTCTTATCATGAGGTCTAGGGACCAGTTCCTAATTCTTCTTGCATGGCACTTTGCCAATTTGAATCTTTGCATGCATCTTTAACACTTAAGGGTTCAATCTGTGAAAGTAAGCATACCTCTTGATTAGTGGTTAAACCTTTTTCTCTATATCTTGTCAAGACTTTTGTTCTCTAATCTCCAATGATATCTTCCTTAGAGTGGTATTTGGATGTGTATCTTGAGTTCTTAGGAGTGATACTTTCATCTATAATATGTGATTCTTCTTCACTTGGTTCAGGATTGTTACATGAAACATCAATACAGTCAAACATTTCTTCAATAATTGTGTCCTTATTGATGGGTCTGGGCTCATCTTCAATCATGGGAGCATAGTCATAATATCTTTCTTGAATCATAAAATTCTCATCAATCTTCACATGAGTACTTTCAATGATCTTCTTTAATCTTAGATTAAAACATCTATAGGCTTTTCTTTTAGTAGAGTAACCAAGAAAAATACCTTCGTCGCTTCTAGCATCAAAATTGCCAATGCTTTCATCTCTCTTGATGTAGCACTTGCTTCCAAAGATTCTGAAGTATTTTATAGTAGGTACATTACCAAACCAAAGTTCATAGGGTAGACTGTTGTATTGACCACATCTCTCCAATAAGTATGAGAAACCTTTCCTTCAATCATGATAGTGCGTGCTATGTCAAGTATTATTCTGTTCCTTCTTTCTACAATCCCATTCTGATGAGGGGTTCTAGGTGCACTTAACTGTCTCTTGATTACATGTTCTTCATAGTAATCATAAAACTAGTCAGAGGTGAATTCTCCTCCTCTATCAAATCTCAGACATTTTATCTTTAGTCCAAATTCATTCTCAACCTTAGCTTTGAACACTTTGAACTTCTTAAAAGATTCAGATTTGTCTTTTTAATAATGAAAATCACATCATCCTTGAGAATAATCAAAAAATAGAATGAAATACCTTTCTCCATAGTAATATCTTGTTTGAGTAGGTCCACATAGGTCTGTATGTATCAGATCTAATTTGTTTTCTGCAGAGTCTTGTTTTCTCCTGAATGACGTCCTCACATGCTTCCCCATCACACATTCCCTGCACAAGGTGTCAACTGGTCTTGCAATACTTGGAAGGTCTCTTAGTGCCTTTACATTACTTATCTTGACTATGTTGTCAAAATTGATATGACAAATTCTCTTGTGTCATAGCCAATTGTCATCTACTTTTGCAACAAAATAACTTACTTCTGAATTGAGCTGAAAGACATTACCTTTGGTTTTTGAGCCTGATGTAATCATGTCTCCTTCTTTGTTTTTAATGATTCATTGGTTGTTTTTGAATTCCAACTGATATCCTTTATCAAGAAACTGTCCAAAACTTAGCAAGTTATGATGTAAACCATCAACATAAAGAACATCATCTAGTTTATTCTTTCCATCCAAGGTGATAGAAACTCTGCCTATGATAGGTTTGTGAGTGTTATCTCCAAATATAACCATGCCACCTTTGTATTTGTCCAAATGTACAAATCTATCTTTGTCTCCTATCATGTGGTGTGAACATCCATTGTCAATGATCCAGTTAGTTCTGATGTCATCTTTTGAAACTAATGCTAGCTCTTGTGATTTTTCTTCATCTTCTTTGTCCATTTATTCAAGAATCTTTTCAATGTCTTTAATGACAACAAAACCAATTTCATCTTCTCCTAAATCATCATCAGTTACACTATGTTCAGCATGATAACATTCCTTAGTGTACTTGGGCTTGTAATCTGATATGAACTTCTTGACTCTTGTAGGACACTTGGATGCAAAGTGACCAACATTGTTGCATGAAAAACATTTGAATGGTAGCTGTCCTTCATATTTCCCTTTTCCTTTCCTTTCTTTCTTGGAAATCATAGCAATTATTTCTTCTAGTTCTATATCCACTTCTTCATTATTACTATAGATTCTTATGGATTTCTTGTTGTGGATTGAGGCTTTAAAAGTTTTCTCACTTTTGGGTTCTGTCTTCAAAATTGATATCTCAAATGCAGATATTTTTCTGATCAAAGTCTCTCTCTTGAAGTCTTTTGAAAATTGCATAGTCTCATCTAAGATATTGATCTTTCTCTCATAGTCTGCTATTAGTGTGGTCATTAGTTTGTCCATTATATCATCCTCTAAAATTTCTCCACCATTGTTCCTGATACCTGAAACTGCTTCATTAATTCTTTGATTGTAGGCTCTGATGTTTTCTTCAGGTAGAATCTCTAAGTTGTTGTACCTTTTCTTCCATGTCTTTCTACGTGCATTCTTTTCTTGGATGTCTCCTTCAAACATATCTTCTAAGTATTTCCAAATAGAGTATGCTTTATCTTCCTTCTTGATCTCAGAAAATTCACTGTCAGATAGGGCACTCATTAGGGATTCTTTGGCGATTGCATTATGAGTGAACACTTCCTTTTGTTTGACTGTAGAGTCTTCTTCTGCAAGGTCTTTCAAGGTGGGGACTTCAATTTCTTGAGTGGAAATTTCATAGATCTCAAATCCAACGCACTGAAGATGTGTTATCATTTTGTTCTTCCAGTCAAGATAGTTTTCTCCATCGAACTTAGGACTCTCTTTCCTGAAGTATGCCATTTGATCTACCTTAAGCTATTAGGATTTCTCTCCAAGGCACTTGGCTCTTATACCAATTGTTAGAATAGTCCCAAAGGATAACTGAGAGGGGGGGGGGGGGGGGGAA
>MU227020.1:1767906-1789803 GCA_018584345.1 Thuja plicata
CACATTTTATGGCTCTTCTACACACACTTGCACTCTAAAAATCCTCCGTATTAGAGAAGGTCAGGTTGTTGGCTCTCGTTCTGAGGGTAAATTGCAGCAATCACTCCTAATTAGGAGGCAACAGGTCGTCTCAATCATTTTGCAGAACAAACAATTCAATGTTTGTCTTTGCGAATTCATTGATTGAATAAGGACTATGTTGGGTTTTTTGTTGGATTGAGAGGTCACATTCAGCATTAAACAGTAATAGGTTATTTAGTAACCAAGAAGGCTAAAGCTCTAAAGAATCCTTCTCACCCTAAGATTGAAAAGTTAACTGGTGTAGTATAGGATGATAAAGGTTTGAAGGTTAATTCAATCACCAAACTAGACATGAAGTTTGGTGCATGTGTGATTGGGTACAAGGTATTCCAAGCTAGCAGATTGAATAACATAGCTTGTGGAGCAGTTAACACTGCTTATAATCTTGTGAAGAAGGGACTTCATCTGGACTTATCCGAGTTGCTACTGAAGCAACTGGAAGAGAATATGAGAAATATTAGATCAACCAAATATAATTCATGTAAGTTCAGTTCACTCCTTATGTGCACATTCTTCTACTTTCATAATTTATTCCCATCTGTCAGTAATGTCAATTGGGACACAACCCGACCAATAAATGCATAGATTAGTGAACTCATTAAGTCACTAGGGGATAATTTCACATCTATAATGGATGCATACTTCACCACTTTCAAGGATAGAATGAAAAAGAGAATGAGAATACCCGCACAATTGGTGGAACAATAAAAGGATGGCATATGTTTTATAGTGGACACCGACACCACTCTAATCAAACTAGTTGTACTGAGAATAGCATGGTTACCACCACTGGACTATAAGATCAACATTGATCATGCCACAAATTATATTGAAGCCCTGCTAAATGAAGTAGTGGACAAATCATTGAGCAAATTTGGAACATATAAGGAATCCAAGTCTAACATCAAAACTAGCTTAGTAGTGAAGAAGATAGATCAGAAGAAAACAAAGATGGTGAAAACACTTGAGAAAAAACTGTCAGTAAATGATGAAGAATCAGAACAAGATGTCAGCAAGGGACAGTCACCCGTCAGTGAAGGTAAAGAATCAAGTGACTCTGAATCCACTGAATGAGATGCACCACCAACCAAGAAAGCAAAGGTTACAAATGTAATAGCTGCATTGAGAATAAGGAGTAAGAAAACAAAAGAGGTAGACTCATCATCAGTAAAGAAAGGTACTATGAGGACTTATCAGAAAAGAAAGCCTCAAACCAGGAAATCAACACCAAGACAAAGAAGGAAATATATAAGAGGAAAAGAGGAAAAGGATGACACTGGATAGGATGAGAGAGAACAAGGACTCCAAACTAAAAATCTCAAAGTTCCTAAAACAGTTGATGAAGTTGCAGAGTCAATCATCAACACCAGGAGTATATCACATCAAAAGATAAGACAATGGCTAACCTTGTCTCCCAAAGATCATAATAAGATAGAATAAGCCATACTTAAGGCAATGCTTGCATACAAGTATGTACCAATACAATTCACCAATAATATGCCACAAGAGCTTAATGAAAAAATATTAGCAAGATGGGCATATGCGTTGCATACAGAAAAAAGATAAGGGAAAGATCCCTAGTTACACTCATGTCACTTGAGTCAATAGTTGAAGAAATTGATTCAATAATGAAGGAGCATGTGAAGAAATTTTTAGCAAAGATGAGAGCATACAAAGTACTAGAGGGCAGATTATAAGACCTTGACAAAAAAATCAACGATATTTGGAATGAAATCCTAAATTCCCCCAAGCAGGTACTAGCTCTTATCGAGACACCTCACTATGAAGAGAAGGAGGCCACATCAAGCCCTGAGCATATCTTCATCAATGACACCGAGGATGTCAATCTAGTTGATTTGACAATAGATGAAAGTAAGGCCATGGATGATGTACCTCAAATAATAAAATCATTAGGGGATACAACAAAGATCACCATAAATGATATAACTAATATTGATTCTGATGATGATCTAAATAATTATGAAGATGCAAATGATGCCACCGAGAAAGCAAAGGAAAAGGATACAATGGATGTTGCATAGGTAAATGTACTAGGTCACATGCCTTTATTGATACAAGCTATCAATATAATTACTAAAGAAAAGGAAAAGACAACTGAGCCTGATGAAAACATACCAAAGGATAAAGGTGATGACCATGGGGAGAAAAAGGATATAAATGAGGAGAAGAAAGATGCAAGTGGAGAGGATAAACCGAGTGATGCCACTGAAAAGAACATCAAAGAAGACAAGTTTTCAAATAAATACAAGGTTGATGTAGAGACGTCTACAACCAACTAACAGGTTCATACCGAGTAGCATACAAAAGGCACCACTCCTCCCACACATTCACCAAAATCAAAAGAGCAAGAGAAGGATCTTTTCATAATTCTTCATTCGCCTGATTCCAGTACTATTTCAAAGAAGAATAAGAAAATAAAATCACCGGTCATGCTAGAATAAATCATTTACATACCCGATTCTGATCCTAGAACACTAGATCCTGAGTCACTAACCAAATATAGAGAACTTTGCAAGAGAAAGGCAATACAGGACAAGCTCAAAAAGGAGCACAAAAATTCACAAGTCTTGAATAATACAAAGGAAATATTATTGCAGATAGTACATGACACTCAAATTGATCAAAATGCACCAATACTTGATCAATTAGTAGTTCTCACCTAGGCCATTACATCAAAGAATATGGAAGCTGACAAGGTTATTGAAGAATGTGCAAAAGGAAAGTGTCAATACAAGCTCACAGAGAAGATCAGCCAAGAAGTGGCAGAAAACAAGGTAAACGTTTCTGAGCTAGTTACTACATTGAAACCAATACTATCAGAAGTAGTCAACTTAGTTCAAAATTTGTGCACACTAGAGCATTTCACTACTGAGCATAGTGAAAAGATAGCTAAAATAGATGGAGATCTTAAGGCTAGTGCACAAAGTCTCACAACCGAGGAAAATGCATTCAAATTACATTATGAGAAGATTGTAGAATCTAAAAGGTTGAGACTTGAGCTACAAAAGGATGAAAGAAAAATCAGAGCTGAGATAACCGAGATTCAAGCTATGTTACTCCCGAATCTCACATTGTTGTTGACACATATGACTTTGGCAAAAGAATTAATTGCCACCCTGGAAATGTCAGTTACCAAGAGTATATATGACATGCACGCCAAAATCACTTTGGCACACATGACCCTCAAGCACCTCAAGGAGAAATGGGAGAAGAAGATGGAATGTATTCAAAAATCCCATGACCGCATATTTGATAAGCTATAAGTATTACACCTTTTTCATTATTTTCAAAAAATGGGGGAAACTATATATAAAGGGGGAAAACGTATGTGTAAAGGGGGAACATATATGTATAGATGTCAAAGGGGGAAAATTTACAAAAGGGAAATACACAAAGGAGAAATCATGTACATACACTGTATCAAGGCATGCACATAGAAAGAGTCATTTGGAAAGGTAAACACTTGGTGTATATACTGAACACATCATTTAATTGCACATATAAGTTTTTGGTACTAATACAAAAGGGGGAGATTGATAATCATAATTTTTTATTAGTATACAAGGAAACAATTTTTGGATTGTTAGTTACATGGTCACCAAAATAGACAAGTGCAATGGTCACCAAAAATATCTTAGCATAGTGATCACTAGATCAGTGAACACTGATAGCACTATCATCGACAGATAGTTTACAGAGTAAACCGAGAGCACATACTACAAAGCATACCAAGCACCAGTCTATCGAGAGACAATTTTGTTTCTGAGAAAAGTGGATATGAGATACATGTCAGCTAAAGCACTTCATTCTTAAAAATAGCTTTGTGCTTATCTATAAAACTATTTCTTGAGGATCAACTAAAGCATAAGTAATAGTTTTAATCAGTCTAACTAATTGTAAACATGCAAACTAGGAGATCAAGGTCAAGTTGTAAACCTTTGATCATAGAGTTTTAATTGTAAAGCATGAAACCTAATTAGGTCAATACATTATATATATAGATGTATAAAAAATCAAGAAGATGATGATTGTAGCCACATGAAGGACATATATGGATCAAATAGAGAGTTTCATGTAGAAGGACACAAAAGAAAGAATTCAGTTATGAAGAACTAAGATTCAAGGCTACCGAGAAGAACAGAGATATTATCCATCACTATAGGTAATAAATACATTATGTGAACTTAAAGGATCTTTAATCAGCAATTTAAGATTGCATACCATCAGGTCATAAGTATTTTTTACTACTCTCTAACAATTGTAGCAAATAGAAGAAATTCTTTAAGAAGGTGGACTTAACAGTCTTATTGTAAATCTCTTAACTGAGTGCACACTTAACAGTGTTGTTAAAATCTCTTAACTAACTAGACCTAACAAGTCTAAAATGTTACTCCTAATAGGGTAAGATCATCAGAAGTGATCACACTTGTATCCTTAACTGACACCTTCCATTTTGAAGATAGTGAAGCTTTGTGGGTTTCATCCCCACTGTATTTTTTGCCTTCTAACAGGGGTTTTTTGTGTTACCAATTCTTGTGTCATGTGTAACTAAGTTTCATGAATGGTTCTATGAATGTTTATATGTAATTAAATTTGTGTTTTGATATTACATGCATAAGGTAGAAAAGAAATATGGTCGGTAAAGTAAGTAAATATTACTAAAGGTTAAAGTGATAAAAAAATTAAGAGTACTGATTCACCCCTCCCCTCTCAGTACACACCATTCCATTATTCCAAAAAAATAATCTTTTAGCAGAATCCATAACCCCTGTTAGGCTCAAATTAGCGTCCATATTTCCTTCACCAACCCAAACATCATCTAAAAACCTCATATTCCTACCTTCTTCCCGTGCCCCGCCACTTGAGTCTAAGTTGAATAGTATTCTTGCATTTGAAATTATTAATCCAAATCTTAGACCCCATGAGGATACCAAGGGTACTAAGATCTTTATAAAAATAGACAACATTAATTTATTTATCCTTCATAATACTACACCACTTTGTCTCAGCCAAATTCATTTTTCATCCCACCTTAGCAATCAACGCTTTGTTAAGAGTAGTAATGTTTCTAATCCCCATCCCTCCAAGATGTTTAGAATTATAAATGGTGTCCTTGTTAACCATAGATAATTTTTTCTTTTCCTCTGTACCTTTCCATAGAAAGGATCATTAGAGGCTTTCCAATTTCTCTTCCACAATATGAGATATTTTGAATATGGAAAGGAAATCAACAATGATGCCTTGAAGAGAGGCCTTGAGTAGATGAAGTTTCTCTACACCATTAAGAAGTTTTCCTTTATGACCATATAATTTTCTCTATATTTTTTCTAAGATGGTGGTCCTATAGGTTGGGGTAACATCCTTAACAGTAAGGGGAAGAACCAAATATGTGCAACGAGGAGTTGCACATTGAAAACCCAAGATATTCTTAACTTTATTATGTTGGTCCTCTTTAGTATTGAAGAACTAAATGGTGTTTTTTCATAATTAATATATTTTCTTGAAACCTTACCATAATTAGAAAGAAAATAATTATATTCCCTCACTTCCACAACAAAATTTCTCCCAAATAGAATCGTGTCATCCATAAATTTCTGCAAGACTGATGGGGAATGGTGGAAGTTTCTTTCACCCCTCAAATTATTCCCAAATGAGTCATATTGATAATTTTTTACCCTCTCACCTTAGCAATCACAATGAAAATATATAAGGATATGGGGTCCCCTTATTTAATCCCCTTCTCAACACAAAAAAACCACTAGGGATACCATTAAAAAGGATAGAAAATCAAACATTTCCCAAACATTCTCTGATCAAGATGATAAAAATTTTATTGAGCCCCATTCTAGATAAAATTTTAGACAAAAAATCTTATTTATCTATATCATATGCATTTTAAATGTCTATTTTAAGAACCATACTTGGAAATAAACACTTCTCCATAGAGTGAATAATTTCATGTATTAATTTGTAGCACCCAGAATTTTTCTTCCGGGACAAATCTATTCTAACAACCACCAATTACCTCACCCATAAAAGTATTTATTCTATTAACTAGGGCTTTCAAGAATATTTTATAAAGTGTGTTACAAAGTCTAATGGGTCTAAAATTATTCAATTCTTTGGTTCTTGAACCTTAGGCACTAGAGAAACAAAAGTGTTGTTATATTTCTTCAACATTTTACCTGTCCTTAAGAATTCCTTAGTGGCCATCATTACACCGTGAATCACCACATCCAAAAAATATTGAAAGAATGTAGGGGGAATCCATCTTTCCCCAGTGCCTTATACTAACCCATTGAGAAAAAAACAACCCTAAATTCTTCAATAGAAATTAGAGCAAGGATTTTTTCATTATCCTCAACACTTATGGTTCTTGGGAGACAGTGTAACAGTTGGTCTTCAAAGCTACAAAAACTAGGAAGAAAAAGGTCACTATAAGCCTATCTAAAATAATTAATGGCCATTTCACCCATCTTAGAATCCTCAAATATTTCTCAATTCTGAGCATTTAGTTAGTAGTGCATTGAATTCCTCTTTATGTGCCTACTAGCAGATCTATGAAAAAAAAAAGTAGAGTTCTTGTCACCCTCCTCAAACCATTTCACTCTTAACAAATGATTCTAGTAGATCTCCTCCCTTCCCATATTTTTCTTCCATTTGTTCCTCCATTATTCTACCTTGTAATGAACTATTTGAGATTGGTACCCTTGGGCCATTAAGTCCTGTAAAACTTCCAGGTTAGAAGAAATTTCATTTTTTCACTTAAAGATATTACCAAAAGTCAAGTTGTTCCATCCTTTAACATTATTCCTTATAATCTCCAATTTTTGTGAGACTAAACATATTTCTACCTTAAATAGGGGTATTCCACTAGTTTTGAATATAAATTGTGAATTCAAGGTGGGAAGTCCACATAATTTTATACCTGAAAGGGAGGGGTTTGGAAGGAGGCCTATCAATCCAACTCAAAAGGAGAGGATAATGATATGAGATGGTTCTTAGAAGAGCTTTCAAGGTGGAATTACTTCCTAAATCCCATTTTTACAAAACAAGGAACCTATCAAGCTTGAATTGGATTAGGTTATTCCCCTTCCTATTTTTTGACCAAGAAAAGGATTGATCTTATAGGTTAATGTCAAATAGCATAGTTTTATTAATAAAGTCAGATAAATATTCCATATTTTCAGAATAATCTATCATGCCTTTAAGTTTCTCAAAATGAAATAGGGGAAAATTAAAGTCCCCCACCACCATCTATAAAAAAGTAGAGTCACCAAAAATAAAGGTAGAGTTCTCATTCTAGACTTCTTTCCTACTGGATCTAGTGTTACAAGCATACACATTAACCAAATTCCACATCAAACTGCTCATGGATAAAGAAGTGGCTAAGAATTTAGAAGAAAGTGAATAAATTTCTCCCTTGAGTCTACTAGGGTCCCTCATAGTTACTACTCCTCCAGAAGCCCCACTGGAATCACTAATGAGATCTGAGGAGCAAGGCCAAATTTTGTCAGCAAAAATCAAGAAGGTATAAATACCCATTTTACCTTCTTCAAGAAGAGAAATATCCACTTTTAGATTCGTAATACATTCTTTCAGCACTTACTGATTTTGAGGGTTATTGAGTCCCCTCATATTCCATGAAATAAATTTCATTTCTTGTGTTTTGGATTGGCATCTAGGGTCTTTTTCCTCCCATTGGAAATTTCCCTAGCTATCTCCTTGTGTCTTAAGCTTCTCCCTAAGGGCTGACCAACTTTAGACTCCGAACCCACATCAATTTTTTGGGAGCTATATTTTCTCATCTGTACCATCCATTATTATTTTGTTGTGCAAAAAAAGGTAGTACCGTGGGACATATCTAAATTTTTAGACATAATATTCCCTTGTTTCTTTTGGAATTTCTTATTGAATTATACCCCATTCCCAGAATTTGGGGTTATTCTCTTTGTCATACTTAGACCAACTAATTGAGTAATATCCTTAATTATACCATCTTCCTCTTAAGTAGAAACCTATTGAATCCCAAGAGGAGGAACATTTTCCTCTAAATATTTTAGGGATTCATCCAATGTCATCACCAAGGTGGGAGAAACATCCATCCCCATTTTATTCACCTTTGGAGTAGAGAGAATTTCCCCATCCTCCAAAACACAAGTGTCTATATCTTTCTGCACTTCTATGTCTGACCCTGCATTTATAACACATTCCATAGGCTTAGATGGAGTGCCATCCAGGGAGTTCATTAATTTCACTAAATCTTCTGTAAAAGGATAATCCTAAGTCCTAGAGGGTTCCCCCTTGTGGCTTTCAATGCAAGGAGGAGAGGGGAATTTCTCACTCAACTTGGACTCCTTAACTGGAAGTACCTTACAATAAGTTATAAAATGATCTAGTTTAGAACACTTTTGATAATAAACCACAACATTCTTATAAAAAAAATATTGGGTCCATTTCCCAAGTTTTGACTAGAAAGTAATAAAATTGGGGAGAGTATTGTTAGTCACTAAATTCATACAAAATCTAGCAAAAACTAACTTGGACTTGGCTTGAGTGGTCATAAAAAAAGTAACATACTTCCCAAACATATTCCCAATCCATTTGAAAATCTTCTCATCCCATAATTCCAAAAAAAGTATAGGGAGCATAACCAAAACATGAGCCATCCTAAGGAGATCCTTCACCAGGTCAAATCATGGCTTCCATTTACATAGAGAAAAATTGTTCATTCCATAGACTAGGAGCCTGCAAGTATCTTGACCATGTCCTCCTCTAAAGTGAAATTTAAAAAGAATAGGCCACCTATGATAGAATTAGTCACCACACTTCCCTTCAAGTTCCATCGAGCAGCCACCCACCTCCTTACCATATCAATGGTTTTCTTGAAAGAGATGAATCTTCCCACAAGGGTAAAATTCATGGAGGAAACAATCCAGTTCATTACCACATCTAAAATCTAACTTTACGTCCTTCATCTATTCTTATATACTCCAACATGGGATTGTGTACTTATTTTCCATGGGTCCAAAAAATAAGGGCACTCTTTTAGTTACTCATATTGGTCTCCTTTCTAATAGTGCCCTCATTATCCAAAGCACACTCAGTAATACCAATGATCCCCCTACTAATAGTACCATCATTACCCAGAGTAGGCTCAATAGTCCCAAATTGGGTTCCCAACATCATTGAATATTTAAAAGATGTAGAGGTTAGTGAATCCATGGTATGGGCTCCAAGGATGTGAAAAAATCTTTGGAGAGAGGGTCCCAGTGAGGAGGGGTAGGGTCCCCTCATTGTCATAAAAAATGTAAAGGAATTTAAAATTTGAAATCAACAAGTGGGATGTTGCAGAGTGAGGTGATAGATTAAGATTTTTACTTGTTGACCTAGTATGTTGTGTTAGTGTTGTACCTCATACATTTACATGTTCACCTAGCCCTCAGTTTGGTGGTCTTAATTTTAATGCCCCAACAAGGAACTCTCATAAAATAGGGTTAACCATGAACTAATTAATTTTTTTGAAACATAGAATATTATCATGAATATAAGTGCATCACCATAACATCATTAAAAAAGAAATTAATGAAACAAAAAAATATTATAACATGATCATGCACAAGTAGAAGACTTCGAGCACTTCCAAGGGTTCCATGACAACCCCATAAACTAACAAGAATATACATTCACATTCTTAAGACACCTCATGGGAGCCCAAATAAAATCCATGAACCTTATGGGATAAGGAAAAACTATCGTCCATGGTTTTCCATCAAGGAGATAAGTCTATCATCAGTATAGTCCAACACTAGACTCATTTTAAGCCAAATTAAAAAGTGAGCTAAATGATATCAACCCAAATAAAATAAAAAACTAAAAGTAAATACATGGAAAGGATCCCGAGAATACAATAAAATGAAATCAAAAGTAAATTTTTGCATAGAACCTTAGGAACAAAAGGACATGATAAATGTGAAATTCTATCAATTCACAGTGCAAAGCAAGAATAAATTTAGAAAAATAGAGCTAGGTTACAAATGAGCATAAATAGTTAATATGTGTGTAGGAAAATGGAGTAAATGCACAAGATAAAATAACATATGTGTAGAAATATATAGGAAAGGTAAAAGTGAAAATTTCCTAATTTTTAGTCCCACATACAATCTAATTAAGAACAAATCAACACCGTAGAGTACCAAATACAGTAATTCAAGGTCAATTCACTTGATACGATCAACAAATTGACAAAATAGAACTAATCTATTAGGTATAGCATCATATAAATCACTGAATCATATTGGAAAAGGGATAGAATGAGCACATGATTCTTGGTATTCTACAACTAGAAGTATCCTACCACCTATACATCGATCTCCAGTAGTGACATGTCATGCTACCCAACTATGTAGTACCTTCATTCCCACCCCACCAACCTCACAAAAATAGTCACAAGGCCTAAACACATGAAATAAACACATAGATAATATGATCACACACATACCATTTAAATGTAGTAAATAGGGGGAACAAAACTAGTATCCAATGCAGTCACTCAAATGCACAAACCATAATTCAAGTACAACAGGGTCACAATTTTGACCTAGACAAGGTATAGTGATGAGACTCAAGAATGGAGTGTCATCACATGACACATGGAGGTTTGTGTAGCTTTGAGAAATACTTATCTCATCAAGGAGGCTCTATAGATAACCATGAATGTGCAAGCTCAACATTCCCAAATGGTCATGGCTATGCTATCTCAACATACAAGGATGGCTATAGTTGTACCAACTCAACATCACTCAAATGGGCACAGTACCAATGTTATTTTATCTTTTATTATGTTTTACTCCATTTTATTTAATCATGTTATTAGTTATTATCAAGAAACCTAAAAAGGGTTACCCTAGTAGCCCTTTGTGTCCCATCCCACCTTGGAGAAACACTCCATTCCAATAATTTACTCCATCTAGTCAAATAATGCAATAAAATAAGCCATAAAACATAAAGCTATATAAAATATTCCAAGCCATACAACAAAGGGGATAGAGTAGGCTCAATTGGACTCACCAAGAGCATGGGTCACTTAGACCTTGATATAGAAGAATAGCTCAAATACATGCCTAGATGTGGTCTCAACACCATACATCCACATAACACATGGTCTCACACAGATATGGTGAATAAAAAATAATGCAAGCAATGACTATCAACACAAACCATGAAACACAATGTTTTAGCTTGAGCCATGGATCGAGGAGCACTCAGTTGGGGACATACAAGAGTAGAGATACATAATGATCTCGATAACATAGGAATGAATCATGATGCTAAGATTTTGGTCATATTATAAACTCTCAATGAATCACAATAGACCATGAAACAAGACAAAGAGGTTTAGTATTACAAACAAGGTCATAAGCATGGAAAATACTCATGTGGTTTAAAACCAAGGAAACATCCACAAATTTTCCTAGGGATAGAATTCCATATAATAATGTTATCATTCCACAAAATAATCCATATTCAAAATGGGAAATTTTTTGATTCTACAAAATCACAAATTAGACCCAAACCATGTCCGTTGTCAAAATTGCCATTGAATTCATGGAAATTTTTTCAAAAACTTAAAATGAATATTAAAAAACATAAGAATACCCTTTTGTTTCAAATAAGCCCAAAAAATGAAAAAATACCATAAAATTTAGTTTTTGAGAAATTACAAAAATTTAAACCGATTAACCTTATAAAAACAATTCAAATTCAAAATTTTCTCATGCAAGCCCAACCAACAAAAATATTGAAATGATAATGTGGGGAAATACTAATTCTCATCCCATGGACTAAATTTTTTTTGTTTCAAATCAAACAATGAAGTAAAAATAAATTTATAGAAATCCCAACCTCACCAAATTGAGAAATCACTAAAACTGGGAGGAGAAAATTAAAACTTCACGAAAGCACCCAAGAAGTTCAGAAAAGAGAAGAAAATTTGACATGGTTCCAATGAGATGATTCCGAAAAAATTTGGATAAACAAAACTCGCCCAATGAACAAAAAAAATAAATTTCTCAAAGAAGTTTTTGGGAACAAAATGCTCTCCAAAATGATTAAGTGTCAAAATGAAGTCTATTTCTTCATTACATGGCACTTTTGGTCAAAACTAAAAAGGCTAATAGAAATCCACTTAATCCTTAAAGTTTTAAAATAATTAAATTAAATCAAAATCCCCCAAATAGATCAACTCCACTCAAATGCAATAAATAAGAATGCACCTCCGCACACTTACCCAAAAATAATAAAAATAAACAATAAGGGTAGAAAAAACTAACATTTAACCCCTAACATATCGTGACAATAGTGGATAATCTAAAATGCACAGACAAGTATTGGCATACACAGTAATGCAAATGAAGTTTGGTTTTACCCACATTGTACTAGAGGTATGATATATCAATGCAAATACACTGCCCATAGAGGGGTATTAATATTTTCTAAATCATGAATGGTCAATGTAGCTATCTCGTGTGCCACTATTAGGGATAAGACATGCTCAAAACTGCAGCTTAAGCCGATTTGATGTCTAGTATCTGTATGGGGTAAAATCTACACAAGCTAAAACACAGGATTAATAACACCATACTAATCAAAGAATGAACTAATAATCAACATAAAGCCCCAAAAATAATAGAAATACAATCTAATCTATTGGAAATCAAATAAAGAATTAAGCGCAAACCAATAGATAATTTAATCTTGTGTTGCTTCTCTCTTCTTCTCTTGAAACACTGGTTTGAATGGTGCTTAGAGTTGATAATGACAACAATTTGACTTGGAAGATTTGAGAAATATGATAAAATGATTGATGTGTATTGATCACAATTAACTCCAAAACCTGCATAAAGATTGTGCTCTCAAAACAATTAAAATTGGGGGTCGGGATTAGGTTCTTTTCAAATGAGAAAGAAGAAGGTTAAAATAGAGATTTCAGACTAATCAACCATTGAGATTGATCCCATGAAAGCAAATTGAATGGACGAGATAATTAGAGATGGAGTGAAGATGAATAAATTCCATTTTCGAGGAGAAAAATAAATAAGATAATATAAATCAATTTGGAGAAAATCAGTTTCTAAAAAGTAATTGATTTTTTTATTAAAAGAATGATTTTCAATTTTCCAATTTTGAGGATAATTAACTAATTTAATTGATTTAAAGCTCTTTTTTTTTTAGAATTCTTAATTCCTCATGAAATTGTTTTTCTCTGATATTTGGAAGATGTTAGAATTAAAAGTGAATTTAAAATTCAATTTAGAAGAAAGTGGAATTAAATCCAAAGTAGAATGAAATTAAATAGAAATTAGTCAGAAATTAAAATAAATTAATTTTGGGTTATTAATTTAATCAAGAAGAAATAGTTAGCTACTTTAAATAATTATTGATAATTGTTTAAACTATGGGAATTTAGAAATTGAATTTAATTAACTGATAAAGACCAATTAATTAAGGTGAAATTAATTAAATAAGATTTATTATTTAATTAATATTGAGAAATGATTAAATGATGAAAATATTATGACATAGCAGAATTAAGACAATTAATTAAACAAATAAAGAATGATTTAATTAAAAAGAAGAATAATTAGTAGTTGAATGTGAACTCGCAAGTCTGTTCATTTTTGGGTGTCTACATTTGCCCCTCTTTGATAAAAAGTGGCTTGTCATGTTTTGTCAAATAATTTTTAGATTTTGATCCTGCCCCAGCTTGCCCTGTTGATAGTTAGAGGATTTATATGCCCCGTCAACAAATTGAGCAAAAAAGTGCGACACGAGAGTTGATTTGTTGAAAATTTTGTAATGATATATGATGATGTTGTATGCACTCCTATATGATTATGTATGCATGCATTCCTATGTTAGTCATGATGTTATTGATGATGGGTGCATTGATTATATGATTTTTATGATGCACTGACTATATGATGTACCATGTATGATGTATGCACAAGTTTTATTTTCTTTTCTTATGCAATAAATGAATGCAAACCTAAAATGCACAATGTATCTGAGTACATGCATGTGTTAGTTAGAAGAAAATTAGTAATAGATTAGTAAGAAAAATAAGTTCATTGCGATCAATGTGATCGATGTAACCAAGTCTTTGCCATATTTTTGTTTCAATATTTATTGATCATTGCACCTTATTTGAAAAGAAGGAGATACATATGCACCTAGATATTGACCATCTGGATACCACTATTACCTCTAATAAAATGCTGATAAAAGACAAAGAATGTTCATTTCTCTTCTAGGGATTATCCTATATCATGGAACTGTGTGACTTCTAGATGCGTGGTAGCTCCTATCGCATTTATCCTGAATCATCCTTGCCCCAAAATTGAATTGAAACATTCAATAGAAAAAAAAAATCAGATTATGATCCATCATAGCTTTTCTCACCACTCAGTGGTATCCTTGAGGAGCATAAGACAACAAATCACGAAAGATAAATTGACAATAGAGTGACATGACTCACCTATCAATAGGATTGTTCTTCCTTGATTGGCTTGGTTTTGATGTTTGATTCTGGATGTGTCAGGTTTCAGGAATGGACTACTTGTATAAGACCGATTTGTCTGGTTTCAAGTGTATCCATCACTATCTAAGACACTTGATTGATTGATTTGATTTGTTTTTCGATTGATAACAAATAATATTGTTGATAAAGATGAGTCTTATGGGTCCATTGCCAATTTATGAAGCTCATTGTTTTGATTTAATATTTGATGCTTGATTGTCACTTTCTACTTGTCATGACAAAGATGATTTTATTGTAGGATTTTGATGAGTTTTGATTTTTTTGGTTGGTTGGTTTCTTCAGGATGTTTTCTAATGTTTTGGATTTTTTTCAGGACTTTATGCTCTTTTTAGGGATTTTTTCAGGACTTTTTGAGAATGTCCCCAGTTTGGTGAACTAGTATAGATCAGAGATAGGTGTGAATGCTCAGGAAGATTGCACTCATTGGATCTCTTTCTTATCATCCTTAGTGATATGCATTTAGTAAGTGCAAGCTAATCATTGGATTTCATTAATGATGAAGCAAGATTTCAACACTTGGCACCTATTTTCTAGGTTTTCACCAAGGTACCTACCCAATAGCGCTTGTTTTCCAAGTTTTCACCAAAGGGAAATTGTGTTTCTATTTAAATTTTTTCTTTTTCCTTTTATGTTTTTGCCAAGGTGCTTGTTTGCAAGGTTTTCACCAAGGTAACTTATATGTATATATATAGTATTTCTTTAGGATCTTCAAATATGTACACTTGACCGTGCGATATCAGATATAGAACTTCTTCAGGTGCATGCTGTTGATATATCCTGGGAGCTGATCTCCTTCTTGATCAGCCACTTGATATGCCCCATTGTCACTTGATTTGATTATCACATATGGCCCTAACCAGTTAGGTTCAAAACTTCCTAGTTTAACTCTTTCTACTTGATTCTTCTGATTCTCCATAAGGATGAGGTCTCCTACGTCAAATGTGCATGGCCTGACTCTCTTATGATAATTTATTCTAAGGTGATTCTAATGGCCTTGTAAGTGATTCATTTTATTATGAAATTTCTCATCTAGCAACTCTAGTTCACTTATCCTAGAAACTATATAGTCTTGATCTTATATTAAATTATTCAATGACATTATGAGGGATGGTAGTTCAACTTCGATGGGTAGAACCACCTCTAATCCATATACCAGGGAAAATGGATTTTCTCTTGTAGGTGTTCTTATACTTGTTGTATATGCCCATAATGCAGGACTGAGTTGCAAATGCCAGTCTCAACTAGATTCATTGACCATTTCTTCAATATTTTCAAGATTTGTTTGCTGGTTTCCTCAGTGGTTGTTTTCCTAAGGATAGTAAAATGAAGAGAAGTTTTGTTTGATTTGAAACTTCTCACAAAGATCATCATCACCCTTGTTTTGAAAGGGTGAACTGTGATTAGTAATTATGGTTTGAGGGATCCCATACAGATAGATGATGTAGTTGAAGATGAACACGGAGATCTACTTACTAGTAATATATGTATTTATGACCATCAGAGGAAATGGGTGTAATTTTATCCACTAGGTGAAATTCCCACATTGAGAAAGGCCATGGTGAAGTGATGAGTTTGAGTTCTTGAGCTAGTGCATGAATAAGATCTCCATGTATCTGACATTTTTTGCATCTTTGTCCATACATATGAGCATCTTCCTCTAGTGTCATCCAATAGTATCCCATCCTTAATATTTTGTTTGCTAAACTATTACCACTCGAATGGGCCCTGAAAACTCCTTTACGAAACTCATACAAGGCTGTGGGATTCTGTGGAAGTAAGACATCTTAAAAGCATTCCATCTAGACTTTTTCTATAAAAATTATTAGCGAGAAAGGTATTGTTAGTAATAACTGAGGGGGGGGGGGGGGGGGNGGGTGGATCAGTGGCTTTAAAAACTTTTCTTTATTCTAACCACCAATCAAATAAACCTTAGATTATTATGTCTCTTACAAGATGCATGCCATGAAATACTTTATAATAATTAACTGTCTGTCGATTTTCCTTTTCTGACCTTATTCTCCTTGATTACCGATAAGAAGTAAAACTTATTTACCGACACTCAGTAAATATGCAGAGTATACCGATAAATCTAGAAATGCATATGTGAAATGTAAAATAGTAAAGTAATAAACCATACACACATAACACAAGGATTTTAACATGGAAACCCTGTTAAGGGAAAAACCACTGGGACCAATACCCCAAAGTTTTACTCTTCTGAAGTGAGCCCTGTTAGGAGCCAACCTTGTTAAAGGTTACAAACACACTGCTAGGTGTGACCTTGTTAGAGGATTTTATACATAGAGGTTGTTACTTAGTATTGGGAAACTCAGTTTGCTACCATTCTTGAATCAACCTCCTTCTTAGACTGTCAATAGGCTTTAGGAAAATCTAGTTCTACTTTCATGCATCAACCTTTTTGGCACTCCTTGGGATGTACCTCAATATATAGAAGACTGTTAAGTCCTGATCTATTAAGAGACTTGATGCTTCAATGGTTAAACTGAAACACAATGACCTATTTCTAATGCAAATTGAATTGTAGATTTTCAGATCTATTTATGTACATTACCTCTCTGATCAATGTATCAATTCAATTCTTTGTTCTCCACACTTTCTGCTCTGTGATGCTGTGCTTCACTGTTTGTTGATGTCTATAGAATTCTCTAGCTCTCCCTCAGCTTGATTGATCAGTACTGCATGAATTTATCCTTCATCAATTTCTCTTTAGCATCCTCTTTCTATTCACTCCCCCTCTATGTGAGTGACTGATTTGGAAATGAATTAATCTTGTCTCTTATATAGACATGATGTTCACCATTTCTTGATTCTTGATTCTTGATTCTTGATTTTTGGCTCTTGGCATGAAAAACAATCCAACCAATCTGATTTAAAGCATAACTCCTGATTTATCTCATAGTTATCTTTATGCCAACTGTACAAATCTTTTTTAAATCAATCACTTAACTCTGGTCAAATAAAACAATGAAAACAACTAGTTAAGTCTATCTTTTAGCTCTTTCCAGCTAGATATTTTGTCATTTTCTAAACTCTCTATTCTGTCGGTCAACTCTACAGTTAGTCATTGGTGACAACTGCCAGTTTCATCAGTGTGACTCCAGTCAGCTTCAAGATCTTTGTCCGTTAGGCATCATTGGATTTTACTCATCGGGCAACTTTGTTTTCATCTCGTCGGGCATCCTAGGATTTTGCTTCTTCAAGCAATACTATCTTCTGTTCGTCGGGTATCACTGTGACTTTGGTTCTTTGCCTTCACCACTGCTGTGCACTCTATCGGTGTTATCTATCACTTAGTGAATACTTTAATTTTATGCATTGATGAAAGCATAATATTTATTCCATTGATTCTCTAAAGTCTTTGGCATTGTATACATGACCGTACAGATGATATCAAGTTGACATTAATGACAATACAAACCATTAACTGATTTAATGTCTTGCATTATCTTCAACTTAACATTATCAAAAATTTAATTAGTTACATGTCATTAATCTCTCCCTTTGGCATTGATGGAAACATACAATATTATCACACGATACTATTTCTAATACAATATGAAATAAAATTGTTGAGATTCATCAAACTACCAAACAGTTTGTTTTGATAACCGATAAAAATGTCTGACCACTGGTAAGCTCTGTATTAGCTTAGATTTGATTCTTGCAGTTCTCTGTGTTTCTTGTTCTGATGTGTTACGTCCTTTGCTTGTTTCAATATCTCTCTTTTCACTGCTCTACTTCTTTGATATTTCTGTCTCTTGTCAGCAACTCTCCCTTTGGATATAATCTCTCCTTGTTGGAGTAATCTGATAATGGATAATCTTTCTTCTTTTTCTGAAGATTGTGATAATATGGACACTTTCTCTCCCTTTGACAACAATGCCAAACAAATATATCACAGATATCTAACATTAATGTCAAATAATCATTTTCTTCCATCCATAATATATTCCTTGAATTTCCCTTATCCATCAACAATAAAACAATATGCTCTGGTGCTTGGTTCTGATATATACCTTCTTGTATATAGATGTAGCTTTGAAGTTCATCTTTTTGTTTCCATCAACATGAATGATATTCTGATAATATATAGGTTGATGCAGTCTTTAGTCTTTTACTGACTGGTAGAAAAGGGTTTGACCCTTAGTCTCTTTCTCAGGTACTCAAATGTATCCTTGGGCAGTGGCTTAGTGAAGATATTGGCCAATTGTTCTTTTGATTGCACATACTCAAGTATCACCTCTTTTTCTTGAACTTTCTCTCTTAAGTAATGATAATTGATGGCAATGTGTTTAGTCTTGGAATGCATGACTGGGTTCTTGGAAATTTTTATTGCACTGGTGTTATCACAATAGATAATCACTGGTTCGAAGATCTTCATATGCATACCTTCCAGCAACTATTTGATCCATGCAATATTTGAGCAATTTGCAGAAACAACAACATATTATGCTTCTGTAGTAGACTGAGAGATGCATCCTTTTTTTTTCTAATCCATGTGACAAGTCTGTCACCCATAAAGAATGCTCCTCCAATTGTGCTCTTCCCATCATCAAGATTTCCAGCCCAATCAGTGTTGATAAACACTTTTAGTTCAAATTTTCCTTCTCTTTTATACCATAAGCCAAATTCCTTAGTATTCTTCAAATACCTTAGGATTCTTTTCATAGTAGTCATATGTGATTCCCTGGGGTTAGCAGAAATTCTAACAACAATTTCTACTGCATGTGCAATATCTGGTCTAGTGTGTACAACATACATGAGTTTTCCAATCATTGATATGTACAAAGTCTAATTTACCTCTGTTGTCTTTTCTTCCTTTGTTAACTTACATCCAGTAGCCATTGGTGTTCCAACTGGTTTTGAATCTTCCATCTTGAATATTTTCAGGACCTCTTTGATGTATTTGGATTGTGTAATGAAAATACCTTTATTTTGTTGAATGATTAGTAGACCAAGAAAGAACTTGATCTCTCCAAACATAGACATCTCAAATTCTTTTCTCATTTCATCAGCAAATGATTTGCATAGCATTTCATTTCCTCCAAATATGATATCATCAACAAATATTTCAGTAATCAAAGTGTTAGTATCACTATCTTCTTTCAAATAAAGATTACTGTTTTCACTACTCCTTATGAATCCAATACTTATTAGATAGGAATGAAGTCATTCATATCAGGCTTTAGGAGCTTGTTTCAATCCATACAAGGATTTGTGAAGACTACATACCATGTTCCTCTTGTCTGGATCTACAAACCTTTTGGTTGCTCAATGTATATCTCTTCTTCAAGTATTCCATTTAGGAATGCTGACTTGACATCCATTTGATATACTTTGAATCCCTTGAATGGAGCATAAGAAAGTAGTATTCTTACTCCTTCTAGCCTAGAAATGGGTGCAAAGGTCTGTCCATAGTCTATACCTTCCTCTTGTGCATACCCTTTGCATACTAGTCTTGCTTTGTTCCTTGTGACTTCTCCATTCTCATTTTGCTTATTCCTGAATATCCATTTTGTACCGATGACATTCTTGTCATCTGGTCTTGGCCCAAGTGACCATTTTTTTTCTTCTCAATCTACTCAATCTCATCATTCATAGCACTTATCCATTCTTCATTATCCAGTGCAGCATTGATAGATTTTGGTTCAAACTCACAAATTAAACAATTTGAGATTAAAGACTTACTTCTTGTTCTTGTACCAGCTTTCTTATCTCCTACGATTTGGATCTCTAGATGGTTCCTTCTTACATATCTTGCAATTATAGGTACATTTCTTTGTCTATCAACTTTATCATTTTCCTGATCTTCATTCTGTTCTTCATTACCTTGCACATTTTCTTGATTATTATCCTGACTGTCGGTAACAACATTCTGACCGTCGGTTACAACAATCTGTTGTTTAGGGATTAAGCATTGTTGCTCGGGTAGAGTGTTGGGTTCTTCACAATATACAAATTTTTTGTAGTCCTCTAGTTCTTTTGTGCTTTCCAGCTCATTCTTTTCTGCAAACTCATCAATATTTACATTTGCACTTTCAACTATTTTGTTAGAGGCCTTGATAAGACATTTAAAAGCTTTGCTTTTGGTAGAATACCATAGAAAAATACCTTCATCACTTTTGGCATCAAGATTTCCATTTATATCATCCTTTAAGACATAAAATTTACTACCAAAGATCTTGAAGTAACTTACATTGGGTGTTTTACCATACCATAGCTCATAATATGTCTTCTTTGTGTCCTTCATCAATTGTACTCTGTTTAGTGTATAAATAGCAGTGCTAGAAGCTTCTCTCCAAAATATTTGGGTGATGCCTTTTTCTATCATCAGTGTTCTTGCACAATCAACTATTGATCTGTTCCTTCTCTCAGCAATCTCATTTTGCTGTGGTGTTCTTGGTGCAGAAACCTATGTTTTTATACCATGCTCATTACATAAATTAGTGAATTCATCTGATATAAATTCTCCTCCTCTATCTGATCTCAAACATTTCAAATCCTTACCACTTTTATTTTATACCATAGACTTATACCACTTTAACATCTTGAATGCTTCATATTTATCTTTTAGAAATATAACTGTCATCATTCTAGAGTAATCATCAACAAAGAGAATAAAATATCTATCTCCATAATAGCTCTTTGTCCTCATAGGTCCACATAAATCAGTATGGACTAATTCTAGAATATCATGAGATGTACGAGTTTTACTTTTGAAACTAGACTTTGTCATTTTACCTTTTTGACAATTTTTTCACATGATGTTGTCTGGATTTGTCATCGTCGATAAGCCTCTTACATTTTTTCTTCTACTTATTTTTATCATGTTGTCAAAATTCAAATGACACAATCTTTTGTGCCACAACCATAAGTCTTCATTTCTAGTCATTAAGCAAGTGGTGTTAGAATCATTCAGATAGAATAAGTTACCTTTAGTCTATTCACCAGTACCAATCAATTTTCCTGATTCATTGAAGATATTTTCCTTCTTGTTCTCAAATGCTACTCTATGACCTAAATTATTCAACTGAGAAACACTCAAAAAATTATAATTCAATCATTTTACCCAATAAGCATTTTCACATTTAATCAGGTTATTCAACATTATAGTTCCTTTACCTTCAACCGGACAAGGTGTATCATTACCCATTCTTACTGTACCACCATTATAA
>MU227020.1:1826002-1840031 GCA_018584345.1 Thuja plicata
AAGGTTTAGAGTGAATTTCCAAATATTGTGGAAAGTTGTCAAAAATTGTCAATGTTGTCATTGACAACATTGACAACAAATTATGCAAGAAGAGCATTTTCGCTCAAATGGTTATTGTAACTATCTAGAACCATGGGATTAGGGATGGGGAAAAGTATAAGAGGCCTTCCTTGACCTATAAGCAAGGTGGGTGAACAATTTTAATATACAATATTTTCTGTGTGTGCAATTTTCAGAGCAATTTAGTGAATTTTCTTGATTTCAGTAATTAGATGGATTAGATTTTAGTCTGTAGCTGCTGATTAATGTAGAGTAGGTTATATTAAGATTTTTTGTGGAGTTATCTTGTTAAGTTTAAGCTTTTTCATTGGTTTAGTTAAATTCTTTGTGTTTTACCCTATCGCTGGTCTGAACCAGGCAGTTTGGACAAATGGAGTCTTAACTCAACTTGCCACTGTAGGTTCTGTACGAGCTCTTGGAATGGGTGAGGAGACTCCATGTACATTATTTTTATAGGAGGGTCCCAAGAATGTGGTTTTACTATTTTTGCAATGATGCCCTAGGCGAGCATGCTGTGCATGGCTAGGGACTGAGATACATTGCAAATGTTGTAAGGAGGGTTGAATGCATTGATGAATTCAACCAAAGCTCATGGAGGGATAGATTAATGTGTGAAGGACCCCCAATTCGAAGGAAAAGGCTGGAGGAGTTATTTTTTGTGTTGAAAGAACACTCATTTGTTCAAACTGTTAATAAGCCCTAAAACCCTGATTTTTAGGCATGATTGTAGGAAGGGTTGTACAGACAACTTGAGGATTGGAGATCTTGGAAATATCAAGATACTCAATAAAGGGTGTCTAAATCCTAAACCCTTTTGGAGGCTTGTGTGGGAAAATTTCAAGATATCCTCAAAAAGGATAGAAAAGGCCTAATTGGCTTGTAGCCCTATTTGGGGTGAGAAAGGGGCATTTTGAAGCACTCGATTGTAGTGTGTTTGTGAATGGTATATGTAGGGGTTAAAATGGAACTAGTGGAGGTCTTGTTG
Source organism: Thuja plicata (assembly GCA_018584345.1). Taxonomy (NCBI): domain Eukaryota; kingdom Viridiplantae; phylum Streptophyta; class Pinopsida; order Cupressales; family Cupressaceae; genus Thuja; species Thuja plicata. The sequence goes on from MU227020.1 coordinate 1,827,048, forward strand.
ACCTATCCTTCCATGGATCTAAGCCCTATGAGAAATTGATGCAATTGTTGAAGATTGAGACTAGGAAAGACCTAGTTAGCTTGTGTTGTATAGTGAGACTAGGAAAGACCTAGTTAGCTTGTGTTGTAGAGTGGAGCATTCTTGATCAGTTCATTGGTGTACAGTAGGTGAAAGGTTAGGATCTTGTGTGAAGATACCTAAGGAGGGTAGGGGGTTGTTATAGAACCCTACTAGGTTAGAGAGTTGGCCTAAGGAGACACTAGAGAAGAATAGGGTAGAGAGCAAGCCTAGGTGTGTTACATCACAACTCTTTCAGTCATAACTTTAACTCTTTGCAATTTATGACTTAATAAATTAATTGTACTGATTTGATAACATAAAATATGTAGTAGAAAACAACTATATCAACATTAATTCATCATTTTCTGATCTATATTTGTCACCCATTTAACTTCTCCTCTTAAGATATGGTAACATAATAAAAATCAATTAATCATTGCTTGACAAGAATGATAATACAACAACTGATCTAACCATTTCTACAATAATGATACTCGGTATCACTCATTCTTCATCATCTGCATCATATCTTCATGAGTTGATTAACAATCTCCCTCTTTTTCATTGATGGAAACCACTATAACAGTTTAATAGAAATTGATGATGACAATACTCAAATACATAACTGAACTCCCTCATAGTTGATATTTTTGTTTCCACTTTGATCTCTGATCTCTCAATTTGAATCTCCCTCTTGGATAAATCTTCTAAATCTTGCATCATACAGTCTGATCCTCCTTCATGATTAAATAGTAGCGATTCATTCATTCTCTCCCAATTTATCAATATCTCCCTTAAGGATAAATGTCATCAATTCATTCTCTCCCTCTTTGAAAACAATGCCAAAAAGTCATACTCTTAAAAAATTGGTCTAGTAGTGGATTATACCTGACATGTACTCATAAAAGATTACATACAAAATCTCTCCACAAATCCAAGAAAATCCTAAAGTGTGTCATACTAACATCAATTCAATAATAGATATTCTAATAAAATATAGAATTGATGCAGCATGCCTAATGCTCTTTAGTGAATATTGGATAGGGGAAGAACCCCTAATTTACCTCTGAGATAATCAAAAGCATATTTAGATAGTAGCTTTGTAAAGATATCAGCCAATTATTCCTTTGAGTTGACATATTCCAATCTCACATTCTTCTCTTGAACTTGTTCTCTCAAGTAGTGATACTTCATAGAAATGTGCTTGGTCTTTGAATGCATAATCAGGTTCTTTGATATATTAATAGCACTTCTATTATCACAAAAATAGTAACCGGATCTTTGATCTCTTCTTGGATACCTTCAATTAATTATTTAATACATACTATATTTGCACAATTTATAGCAGCAACATCATATTCTGCCTCGGCAGTAGACTGTGAAATGTAACTTTGCTTCTTGCTCAACCATGTGACCAATCTTTCCCCTAGAAATAATGCGCTTCTAATAGTAATTTTCCTATCATCAATGTTTCCAATCTAATCTGCATCAGTGTAGACTTTCAGATCAAGAGTACCTCCTTTCTTGTACAATGAACCAAATTCTTTTGTGCCTTTCAAATATCTCAAAATTCTTTTTACTGCAGACATATGTTTTTCCTTAGGATTAAAAGAAAATCTTGCAAACAATCCCAACAATGTGTTCTTTATCAGGTCTATTGTGAACAACATACAATAATTTACCAATCATGGATCATTAAAGAGTATTATCCACCTATTGTGTCTGATCTTCTTTAGATAATTTACATCCAGTAACCATAGGTGTTCCAACAGGCTTGGAATCTTCCATACCAAAGTTTTTGAGGATCTCTTTGATATACTTAGCTTGTGTTATATAGACCCCTCCAGTAACTTTGTGTATCTGTAGAATTAGAAAGAACTTAATCTCTCCAATCATTGAAATTGCAATTTTTTTTCTCATTTCATCAATAAATCTGTTACATAAGGTGTCATTACCTCCAAAAATAATTTCATCAACAAAAATTTCAGCAATCAAAACTTTGTTGTCACTTTCACACTTCAAGTAAATATTTTTGTTATCACCTGTTCTCTGAAATCCTATTTTGATTAGATAATAGTGAAATCTCTCATACCATGCTCAGGGTGCTTGTTTCAAACAATATAAAGCTTTATGTAACATACATACTTTGTTCTTGTTTGTGCTCTCAATGAATCCTTTAGGTTGCTCAATGTATACTTCTTCTTCAATTATCCCATTAAGAAATGCAGACTTAACATCCATCTTATACACCTTGAATCCTTTGTAAGAAGCATAACCCAGAAGGATTTTGACTCTTTCCAATCTAGAAATAGGTTCAAAAGTCTCTCCATAGTCAATAACTTCTTCTTGTGCATAACCTTTGAAAACCAATCTAGCTTTATTTTTGATAACTTCTCCATGCTCATTCAATTTGTTTCTGAAAATATATTTAGTACCAATAATGTTTTTGTCTTTACGTCTGGGTTCTAATGTCCATGTCTTGTTCTTCTCAATTGGATCATATTCTTCTTTCATTTCTTTCATCCAATCTTCATTATCTAGTGCTTCTTTAACTTTATTTGGCTCAAATGTATATATAAAACATGTATTGTTTCTTACCTTGCTTCTATTCATCACTCCAACATCCTTATTTCCAATAATCTTTCATGGGGAATGGTTCCTCCTCACATACTTTTCCAAAATAGGCTCGATAGGTCTCGGTCCTTCAACATCAACATTTAGTTATAGAACTCCTTGTTCATATTCCTCCTTGTTAGGTGGTCTTGGTAAGGTATCAGGAACATTAGGTTGTACATATACAAAATTCTCATAATCCTCAGATTCCTTCTTTCTATCTTCATCATTTATTTCTGCAAATTCATCTATTCTTACATTTGCACTTTCCACCATCTTATTAGTAACTTTATTCAAACATTTGTAAGCTTTGCGCCTTGTATAATATCCTAAGAATATTCCTTCTCCTTTTGAATCAAACTTTCCTTCTCTAGAATCTTTCATAATATAACATTTTCTTCCAAAAAATTTAAATTAACTGACATTAGGTTTGTGTTCATACCAGATTTCATAAGGTGTCTTTTTGGTACCTTTCTTATTTTGTACTCGGTTCAATGTATAAATAGCATTACTCGTAACTTCTCTCCAAAAGTTCAGTGAAATTCCTTTTTTCAATCCTCAGTGTCCTAGAACAATCAACAATAGATATGTTTCTTCTCTCAGTAATTCCATTATGTCATGGTGTCCTTGGTGCTGACAACTGTCTCTTAATTCCATTCTCATTAAAAAATAATGTAAACTCATTAGAAGTAAACTCACCTCCTCTATAAGATCTCAGACATTTCAATTGTCTTCCAGTTTATTTTTGAACTCGGGCCTTAGACCACTTAAACATTTGAAATGCATAATAACTTTGAGTTCTCATGGGTCCATATAAATCAGTATGCATAATCCAGAATTCCTTGTGTAACATAAGTCTTTCTTGAAAAACTAGATTTAGTCATCTTACGCATCTCACATTCTCTGCACATAGCATTCTTAGGTTTGTCTAATCTTGGTAATCCTCTTTTTCTATTCTTATTACTCACTTTTATTAAGTTTTCAAAATTAACATGAAAAATCCTTTTGTGCCATAACCAAACATCTTCAACTTTAGCAAACAGGCAACTCTTCATAGAAGTATCAAGATAAAATAAATTACCTTTAAATTGTTCTCCAGTAGAAATCAGACTATCCTTCTTGTTAAATACTTTCACCTTTCCATATGGAAATTCTAGTTGGTGACCTATATTATTTAACTGTGCAACACTCAACAGATTATTTAAAGGTTCTATAATCCATGTTTCATTGTTAGTTACTTGTGATATTAGGGCTATTGGTTCTTCTTCATCAGAATCATCTTTAATAGAAACATAAACAACTTATTTTCCATCATCACTATCATTTGAATCATCATCACTTAGTCCTTCATTAGCAATATGACAAGATTTCTTACCTTTGTTTTTGTAGTCTTTGAATCTCCTGAATCTGTTCTCTCTTTTGTCCTTATCTCTATTATCTTTATTTTCCTCCTTATCTTTCTCAGGGCAGTTCGATGCAAAATGATCAATTTTATGACAATTAAAACATTTCAAGGGTAACTTACCTCGGTAGTTTCCTTTGCCTCTTTGTAGCCTTCTAGCCAAAAAATCTTCAAATTCTCTCTCATTCTCATCACATTCAATAAATAACTCTTCAAGCCCTTCAGTACAAATATAAAATTTCTCACTAGCACTGCTCAAACATCCATCTTTGGTTGCAACTTCCCTTTCTTTTACAATCTTTTAAGTAGACTTAAATGCAGATCCAATCTTAGATGTAGCAGGAAAACTATTGTCAAAATCATTTAACTCAAATGCAGTTAACTTACCAATAGTAGTATCCAGTGAAACATTCATCTGGGTAATAGATCTTAGCTCTTGTATAGCAGATACACAAATTGCATAACTCTGTAGTAGGGTTCTCAAATTATTTCGTGTAACAACATCCTCTATTATGGTTCCTGATGTAGGAGCTTCTGAGGATCATCACTTTTGACTCAGATGTGGGTTTTTTCTGAAATTAGCTTTTCTTGTTTTTTTCAGTTTTTTTAGAAAGTTGTTTTTGTATTAAATCTGAAATCGTGTCTTTGATTTCGTGGATTAGTTGGCAATTCATCTTTCCTTATTTGGGGGATTTTCTTGGGAAAAATTAGGATTTGTAGGATGGGTTTTGGAAATTAAAAAAAATAAAAAATAAAAATCTTTTTTTTTGTTTTTCCCAAAAATCTGCCAAATATGGTAATTTTTGGAATTGTATTAAGTAGGAGTTTTATTTCATTGTAAGGTAGAGTAAGTTGGAGAAGTTTAATGAATAATTTTGAATTCTACAACCTTGTGTCATGTATTTTCTGAATGGTTGTTCTTGAAGGTTTAGGTGCTACATCAATTCCACCAACTTCTTTGATAGAATTAACACTCTCCTTAAGTCTTGTATTGTATTATGTTCTCTCCTTCTTTCATCCCCATAGAGTCAAATTTGATGAACCATAACTGATTGAATGTTTGAAGATGTTAAGTTGATCACTGAAATGAAGAAAGATAATGCCAGACATTAAATCAATCAATGGATTATATTGTCATTGATGTCAACTTGATATAATCTGATTGGTTATATACAAAGTGTCAAAGACTTCAGAGAACCAGAAAGAAAAAGGTTATTCTTTCAGTAATGCATAAAATATCAGTATCCACAAAATGACAACAAACATCGACAGGAAGTGCACCTCGATGGATATAGAACCCCGAGAGGAAAGTCACAGTGATGCTCAAGCAAGAAACCCGACAAGCATTATCGATGAGAAGAATCACAAGAATTACCGATAAGCATAAATTTACAGTGATGCCCGACGGATAGACAACCCCGATGGAGATGCCTAAGGAGAATTGAAGTTTTGACTAAAGCTAACAAGAGTTAAAACACCGAGAGGAACTGAAGTTTAGAAATGACAAAAGACTTAGCTGGCAAGAGCTAAAGAAGGATTTAACTGGTTGTTAATATTGTTTTCATTGACAAGTTTGAATCCAAAGATAAGAGAGAGTTTTAAAGTAGTTTTATTACAGTTGGAAATAAGATATCTATGAGATAAAATAGGAGTAAAAAATTTAAAGCAAAGATTGGCTAAGATTACGGATTGCACCAAGAACAAGAAATTCAAGAACTTAGAATTGGTGATATCATGTCTATAAAGAGAGAATCTAATTCATTATGAATTAAGGGGAGTGAATAGAGAAGAGGCTGCTGAAGAGAAACTGATGAAGAACAACTTCAATAAGACCTGATCAATCAAGCTAAAGAACAGAGCTATATGTTGTAGACACTGAGCAACAAAGCATAGCATCACCGAGCAAAAGGAAGTGGAGCAAAGGTATTGAAAAGATACATTGATCATAAAGGTATTATGAGCTTACAATAGATTTGAAAATATGCAAGTCTATAGTTGTATATGTGAAGAAATCACTTACTATTTCAATTTAACCATTGGATCAAAAATTCTCTTAATTGAGTGGGACTTAACAATCCTTTATATATTGAGATACATCCCAAGAAGTATCAAAAAGTTTGATCATGAAGATAGCATGAGATGCCAGATACCATTTGATAAACTACACTGGGTTTGGTCATAGAAGGTAGCATAGAGATGCCTGATATTAAGTGAAAAACTATTCTATTTAAATCATCTAACAAGGTAACACCTAACAGTGTGTTTTTAACCTTTAACGGGGTTCGCTCTTCACTAAGATCACTTTAGAAGAGTGAAAATTTTGGGTTACCAGTCCCAAGTGGTTTTTCCCTAAACAGGGTTTCCACATTAAAAATCCATGTTTTAATGTGTTTATGAGTCATTACTTTAGTGTTTTGCATTGCACATAACTAATCTAGATTGATTGGTATACACTAAAAAATTTACTGTATTTTGGTAAATGAAAGACTACTAATCGGTAAATAGTAAGAATAAGGTTTAACAGTGAACTCTGAGAAGTAGTTATTTGTTAAGATTATTTGAAGGAATTCATCTTGTAGGAATGAAGATAACTAGAGGCTTAATATTGTGGTATTAAGTTTTTGGGTTGATTTATTGGAATATTTTTAGGCTATTGATTCACCCCCCCTCTTAGTTATTCTAACAATTGGTATCAGAGCTTGTGTTCTTAGAAAGAGAGTTTAACAGCTCAAACAAAAGATCACAAGATGAGCAAATGAGATGTGCCCAAGTTGAACAAAGATAACTTTGCATCATGGAAAAGAAGAATAAGACTCCACCTATCAGGTATTAGAAATGATGTTGTTCAATACTTAGATACTGAATATGTGTTTCCTATAGGACCTCACACACTTGATCAATTGAGAGAAAAGCATGAGCATAATTGCATGATGATAGAGCTTGCTTCCTCACTCTTAGATGTTGAGTTTGAAGATGTCTAAACCTGCACCTCTGCAAAGAAAATGTGGGATAAATTGAAGTTGTTACATGGAGGAGATGCTAATGTACTAAGAGCTAAGGAATAAATCCTAAGAGGGAGGTTTGATGAACTAAGGATGAAAGAAGGAGAAAATATCACTTAGTATAGCTGTAGAATTAAAGAGGTAGTCAATGCTATCTGAGGAATTGGAGGTGTACTTGAAGAAGAGACAATGGTAAGTAAAATCCTAAGAACCTTACTACATGTATATGCTATTAGATTATCTGCTATACAATAAATCAGAGCATTTGCAAACAATAATGTTACTCTACATAGTCTGATTGGTAGACTGATTTCATTTGAGATGAATAAATTTGATAACAATGTCTTAAAATCTATTGAGTCTTCATTCAAATCTTCTTTGAAAATAAGTAAGTCAAGTCATAAACACACTATTAGAAATTATAGTGAAAGAAATAATGATGACCAAGATCTTGATGAGATTGAAGCACTAATGGCTAGAAGATTGCAGAGGCAAAGGTAGATACAAAGGTAAATTAACACTTGTATGTTTTAATTGTAAAGACGTTGGACACTTTTCTGCAAGATGTCCTAATAGAAGAAAATATGACAAAAGTAATGACAAAACATTTGAAAAGAAGTTTGATAGAGGTGATGGCAGAGATTACCGCATCAACTAAAAATCTGATAGAAGAGATACCTGAGACTACAAGGACAAAGGGAAGAAAGCTTGTTACCTAGCTGAGAACAGAGCTGGAGACACTAACACCGAATCTGATGAAGACATTGAGATGGTATTTGTAGCCATGAAGGATGATTCAGATGAAGAAAAAAGGTATGTATAAACTGAACTCATATCTAAGGTTAGTAAGAATAATGTCTGGATCATAGATAGTGGCTACACTCACCACATGACCTGTGATAAACAAAATTTTGAAACTTTTGAATATTACAATGGTGGATCAGTAAGAATGGGTAATGACACACCTTGTCCAGTTGAAGGTAAAGGAACCATAATGTTGAATAGCTTGATCAAATGTGAAAATTCTTACTGGGTAAAAGGATTGAATTATAATCTATTGAGTGTTTCATAGCTGAATAACACAAGTCGCCAAGTAGAATTTGAAAATAAGAAGGCAGAGATCTTCAATGAATCAGGAAGATTGATCAGAGCTGGTGAACAGACAAAAGGTAACCTTTTCTATCTTGATGACATCAAAACCACTTGTTTAATGGCTAGAAACAAAGACATATGGTTGTGGCATAAGAGATTATGTGATTCAGATTTTGAAAACATAATAAAGATAAGAAATAAAAGAAGAGTAAGAGGCTTACCGAGCATGTCAAAGCCCGAACATATCATGTGTAAGAATTGTCAAAATGGTAAGATGACAAAGTCTAGTTTCAAGAGTAAAGACCATACACCTAATTCTATTCTAGAATTAGTCCATACTCATCTATGTGGACTAATGAGAACAAAGAGTTACTATGGAGATAGATACTTCATTCTCTTTGTTGATGATTATTCTAGAATCATGACAATTATTTTCTTAAAAGAAAAATCATAAGCATTCAAGATGTTTAAATGGTATAAAGCTATGGTAGAAAAACAAAGTGGTAAGGAATTGAAATGATTAAGATTAGATAGAGGAGGGGAATTTATTTCTGATGAATTCACTAATTTTTGTAATGAGCATGGAATTAAAAGACAGGTTTCTACATCAAGAACGCCACAAAAAAATGGGATTGCTGAGAGGAGAAATAGATCCATTGTTGATTGTGAAAGAACACTGATGATAGAGAAGAGCATCACTCAAAATTTCTAGAGAGAAGATGTCAGTATTGTTATCTACACATTGAATAGAGTACAATTGAAGAAAGACACCAAGAAGACACCCTATGAGCTTTGGTATGGTTACACACCCAACGTAAGTTACTTCAGAATTTTTGGTAGTCATGCTTATATTTTAAAAGATGATAGAAATGGAAAGCTTGATTCCAAAAGTGATGAAGGTATCTTTCTAGGGTATTCCACCAAAATCAAGGCTTATAGATGTCTTAACAAGTCCTCTAACAAGATCATTGCAAGTGCAAATGTAAGAATAGATGAATTTGTAGAGAAGAATGATAAGGAAAGAAGAAGAGAACCATAAGACTACAATAGGTTTGTTTACATTGAAGAACCTGACACTCTACCCGAGCAATAGTGTATCACTCCTGAGAAACCAAACATTGCACCCGAGCATTAGGCTGCAATTATCAAAAATCATTAAATTCCTCAAGATGATGTTCCGAGCAATGGAGATTGGAACGAAGGTCAAGATGATGATCAAAATGATGGACAAAGATCTGAACCAAAAATTTCCAATTATGTCAGAAGACATCATCCACATAATCAAATCATAGGAGAAAAGAAGGATGGAATGAGAACAAGAAGTAAGTCACTAAACACTAGATGTTTACTTTGTGATTTTGACCCTAAATCTGTTAATACTGCACTTGAAAATGAAGAATGGGTAAGTGATAAGAATAAAGAGATGGAACTGATTGAGAAGAATAGTACATGGACATTAGTACCGATACCAGATGACAAGAATGTCATTGGTACCAAATGGATACTCAGAAACAAGTTGAATGAGAATGGAGAAGTCACAAGAAACAAAGCAACATTACTGTGCAAGGGGTATGCACAAGAAGAAGGTGTTGATTATGGAGAAACCTTTGCACCTGTTTCTAGACTAGGAGTAATAATCTTACTTGCTTATGCTGCATTCAAAGGATTCAAGGTATACTAAATGGATGTCAAATCTGCATTCCTAAATGGAATATTGGAAGAAGAGGTATACATTGAACAACCATAAGGGTTTGTTGATCCAGACAAGAGAAACATGGTATGTAGACTACATAAATCCTTGTATGGATTGAAAAAAGCACCTAGAGCCTGGTATGAAAGACTTCACTCCTATCTCATAAGCATTGAATTTATAAGAACAAGTGAAAACAATAATGTGTATTTAAAAGAAGATACTGATGTAATATTCTGATTGCTGAAATATTTGTTGATGATATCATATTTGGGGTAATGAAATGTTATGTAAATCCTTTTCTAATGAAATGAGAAAATATTTTGAAATGTCTATGTTTGGGGAGATCAAATTCTTTCTTGGTCTACTGATTCTTCAACAAGATGCAGGCATATATATCACTATGTCCAAATACATCAAGGAAGTGTTGAAAATATTCAAGATGGAAGATTCCAAGCTAGTTGGAACACCTATGGCAACTGGATGTAAGATAAAAAAAGAATACAAATCAAATGAGATAAATCAGACCTTGTATAGATCAATGATTGGAAAACTAATGTATGTTTTTCATACTAGACCGGATATACCACATGTAGTTAAAATAGTTGCAAGAATCTATGCTAATCCCAAAGAATCACACATGACTGTTGTCAAGAGAATTATGAGATATCTAAAGAACACCAAGGACTATGGATTATAGTATAAAAGCAAAGGAAAATTTGAGCTTCAATTCTATACAGATGTTGATTGGGCTGGAAACTTAGATGACCGAAAGAGCACAACTGGAGGAACATTCTTCATGGGTGACAGACTTGTCACATGGATTAGCAAGAAGCAAGGATGCTTCTCACAATCTACTGTAGAAGCATAATATGTGGTTTCTACTGCAAACTGCTCTAATAATGCATGGATCAAAAAATTACTAGAAGGTATGAATATGAAAATTCTTGAACCAGTGATTATCTATTGTGATAGTACCAGTGCAATTAACATTTCAAAGAATCCAGTCATGCATTCTAAGGCTAATAATATTTCTATCAAGTATCATTACTTAAGAGAACAAGTGCAAGAGAAAGAAGTGATACTATAATATGTTCAATCAAAGAAATAATTAGCTGAAATATTTACCAAGCCATTACTGAAAGATACTTTTGAGTACCTGAGAAAGAGACTAGGAGTCCAACCCTTATCTATTGATCAGAAAGATGACTAGGGAATTGCATTAACCTATACACAAATCAGAATATCGTTCATGTTGATGCAAGAAAAGATATGGACTGCAAAGATACATCAGTACACACCAAGGTACATATCTACATCAACACCACAGTTACTGTATTGCTGATGGATAGGGAAATTCGAGGAGTATATTATAAAAGGTAAAAGGATATAACTTTGGCATGATGAAAGTTTTACTTTGGCATTGTTGTCAAAGGGAGAGAGATTTGAAGGAAGAGATTATCATTATCCAAAGGGAGAGATTACATATGAAATATCCATCAAAGGGAGAGAAGATATCCTAAGGGAGAGGAATATCAAAAGGGAGAGAATACATACTAAGGGAGAGACTATTTTCAAAGGAGAAAGAGATGATCAAAGTGAGGAATAGTCAAGGCAGAGAACATATGAAAAACAAAATCAAAAGCTGATACATCTATCCAGTAAAGAGATTGAAGATTGAACAAAGCACTCTGCAAGAAACAAATCTAAGCTATATGAGCTTACCAAGAGCCAAAAATTTGTATAATTTATAGAACAATAAATTTGGTAGTTTGATGAACTACAACTGTTATATTTCATATTGTATTAGAAATAATATAGTGTGTTTCCATCAATGCCAAAGGGAGATATTGATGAACCATAACTAATTGAATGTTTGAAGATGTTAAGTCGATCACCAAAATGCATAAAGAAAATGCAAGACATTAAATCAATTAATGGATTGTATTGTCATTGATGTCTATTTGATATAATTTGATTGGTTATATACAAAGTGTCAAAGAATTCAGATAACCATAAATATAAAGGTTATGCTTTCAGTAATGCATAAAAGGTAGTGGGCTACCCCTTGGACCAGAATCATCTGAATGGATCATGGGATGGAGGCTACGGGATGGAGGCCATGATCAATAGAATATGGGGGCTACTGGTTGGGTGTCGGCTACAACTGAGGTAGGCGCAATGGTGTCGATTATGGAATGGCCTCACCATCCACATCCAGCTGCTACGGAGGATGTGGAGATGCAAGAACAATGCAAGTAGCTAAAAGCATCAAATTTTGCATTTTTGTATAGTTGCTGATATAGTTGACCCCTTGATAGTGTCTATTTTTGAAGGAAATTTTTTTGCTATTCATATTTTAGGATTCAAATGATACATAATATCCTTTTTTGGGAGGTAAACATGGGTCGGGTATCATAGGGCTACTGGTTTCAATGTTACCCGACATGGATCAGCATTGTCACTGAAAATGGGTATAACCGACACAGATCATATCAGGCATCGACCCATCTGACACCGATGGATTCAACTACCATCATAAATTACCGGCATTGATGATGAAATTTTTTTGGTGTTGACATTTTAGGATTCAAATGACACACAATATCCTTTTTTGGGATGTATACATGGGTTGGGTATCATAGGGATAACAACTTCATTGCTACCCGACATGGATCAGCATCATCACCGACAATGGGCACAACCGACACAGACCATATTAGGCATCGACCCTTCCAACACTGACGGCTTCAGCAACCAATACAAAATACCAGCATTGAAGACACTGACATACGATACCGATGACAAAAATTCTGACACCGGCCAACAAACAAGACCGACAACACAAGCACCGTCGGGTATAACTGACAAATGACACTGATCATCAGAGACAACCGACCAGTAATACTGATGCTTTGTATTAAGCCAAAGTGCTTTATTTTGATTATCAACAACATTTGATGCTATAGTATGTTATTTTGACCAATGTAATAGGGAGATTACTTTATCTTTGATTATAAACAATGTATTTGAGAAAGGATTCTGGGTTTTCTTGTTGGTTCTTTCCCAGAGGAGCTCTTGAACGAGCTTCTATTATTATTAATATATATATATATATATATATA
>MU227020.1:1840081-1858689 GCA_018584345.1 Thuja plicata
TATATATATATATAGTGGCTTGCCCACTTTTTCTTAAAAACAAAAAAAATGCATAAAAGATCAGTATTCACAAGTGACAACAAACACCAACAGGTAGTGCACCCCGACAGATAGAGAACCCTGAGAGGAAAGTCACAGTGATGCCTGAGTAAGAAACTTGACAAGCATTACCAACGAGCATAATCACAAGAATTATTGACAAGCAGAACTTCACATTGATGCCCGACGGACAGACAATCTCGACGGAGATGCCCAAGGAGAACTGAAGTGTTGACCGAAGCTAACAAGAGTTAAAACACTGAGAGGAACTAAATTTCACAAATGACAAAAGAATTAGCTGGCAAGAGCTAAAGAATTTTTTAACTAGTTGTTAATATTATTTTCATCGACAAGTTTGAAGCCAGAGATAAGAGAGAGTTTTAAAGTAGTTTTATTACAGTTGGCAAGAAGGTATCGACAAGATAAAATAGGAGTAAAATCTTTAAAGAAAATATTGGCTAAGATTGTGGATCATGCCAAGAACAATAAAGTTAAGAACTTAGAAATGGTGATATCATGTCTCTAAAGAGACAATCTAATTCATTATGAATTAAGGGGAGTGAATAGAGAAGAGGATGCTAAAGAGAAACTGATGAAGAACAACTTCAATCAGACCTGATCAATCAAGCTAAAGAACAGAGCTATATTTCTATAGACACCGAGAAACAATAAACAACATCATCGAGAAGGAAGAAGTGGAGCAAAGGTATTGAAAAGATACATTGATCAGAAAGGTATTATGAGCTTACAATAGATCTGAAAATCTGCAAGTCTATAGTTGTATATGTGAACAAATCATTTACTATTTCATTTTAACCGAGTAGGACTTAACAATCCTTTCTATATTGAGATACATCCCAAGGAGTATCAAAAAGTTTGATCATGAAGATAGCATGAGATTCCAGATACCATTTGACAAACTACACTGGCTTTGGTCATAGAAGGTAGCATAGAGATGTCCAATATCAAGTGACAAACTATTATATTCAAATCCTCTAACAAGGTCACACCTAACAGTGTGTTTTTAACCTTTAACTGGGTTGGCTCTTCACTGAGCTCACTTTAAAAGAGTGAAAATTTTGGGTTACCTATCCAAAGTGGTTTTTCCCTTAATAGGGTTTTTTGTGTTAAAAATCCATGTTTCAATGTGTTTATGAGTCATTACTTTAGTGTTTTTCATTACACATAACTAATCTGGATTGATCAGTATACACTAAAGAATTTACTGTATTTCAGTAAATGAAAGACTACTAATCAGTAAATAGTAAGAAAAAGGTTTAACAGTGAACTCTGAGAAGTAGTTATTTGTTAATATTATTTGAAGGCATTCATCTTGTACGACTGAAGATAACTAGAGGCTTAATATTGTGGTACTAAGTTTTTGGGTTGATTTATTGGACTATTTTTGAGGCCACTAATTCCCCCCTCCCTCTTAGTTATTCTAACAAAATTTACATCTCAAACTTTCTTCTTTAGCCTTCTGAACATGTTAATCTCCACCATAGGTCAAAATAATATTATCCCACATTTGTTTCAAAGTAGTACATCCATCAAGTTTAGCATATTCTTGATCGGTAAGTGTAGAAGAAATCTCAATCATAACTTTTGTGTGTTCTTTTTTTTGTCTTTTCTCACTGATTTTCAACGGTGCAGTAGTCGGTGCAACATATTCATTATCAAGAAAATGAAGTCCATATTCTTCTATACTACACACATACAATCTCATTCTACTTTTCCATGTAGAGAAATGATCCCTATTTAGCTTCGGTGCATCTCTCTTATACATCTTTAGATCTTAACTCAAGTCCTTTTAAACTTACCACTTTAGAGTAACTAGCTCTAATACCAATTGTTGGTCCACTGAGAGGGTGGTGAATCAGAAAAAATCAAATCTTAATTCAAAAAACTTGGCTTACTGATTCACTTGGTAGAACTGAATACTGTAATAACTGATTCACTAAACAACTTAATAACTTAAACAACTATACATCTTATAATATGTAAATCAATCATTCAAACTCATTAACATTAGATTTAACACAGTTGACACCAAATTTAATGAGTAAACCCAATTTGGGAAAAACCTCTGTGGGAATTGTGACCCACAATAAAAATGTACCTTTCTGAAGTACGCTCGGTTAAGAACTTATCCTGTTAAAGATTACAAACACATTTGTTAAATGTGACCCTGTTAGGGGATTTACCTCAGATCTGTTAAGAGATTCACTCTGTTAGGAGTTTCCTTGTTAGAGGTCTACAAACACTATTTTGGAATGTCACCTACTTCTAGTTTTTACAAATAGGATGGTTAAATCCACTCAGTTAAGATATTTCTCTGTTACAAATACTAATAAGCAACAGTAAAAATTTGATCTATAAATATAAAAACTAACTTTTCTTGTGTCAGATCCTTTATGCTCAATTGAGTACTGGAATCACATACTCCATTTATCTCTTTCTTAGACTATAGATTCTTCAATCTTTGTTTTATTTGTTCTGCTTGGTAAATGTTTTTCTTCAGCTTCTTCTTCTTCTCTATTTAACTAGCCAGCATCATTGTGTATATATTTCTCTATTTGTTCTCATTCTTTATATAGACATAGTTTTGCCTCTTAATATCCTTAATTAGATTTTCCATCATTTGTGCTATGTCATTCGATTATCTTCTTCATAAATCTCAACTTGGTAAACCACTTTACTTTTACCTCAGAACTTGAAATTTTCTTGGAACTCAAATAATTAGGTTTAACCTCTTGATCTTCACCTTAGATCTTCTCATTGAATTTTCATATTCTTAGATCTTCTAACAAACTTCATTTAATTCTTATCCTCATACATCTCATCATCACTTCGCATTAAATTTGATGTTATCATATTTTATAATCAATATTCTGTACTCGGTATACTTGCTTTGCAACTCGATAGCTATCTTCATTCACTACTTGGTGTCTAACTCATCTTTGGTTCCCGGTTCTTGTCTTTCTCTTGTTGTTTGGTAACTATGACTGACTTACATAACTTTCTACCGATGGACTTTGTCTAGCTCGGTAAAGTAACTCTTTCAGTCATAACTTTAACTCTTTGCAATTTCCAACTTAATCAATCAATTGTACCAATTTGATAACAATAAATAGGTAGTAGAAAAAAAAAATATCAACATTACTTCATCATTTTTTGATCTATATTTGTCACCCATTTAACTTCTCCTCTTAAGATATGGTAAAATAATAAAAATCAATTAAGTAATTTCTTAACATCAATGAAAAAATAACAACTGATCTAACCATTTCTACAATCATGATACTCAATATCACTTGGTCTTCATCATCTCCATTAGATCTTCATTAGTTGATTAACAGGCATGTGCTTTGATAGTAGAGAAGTGACTGTATAGTCACAGAGAGGAGTGCATTGTTTGTCACAGTTAGTTTAGGAAGTCTTGTCCACAAGTGATGAGATTTATGCTCTTGGAGACATGAAGGATTATTGGAGGGAGAATCCAATTCATTTCTAAGATCTTGGAAGAGGTAGGGTTCCCAAGGGTATGCTGGATAGTGCAAGTACATAGATTTGTGTAGATTTTCATAGTTAGGAGAAATATATATGAAAAATTGTTTGTCTCACTTTGGATTTGCAATTCCTAGTGAGTTAAGTATGGAAATGAGTGTGGATGAAGCCTTAGGATATTGGTTAGGGTTTTAAGATGTCCCAATTAATTTAGGGGTGATGGTACACATTTTTTTGGTTGGTTATAGTGTTTGTCTTTATAGTTGAAGAATTAATGTCTTAGGGAATAGTGAACAATGATTTTGTTTGAGAGTTAAGTTGCTTAGGGAGTCAATTTTTTTTTTATTAAATACAAAGTGTAAGAGATCCTTAATGTGGATAGGCATTGGGGAAGTCCAATTCTATAGGTTTTTATCTGATGAATGATCTTGAATTGATCATATTGAAGATAGGTTGAAGAGTGAGTAGGGACAATCACTAAGTTTAGGAGAAGGAGTAAAAGTTCATGATAAAGTTCATGGTTGGAGTAAAGTCCATTATTTAAGGAGTGGAGTCCAAAGGCAGAGTTAATGTCATTGAGAGAACCTTTCAAAAGGAAAGGTGTTGATGGATTTAAGATAGAAGATCAAGTTGCTTACTAGGACCAAGATTACCCTAGTAAGGATCCAAAGGTGATGCATTTGCATCATAATCACCCTCAAGGGGTGAGAGAATACTCTCCTAACAACACTCCTCCCAAACACAATAAGCACACATTCATTTTAGTCCCACATGCAAAGATTCCTAATCTAGGCAAGATAGAAAAGACAAAAAAATAAATAGAAAATGAATCCTTTTTAGTTTTTTTTTTCCTTTTAGGTTTCAAGCTCTCCCCTCCTGCAAGAAAACTATTAAATAAATGGGGTCTTTGACAAGCATATTTTCCTTTTTCCGCCACAAGATAGAAAAGAGGATCAGAAATAAAATGTGATTCTAAAATGTCTGGATTGCTAAGGGTGTCAATACAAATAGTGACCTTATATTTAGTTGAGAAACGCTTAAGAGAATCGATATACCTGCTGAAGGGTTTGATTTGATCTTCAATTATGATTGCAAGAGATTCCCTTCATTGTGTGTGACAATAAGTGATTATTTGTTTGAGTATTTTTTGTGACCTAAAATCTAGAGTGCACCTAATTATATTCCTTGCCATCTATCATGTGTTCTATCCTTCAAAGAAATTGAGAAAAATAAGAATAGAATCAGATCTAACAAATAATCAAAACAACAAGAAAAACATAAAGTAGAGAAATTGCAAAATAGTTTCTATGATTGTAAAATAGTTTCCACAATTGCGAAATGCATTTATCGATTGTCAAATATATCTGTTAGTTGTGAAATGCATCTGTCAGTTGTGAAACCCTGTAGAAAATAGAGGCTTAAAAAGAAAGAAATCAATTATGAAATTAAAATGTTAATTTCAAAATAACCAAACATGATTGTGGTAATAAGAAGTGCAATTATGAAATACGTTATGTGATTGCAGTAATAAATAGTCCAATTGTGCAATACATTATGTGATTGCGAAATAACAGAAAAACCTCGAGAATAAATAAAATAAATGATAAAATCTTGGCCATACGGTCGATACTGAGGGATTTTTTTGGTTGTTTGCAAATGATTTTTTGACTATAAGTTCAAATTGGGTTCACCAAAATATATGGGGTAAAATATGCACAAGCTCAAATAGAGGATTAATAGCACCATACTAATCAAAGAACGAACTAATAATCAACATATAAAGCCCACAAACAATAGAAATGAAATCTAATCTATTGGAAATAAAATAAAAAACTAAGCTCACAATCATTTTAATTTAGTTTCATATCGAGAACATACTTATTTTAATAGATTCAATTTATAAACCAAAGTACTATCCCATGTTCTGCAATTTGAAATCAAAATGTGTTTATAGATACCAAGCTGAAATTTAGAATTAAATATGAATTCAAAAGCAAACTACTTTAATTACAAACCCACTCAGATAATAATAGGGCACTTCACTATAAATCAATATCCAAGTATATATGAAATCATGTTGTTTGTCACATCACATTGATGAATAAAATATTGATACAACAATCACCAACAAATGTAATATTAATGCAATAATCACACAAAGGAATGAAATAGAAGAACAAATATAAAACTCACCATACCACACCACACCATGGGAAAAATAAATCACCTGACAACGCGAGTAGGGGACCCTTCCTCCTCAATAGCCAAGTAATGTAACACACACAAGCCTCACAAAGGAATGAAATAGCAGAACAAATATAAAACTCACCATACCACACCACACCACGGGAAAAATAAATCACCTGACAATGCGAGTAGGGGACCCTTCCTCCTCAATAGCCAAGTAATGTAACACACACAAGCCTCACAAAGGAATGAAATAGCAAAACAAATATAAAACTCACCATACCACACCACACCACAGGAAAAATAAATCACCTGACAACGCGAGTAGGGGACCATTCCTCCTCAATAGACAAGTAATGTAACACACACAAGCCTCACAAAGGAATGAAATAGCAGAACAAATATAAAACTCACCATACCACACCACACCACGGGAAAAAAAAATCACCTGACAACGCGAGTAGGGGACCCTTCCTCCTCAATAGCCAAGTAATGTAACACACACAAGCCTCTACACTAACTTAAACATGCAATGCATTGAATGGAAATATCGGTGGATTGAAGCAACAATATTTCATTCATATATCAAAAATTTTTATATCCGTCTTCAGTACACACAAATTTATCTCAAAATGATATAACAATTTGATCTTGGTTTTTTATGTCCACTGGCCTATATCTATCCAAAGTGCATTATATGACAAAATGGTCATAGGCCGAAAACATGATTATTGACAACTATTTTCTAAATAAAAATAGTAATGTTTTACCGCCATTTACATAATAAAAATGTCTTTCTCTAGGCAATAAAAAAATAACTACAAAAAGTATTTCAAAACTAATTAATCTCTTTCTTTTTTCTACACCATCCACGTCCCTAAGAACTGGATCAATCCTTCATTCATTTCATGTCATTTTGGAAGAAAAGTAATCAAAATTAGCATGCTTTTTAGTAACTCGTTAATCCTATTTTATTTTTCATATT
This sequence comes from Thuja plicata, assembly GCA_018584345.1. Classification (NCBI taxonomy): domain Eukaryota; kingdom Viridiplantae; phylum Streptophyta; class Pinopsida; order Cupressales; family Cupressaceae; genus Thuja; species Thuja plicata. The sequence continues at coordinate 1,846,800 of MU227020.1, forward strand.
TTATTAAATATTAAGGTTCCTTCATCAAATGGTGACAGGAATATGGATAGGAAGAAAGGTAAAGAGAAAACTATAAGTAAAAAATAATGAAATATTCTACACCCATCACCCTTGACTTAATTTGGGTATTTTTTGTAGGGTGCACAACATTCCAAATGTTGTGCACCTAGGTGCAAGAGGTTTCAAACATTCTGCACCTTGGATTTTGGGCGCAAATTTGAATGTGAACCCTAGTTTAGCCTTTTGGAGGTATTCTCCAATCTATAGTCAGCCCCCACATCTGAATCTCTCTGATTCTCGATAAAAGAAAGATTTCCACTTCATTTGCAAGATAATAAATCAATTGCAACGTGAAGCCCAAATTTGAATCTATCTCATGAAATGAAGACTTATGGAATCAAAGATATAGCAGATCTTCATCAAGAAATTAAAGGAAATTGAAGGCAATTCAAGTGCAAGAAAGCTACATCAAGATTCAAGTGCTATCATTAATTCTCCTTACAAGTATTTAAGGTGATCTTCTCCATATATTTAGCTTCTTTCCCTATTAGTGGTCAAGTAAATGAGTTTTTATCAAAGGAGGAGCTATCGACCTTCCCATTTTCTTCTCTTTCTCATCCTCATTTAAACATTGGCAAATTTCAACATCCATCACACAAGGTATTGTCTTTTCATGGTTTCCCTTTGGTTTTTATGATGATTCAAACCTATTTCATAAACATATTTGATTGCATTGAAAGAGGCATCACATCAAAAATTTATGAGCTACTTCATTTATCATATCTAATCACTACTCTATGTCTACATACTTTTTTTTCATTTGATTTAAAGGTTGATTCCTAAACAGGGCTTTACAGCATCTATGATATGCATGCTAGAATTACACTAGAGCACATGGCTCTTGAGCACCTACAGGAGAAATGGGAGAAAATGATGGAGGATATGAAGACTTCTCATTCCCATATTTTTGATAAGTTGTAAATATACACCTTTGCCTTACTATCAAAAAAGGGGGAAAATGATATGTACAATACATATAGAGAAAAAGGGGGAAAATGATGATATGTATAGTATAAAGGGGAAAATGATATGAAGATAAGGTGAAAAGGGAGTATAGTAAAAAGGCAAGTATACATGTATATACATATACTATACTGACATATACATAGGGGAGTCATAAATGACAAGGTAAACACATGGTGTACATACTACACAGTTTAGTATTTTGCACATATCATTTTTTGATACTAATGTCAAAGGGGGAGATTGAAGACATTAATTTTTTCATTAGTATGCAAAGGGAAAAAAATTTATGAACCATCGGTTACACTTACACCGAAAGATATGTTTTAGTACAAACTGAAAGTGTTAAGTTCAAGAGAAACCTGACGACACAGTTTTACAATGCAAACCAAAAATGTTGAAGATTAAACTGACAAAGGAACCCGGTGAGAAGATTACACTGTAAGCCAAAAGAGAAGACAAGAGAGGAACCTGACAGAGAAAGGGAACCTGACAGAAAGTTCAAAAAAGGAACACCGACAAACTAACAATAGAGCAACCTGAGCGTCAGACACCGAAAGTTAATTATATCTTGAGAAATGTGGATCTCACTTCCACGTCAGATAAAACACTTATGTTCTATATTTAGAGTTTTGATTTGATTTAAAAATATTTCTTGAGGGACAAGAAAGATAATTGTAATTTTTTTAATAAGTCTAATTGATTGAAAATATGCAAACTAGGAGATCAAAGTCAAGTTGTATACCTTCGATCATAGAGTTATCTTTGTAATACGTGAAACTGGATTAGGTCAATATATTGTATAAATATGTGTAATCATTCTTTTCAAAAAGGATGATAGTATGAAAGTAGCCAAGGAGCACATCTATGGATCACACTAAGAGTTTCAAGCAAGAACAACAAAAGATGAATTAGGTTATCAAGAACCAGATTCAAGGCTATCGAGCAATAGAGGTACTAATCAATCACATTAGGTGATACTTTGTACATGTGATTTTAATACATCTGTAATCATAAATTGAAGATTGCATACACTTAGGTCAATGAGTATTTTTGTCTACATTCTAACAAGTGTATAAAATAGAAGAAATCCTTTCAAGAAAGGTGGATTTAACAATCGTTTGTAAATATCTTAATTGAGTGCACACTAAATAGTGTTTCTAAAGCTCTTAAAATAGTATACATTAACCAGTCTCCAGGTAATACTCCTAATAGGGTAGATAATCAGAAGTGATCAAAATTTTAAGCCTTAACCAGCCCCTTCCAATCTGCAGATAGTGAATTTTTTGTGGGTGTCATCCCCACCATAGTTTTTACCTTCTAACAGGGGTTTTCTGTATTACCATATCTTGTGTTATGTGTCATTACATTTCATGAGTTATAATATGAATTTTTACACATTTATTAAGTTTATGAGTTGGCATAACTTACACAAAGATATGATAGAACAGATGGTTGGTAATACAATTGATTACATAAAGGATTAAGGTTAAAAGAGATAAAAAATTTAGAGGTACTGATTCACCCCTTCCCTCTCAGTACATACTTCCCATTATTTATAAAAGAGGCAATCCCTTTATCCAACCTTCTTCCCCATTTTTTTGTGCAAGTACAAGTCAGGAAGCTATGTTTTCATATTTGGGCTCTGCAGGCCCGACACAAGTCTCTGCCAAATCTGGGATAGAATCACTAGGTACAAAATATTTCAAACATTCTGCATCTAGGTATAGAATGTTCCAAAGTTTATGCACCCTCATTAAATTAGTAAAAATATCCAGAACAATACATTATGGATCTAAGATCTCAAATCTATAATTATAAGTTCCTAAGGCATTGTGACAGTCCAGAAATCAGATCTCTAGCTCTATCATTCATCTTTTACTTTCAAGTGCACATGCTTCATTTCTATTTCCTTTTTAGCATATTTCATTTCCATATTTAGATAGTTTAATCATGTGTGTATCTCTTAAATTCATCCCCTTTCTCAATTCTAAGTGACAAAAAGAATAGAAGCCCCTAAGACTCAAATTTGGTATTAGCGTCACTTCATCTCTTCTTGTGGTTTTGATCTGATTTGACTTGAGGAGGCTTCGTATCCTAATGTATCTTACGAAATTGGGGAGAATTGTGAGCCTATTAGGTGATCCCCATTTTCCAATGTACATTTTGGTGAATCCGACTCTTTCATGCCTTAGTTTCCTATTTTGGTGTTGGATCTCTTCTATGCATTATATTTTCAAGTTTGATGTGAATGGATATCTCCTTTTCATTAAATTTTCAATTAACCATTGTGTTTAGACATTTCCACATTTGATTTTTTTGTATAGATCGCTTAAATTGTGGCATTTTAGGCATTTAGTTCTAATTTTATCATCTTAGGTGCATTCATTTCTAAAAAAGAAAAAAAAAGGACATAAATTACATATTATTGTCATTTGTCTCATAGATTCATTTTTTCATTGTGTTTTCATATCTTTAAAAAAAAATCTCTTTTTCATGCATTGTTGTGTATGTTCAAATTAGCTCTTTGTTTCATCACATTAGCTTGTTTCATTACAAATGTTTGATATTTTTGTACAAAGTTTCACTGCCTTTGATGATCCATTTAGTAGTGAAGGCTTTAATATGATGGATGAAGTGCTTGATGACTTAATCTCTACTAAGTATTCCTCTCAACCTCCTAAGATTAATTTTTTCCAAAGTTTGACTAATGTGATAGAAGGATTTACGGTTTATAACAACCCCCTTTATGAAATAATCAATGACTTCTCTCCCAAAGTTATTCTCCCTCATGATGACATGTTGATGCAAGAAGATATGTTTACCACATCTCTCAATGATCTACCTCTTTGGGATGAACCATTGGAAAATGATGTTGATTATTCTCTCGACATACATCTCACTCATGAGAGTACCTTTGTGCAAGAGGATGATTTTTTAGAAGAGGGTGATATGATTAACAATTCCCTTAATGAAACTTCCCCTCTTATACATTTCAATCATCACAGGAGGTGACCAGGGATGAGTTGAGGAGGAGGAGATAGACACCAATCCTTTGAGGAGACAACCATGGAGATCCTTGTCAAAGCATCCATCCCTGAAGGGATTTATGATACAAAAGTGAGGAGAGAGAAACACCTACATGCCCCTAGCAACATATCGTGGTACAACACGACGAGCTCCAACTACTGTCAATCTTGGGTACCAGGTGGGAGATTCAGGTAAAATTTTTTAATTAAGCATATATGTGTGTACACACACACTTGTTACTGATATAATTGAGATTTTGTAGTTGGCACCAATGGGTGGTGTGACTTTGTGAGACACGGGGTGACACAAGGACATATTTTCACCTGTGAGACTAGAACTAGATATAAGAAAAGAGGAACAACAACGTCTCTATTACATAGTAGAGAAGATGGGAGCTACAATGTGTTTTCCAAGGATATGAGATGTAGAGAACACATAATACCTAGTCATATTACATGGCATCTCATAGGAACTCATCTACCCCATAACCCCCATCTTCCTGCTGCGGGCCAGAGGGCGCAAGGAGCCACCATCCTATGGATGAGAGTTGATTTACTATTTATGTTTTTATTTTGATTACATATCACATTTTGAATAATGATGACTATGTTATTGTAATGTTTCGTGTGTGTGTGTGTGTGTGTTGTTCGAAAGTGATGTTTTCAGTATGGTATGAGACACTTATTGATTGTCATTTACGGAAACACATCTGATATATTGATCACTTGGAATGAAATTCAGTTTTTGAGATACAGTGTTCAAAATGACTAAGTACAGAAGCATAAATACAGAGTACAACAGTATTATTTTGGATAGCAAAGATCAAGTATGATGTTTTATAGCTAGCGAGATTAGAAGAAGATACTATGGGGTATGTATGACCTCCATCTAAGATTGATTTGGTTTGGGTGATGATTATAGAGAGTTAGAGAAATTTGAAGACATGCGCTAACAACAGAACAACGTAACAGAGCAATTGAACAAGTAGTGATGGTTTAAGGAGTATGTCATGGACTCCTGGCAAACTAAGCTGGATTATGATTTTGGATAGCCTATATTTTGGTTATGTAAGAGCGGTGAATTTTTATTTTATCTTTACATTATTCATTCTATTTTATATTGTGAGCCGCCTATGTGATAATAATTAAGAGAGCCGACTTGATGATGAATATATATATACACACACACACACACACACATATGTATATATATATATATGTGTGTGTGTGTATATATATATATATATATATGTATACATACATATATATATACATGTATATACATTTATATATACATATAGATATATATATGTATATATATATATCTATATGTATATATATATATGTTTACATATATATATATATATACACACACACACACACACAGACACACACACACACACACACACAAACACACACACACACACACACACACATATATGAAGAATTTTTCAAAGCGATGATGATGATATGATGCAAGGAAGGATATGTATGTATGCAAATGGCAGATGTGAGAGTAGAGGTTGACAAAGATCATTAAATAACTATGACTGGAACTATCTAAGCATTGGAGATGCTTGTTTTGTTCATTACTGAGAACACTTTGTAACATAATTTTTTGTTGTAAGAGTTGTAAGCTCAATTTGGCCCCTAACAAGGTGTTTTATACCTTTAACAGGGTTGTTATTCCTTTAACAAGGAAATGTTATGTAATATTCAGCACCTAAAAGGGACATTATACTTTAGTGCATGCTTGTGGGTACCATCCTCACTGGGGTTTTTCCTTGGCCTGGGTTTCCTTGACAAAAAATAATGGTGTTATGAGTTCTGTGTTATTTTTTTTTATGTTCTTTTCATTTTAGTAAGCTTATGGTTTATTTGGAATTGGTTTAAGTTTAATTTAAAGTTCTTTAATACTGATTCACCCCCTGCTCTCAGTATTACTCAATCCTAACAGTTGGTATCAAAGATATTGGCCCTTGGAGAGAAAGTCTAACAACTTAAGGGAGATTAGGATGGATTCAACAAGTTTGAAAGAGAACTTCGAAGTGACACTTGAAGACTTTGATAAAGAAAAAGAAGAAAATGGTGACTTGAGATTCAATCTAAGAGGATCTGAGGGATTCATTAAGAAATTGAAAGATCAACTTGAAATTTCCAGAAATCAAAGACAAAATCTTATGGTTCAGATAAAAGAAGATTCATACAATGACAATTCAGATTAGATAAAGAAACTTGAACAAGAGAATGATACTCTGAAGCTTAATAATAAAGCAATGGCTAAAGAGATTCAAAAAGAAAAGGATGCTAAGAACAAGACTGAAGAATCTTTGAAGAATGCTAATATTCTGATGGGACAAATGAAGAATGACCTTGACCATTACAAGAACAAGTATCTAGAATTGGAGAAATATAATTAGATCATAAAAGGTGAACTTGTTGAGACAAAGAACCACATTGAGAAACTTCACATGAGCAGTGACTTGATATATGAACAAAGAGACAGACAAAAACCTAAAGGTGATATGACTGGTATTGGCTTCATTGAAGTTGAATGTTCTAAGATTCAAGAAGAGAAACCTGATGCAAAGACTGATGGAGAAAATCCTATTCTTGAAGAACCTGGAGAACAGATCAGACCTTTCAGAGGTATATGTTTTGGATGTAACAAGTTTGGACACATGAAGAGAGATTGCAAAGGTAATACTCCTTTCAAATATTTTTATGGTTATTGTTTTAATTGCAATGTATATGGGCACAAGAAAGAAGAATGAAGAAAAACTAATCAATCTAGATATAGACAAGATAACAAAAGAGGAGAATCGACAGCTATGATCACATGTTACAAATGTAATAACCTTGGTCACATTGCAAGGAATTGTAATTTTCAAGATAATCAGAACAGAAGACCTCCTATATGCTACAAATGTAACAATCCAGGTCATATAGAAATTTTTTTTAGGTATAGTGGAGTAAATAACAGAAGAGTACCACCTCCTATGGATACAAAGAAGAATGATAGTTATACTGATAAGAGTCTTGCAGAATACAAGAGTGATTTTGACAATTTCTTCAAGAAAGTAGAAGATAACCATAGTGGTAAGATATGTAAAATCAAAGAGTCAAGTGATATATTGGTTCAGGGAGAGACGATAGATACTACTGTATCTTTGCCTAATGTGAACACATCGACCTAAATGGTCGATCATGGCCTTAGGGGGAGCATTGGATGAAGATATCAGAATATATATAGCCCCTCATTTTTAGGAGTAAGCTCTAGCAGGATTAGTTGTGATATGTGCAGACATCATAGAACTTATATCTAAGATCACTACATCGGACAATGCATATTCTGCGATCGCGGGATTTATGAATGACTGGACAGTATATGAAGTTGTGTATTGGGTAATGTGCATTTTACACTTAACGATGAATAAATGACATATGAGATACCTATTTCTTTACCATTTGAAGAGAAGCGACATAAGACAAGCAAAGATCAAAGAGTATCAGACTATCTAACAACTATATTCCATGATCAATTGAAGTGGGAATTCAGAATTTAGTGTGATTAAGGTATTTGCATCATCTACTCATGCATGAGCTATGGATGCACCTTTTATTTATGATTTTGTAGATCAACCTAGATACAAAATTAAGAAACATCCGTTTAAGTCTTGTGAAGATGACCCTGAAGGAGAATTTTATCAGACATCGCACGATGTCCTGCATGTAGAGGATATTAGGGCTTACATTCATTGCAAGTATGATATATTGGGTGTTGATGAGTTTTCTACTGAAATGGAATACGTGACTAGTAATGGTAAAATGAAGGATGAATTCAAACACATATATGACCTAAGCATTATAAAAATATTAGATCTATATGAGTTCATGAAGATGAATAGTTCAAAATCTTACTTAGCAGAGTTCATGATCAATTCATCTGGGTAGGAGAACAACCTGTAAAGATCTATAGTCAACTCATTCATGAGATAACTGGGTTAGAAAACACTGGAGTTATCCATGTGGTTGAGAAGAACATAAATAAACAAGTTGAAACCCTAACACATTCTAAATGGGACATGCAAGCTATGAGAGTGAATGATATTTTCCTACAGGATGTCAGACTGATTGCAATGATACTTGGATACAAATTCTACTACAACAGTAGACCTAATTCAATTTTTGTAGGAGTCAATATGATGGCTTATAAGATGATAAATGAAAACACTAAATATAACCTATGTGAAGTTCTGGCACAACAATTCTTGGAGAATGTAAATCTAATTAAGAAGGATAAATCTAAGACTTTTAGGTTTGGCTCACTTGTAGCTCATATGTATATCCACATTGAGCATAAGTTTCTAGGCATGCACCCTAGAGCGTGGAGAGAAGGGATACCCACTGGTATTCAGACATCACAGAGCTACCAAAGGAAAAATAGCACATGGGTTGATGGTGAGTTGTTTGGCATGATCAAGATTCTTCAGAGGCAAATGAAAGAAAGATTCAGAATTCTAGAAGAGTTAGTTGATAAATACAAGGATACAATTTGTTTCATGGTTGAAACTGATTGTGTATGTTTTGAGGAAATTGTACCTAGGAAGAAATGGTGTTACCCCATGGGTTATGAAGTCAGTTCAGAAGTTCTAACTACGCATATTGAACATGTGTTGGCATCTAAAGTTTATACATCTAAGGAGAGATAAGGCACAATGCACATATGAAGAAAAATCAGCCAAAGTTAGAGAAGAGAATACTAGAAGTATGAGGAAAATAAAAGTAGAAAACATTATTGATGACTATGGAGCTAAGGAAGGTTTAACCAAAGAAGAGATTGAAAAAGTAAGGAAGAAGAGAGTAGAGAGATCTTCTAGGTTGGTAAGTACTTCTACTGTAGCCCTTCCACCTCTAGATATTGAGCAGGTAGTTAGTCCACCTTCTACAGTAATTGATGTAACCACCCCTTCACCACCATAGAAGACATCACAGGAAGAGATAGTAAATCTTGTACCTCAAAGAAACATAAGATCCACTAAATCGGATTCACCTCCTAAGGAACAGAGAACTGAAGGAGAAGAGAAGAAATCTGAAAAAGAGACCACAAGTGGTAGACATGTATGGAAGCCTGATTTGAAGGTGTTGGAGAAGAGAGCTATTGCAAAAGGAAAGCTAGTTTGGACAAATACTATGACAGGTATGAGGAATTTGATAAACTAAAGATTGAAGACATAGTAGTAAATCATTTACTTTTTTCAAGAAGAATCTACTAGAGATAGAGGGAAGTATACCTGAGGAACTATATGGAAAACTAGAGATAAGAAAACAACTAGCAGTTATTGAAGATGAGGCTATAAGAAATCAAGATATTGATGACATGTTGCCAATAGTTTCAGTACAAGAGAGAGAAATAATATTGGGAGTACTCAAAACCTTCTTGAGAACCAAAGCAAGATTAGAAAAAAATTATGGGTAGGAAATATGAAGAAGTTTTAGAGGAGAATCAAAAGGCATTAGATAAAATACTTATGAGTGATATTCCTGAGAATACTCCACCTCCTAAACCTACTATGCCTACACATATAGGAATTGGTGAATGATCTAAGGCAACTGAGGTAAGTGTTGAGAATAGCGAAGATTTCATGCAACTAGATTTATATGTTTCTGGTGTGCCTATCACCCTTGACACTTCACTTGATGAGAACGAACCATTTGTAGGAAACATTGACAACACAGTGGCATGTGAAGTGGAAGAACAGAAAGAGGAAGAACAGAAAGAGTAAGAGCAAAAAGTTGAAACTGAACAGAGAAATGAGACAGATACTTGACAAAAGATGAAGAGGCAAGAGTTGAGGTAAAACATGAACCTAACACATCTACTACTCTATTGTTGGAAAGTAAGGATAAAACCTTAAGTACTAATGTTGACAGTATGGATGAGGATGAATTGATGAGACTATCTTTCATCGCATTCACAAAATCAAAAGAAAGATCTGAGCAAAAAGGAGATAAGAAGACTAAGGTAATTACTAGAGCAGTCAATACTATGACAAACTACTCTCAGTATCTATTTTTTTTCAGGGAAAGGATGAAGTAGAGAATCTAATTTTGGCACTTGATGCTTTTGATAGTCACTATGAGTCTTTAGTGAAGATTGTTGGAGAGAACAAAGAGAAGAGTTATCAATAGAAGAAGTTGAAGGAAATTTTCCAGTCTATTTCATGGGACTTGGGCATTCTGAGAGAAGCTACACCAAAGGCTAGAAGTTGTGTTACACATGGAAGGATACTATTTAGTTACTGCATGAACCCTATCAAACACATTCAGAATATTGAAGATATTATTGCAAAGGATAGGGCAAGTCTGGACAACATGATGGACAGTTGTCATGAGACCTCCTCACAATTTGTAATAGAGATGGATAGAGAGGTTACAAGGATTCTTGACAAGTTGAATGTCTTGGATATTGAGAAAGGGAGATTGATGACAAGATTTGGTTTGCTAAAGAGCTTAATCACTCCTAAGCTCATCTATCTAACATGGAGAACACTACAGAATAATTGACTAACTCTATGCCCATGGATTTAAAGGCAGCAGAGACATCATCTTATGCATTGAATGGAATAATTCATGTTAGTTAGTTATTGGTAGAATCATGGAGTGCAGAAGTGAAGATCTTCGAAGATTCCTTTCAAGATATTATGAAACTGGTGAGCAAGCACTAAAATAATATATTTTTGAAAAATTTTGATGCACCTTTGTCATTTTTGTCAAAAGGGGGGAAGAGAAGAAAATTGAATTAAGGAGAAAAGAAATAATATATATATTTAAAAGAGAAAAAGAGAAGAGACAGTTTTGTGTTGGGACACTTAGTCATTTTTCGCTAAGTGTTGCAATCAATGCCAAAGGGAGAGATTGTTGGAAAGTGATGTTTTTGGTATGGTATGAGACACTTATGGGTTTTCATTTATGGAAACACATCTGATATATTGATTGCTTGGAATGAAGTCCAGTTTTAGAGATATGGTCTTCAAAATGACTAAGTACAGAAGCAGAAATACAGAGTATAACAATGTTGTTTTGGATAGAGAAGACCGAGTACGATGTTTTATGACTAGAGAGATTAGAGGAAGATACTATGGAGTATTTATGACCTCCATATAAGATTGATTTGGTTTTGGTGATGATTACAGAGAGTTAGAGAGATTTGAAGACATGCGCTGACAGTAGAACAACGTAACATAGTAGTTGAACAAGTAGTGATGGTTTAAGGAGTATGTCATGGACTCCTGGCAAGATAATTTGGATTATGATTTTGAATAACCTATATTTTGGTTATGTAAGAGCGTCGACTTTGTATTTTCTCTTTACATTATTAATTATATTTTATATTGAGAGCTGACTATGTGATAATAATTAAGAGAGTCGAATTGATGATGAAAAAGATATATATATATATATATATATATATATATATATATATATGAAGACTTTTTGTAAAGAGATGATGATGATATGATGCAAGGAAGGATATGCATGTATTTGAATGGTATATGCGAGAGCAGAGGTTGACATAGATCATTAAAGAAATATGAGTGGAACTATCTAAGCTTTGAAGATGCTTGTTTTGTTCATTACTGAGAACACTTTGTAACTGAAGTTTTTGTTGTAAGAGATGTAAGCTCAGTTGGCCCCTAATAGGGTATTGTATTTATTCCTCTAAAAAGGAAATGTACTATATAAGATTTAGCTCCTAACAGGGACATTATACTTTAGTGTATGCTTGTGGGTACCATCCCCACGAGGTTTTTCCCTTGGCCAGGGTTTCCTCAACA
>MU227020.1:1925180-1942257 GCA_018584345.1 Thuja plicata
TATACATATATATATACATATACATATATATATATATATGTGTGTGTGTGTGTGTGTGTGTGTGTATATATATATATATATATATATATATCCTACACTACTCAAAATATCTATTAGTCATAAATGGGGAAGTTGTTGGGTTTAATGGGAAGTAGTACTAAGAGGGGAGGGGTGTATCAGTACCTCTAAAACTTTTTATTATCTTTTAATCATTTAACCTTAGTAATCAATTGCATATCCATTCCATCTGAACTATCCATCTTTGTGTAAGTTATATCAATTCATAACTTTAATAAACATATGAATCATTCATAGAAACATTCATGAACATAATTGAAACATAACACAAGATATGATATTGTAGAATACTCCTATTAGGAAGTAAAAACTACGGTGGGGATGGCACCCACAAAAATTTACTATCTACAGAATGGAAGGGGCCGGTTAAGGCTTACAATTTTGATCACTTCTGATGATCCACCCTGTTAGGAGTATCGGTGGAGACCTGTTAAAGTCTACTATGTTAAGATCTTTTAGAAACACTGTTAAGTGTGCACTCGGTAAAGAGATTTGATATTGGACTGTTAAATCCACCTTTCTTGAAAGGATTTCTTACACTTTTCTTCACTTGTTAGAATGAAAAAAAATTACAAATTGATCTGGTAAATGCAATCTCCTATTGCTGATACAAATCCTATGTAGTTCACATACAAAATAATATCACCTTAACTGTGATTGAATAATACCTTTGATTATCGTTTCCTTCTGTTCTTGGTTCTGCTAACCAAATTCTTCTTTTTCTTCTCTGGTTCTTGAAACTCTCAATTCAATCCATAGATGTTCTCGTTATGTTCTCCTCTCTCTTACACAAACATTATAATGAATGATTACATCATCTATTTATAGATGGATTGATTTCATCGAGTTGATGATAAAAATAATGTTAACTCTAAGATCAGGTTTACAACTTGCACCTAGATCTCCTAGTCTATGTGTTTTAAATCAGTTAGAATGATTAAAACACTTACATTAATGTTTCTTGTCCCTAAAGAAATGGATTTAAAACAATTTAATATCCTATAAATAGAATACCCTTGCTTTATCTGATGTGGAAGTTAGATTCACTTTTTGCGGGCTGCAACTAACTTTCAGTTCTATCTTTTGGTCATGCTTGACTATCCTTCAGGTTTTAATGTCTCTTACACTAAATTTTTTTCATTGGTCTGCATTGTAACTTGCATTTTGGGTTCCTCTATCGAGTTCCTCTTTAACTCTCTGCATTGTGGTTTTTGTTTTACACACTTCCTTGTGTCATTGGTTCTCTTTGTACTTAGTCTTTTTTTATGATCTGCCAATCTAATCTCCGGTTTGTCCTTTACTATCTTTTGGTGTAGGCTTACCAAAAAATTTATTTGAATACTAATGACAAATTAATGTCATCAATCTATCCCTTTGACATTAGTATCAAAAATTGATATGTGCAAAATACTAACAAAATGTTAAGTATATACAACATATATAATCCTTAGTCATTTAATGACTCCCCCTATGTATATGCCGGTATATCTGTATATATGATATATTTTCCTTCTTCATATCATTGTCCCTTTATGAATATACATATACATATCTACCTTTTTCCCATTCTGACTAAATGTATATAACATTTTCAGTGATATTTTGTACAAGTATCATTTCCCCCTTTATTTGATATTAAGGGCAAAGGTCAATTACCTTAGAGCTTATAAAAAATGTGTGAGTGAGAAGACTTCATGTCTTCCATCATTTTCTCCCATTGCTCCTTCAATTTTTATAGAGCCATTTTCTCAAGTGTTATCTTGGCATGCATATCATAGATGATATCTGTTACAGACATTTCAGGAGTTGCTATCAGTTGTCTTGCAGAACTGATATGTTGTTGTACCAGTGTAAGATTTGGCAAAAGTTGAGCCTATAGCTCAGTCACTTCTTTTCTGAATCATGTCTCTTCCTCCCACAGCTCTTTCCTTAACCATTTTACTTCTATGATCTTTTCATAATGCAATTTGACTGCACTTTCTCCATCGATTGTTAGGCTACTAGCACTGTTTTCTAGATCTATATCTAGCTTTTCTATATTTTCACTATTTTCTTGAGTGAACTTTTCAATTGTGCTTAGCTTTTGGATTAAGGTTATAGCTTTAGATATAATGGGATCTAATTCTGATATGAATTCTGACAGCTTTACCTTATTTTTGGCTACTTCATGGCTGATGTTCTCTAGAAGCTTTTGTTGATACTTCATTTCTTGTCTCTCCTCAATGGCCTTCTCAGCATCAATATTACAAGTTGTGATGGCGTCGGTGAGGATATCTAGTTGATCAATTATGGGCTTGCTATGATCAATATCAACATCGGGTACAATTTGGTGTAGAATGTCTCATTTTGTCTCTAGTACCATTGATTCCTTATGTGTTTTCTTCATCTTTTCTTGTAACGCCTTCCTTTGGCATATCTCTCCATATTCTTGTAGTGCATCCATGTCAAGTGTAGTGGGGTCACACTTTGGTATTTCAATAATTTCATCTAGTGTAATCTCCAACTTTTTCTTCTTTGTCTTCTTCTTCTTCTTTTGTGACTCAGTGGAATGTAGCACCATTGCCAATTTTTCAGCCTTTTCTGTTGTGCTTGATGTTGTGACTTGTTGTGCTTCTTTCTATTGCTTTGCATCAGTTTTAGCTCATCAAGTGTCTACAGATGTCTCTACAGTCACCTTAGCATCATCAGTAGCACCTTTGTCAGTTTTCTCAGGAGTTCCATCTTTTGGTTTGACTCCTTCATTTGAGTCCTTTGCATCATCTGCCTTGGTGTTCTCATTCTTGTCTTGGGTTTCCACATCTTTTTCCTTATCTCCTTCTATAACCTTGTTAGTGTCGGTTACATCTTGAGTGTCTCTGATGTTTTTTTGACCATTGGTGTTACCTTTATTTGCCTCTTCTCCTGCATTCTTTGGAGTTTCCTTGTCAAGTGATTTACTTTATTCTTGCATGATATTGATATCTTGTATCTATATTGGTAGTTTTCCTAGAATTTTCACCTATGCTCCATTAATTTTTGGGTCCTATTCATCAGTTGTATCTTTTACAACAGTGACATCTTCATCCTTATTGATTTCATTTTCTGGGTCATCGGCAATGTTGATGACATTGATATCCACAACATTGTCATTTGTGGTATCATCCCATATTTCATCTACCATATCTGCATTCTTATTCCCTATTGTATCATCTTCCTCTTTATCCAACTCAATGGATGTATCATCTTTGTTTTCCTTATCAACATCTTTTTGTTGAAGGTCTTTGTCGAGGCTATCTTTCTCAACTGGCCTATTCATGATCTTTCACCATTTATTGTGACTGTCCTTTTCAAGTTCAATCAACTTGCCTTCAATAAATTTTTATGCCCTTAGCTTCGGTGATAATTCTTTCTTTTGTTTCTCCATCTTTTCATTTATCTCTACCTTTGTAGATTTAGGCGGCATTAGAGACACAAGTACCCTCTCTGATTTCTTTCTCATTTTCCAAAGAAAATGTCCAACAAATCGATAATCTATCCAATAGTTCCCGTGGTACATAAATTCCTTCAAATTGCATGGGTACATATTTGAAGTTATACATCTTAGCTATCATGGCTTCTTCAATTTTATTCTGATCTTCTTGATTCCTTTTCCCCCATTTTTTAATATGTGGATCAGTAATAGATCCAGAGTTTGCAATATAAACACAAATGCCATCAATAGTGTCAGGTTCTTTTACCTTCACATTTTCTTCCTCCAAGGTTTCATCTTTCTCAGTGTCCTCTATATCCTCTCAGGTTCTGATGAATTTTTTACCCTTCTTGTTTTCTCCTCTCTTTGGTGCAGGGGATTTTCTCTGATAAGTCCTGACTTTTCCTTTCTTAAGAGGTGAAGGAGTAGACTCTTTTGACATTTGGCTTTTGTTCCTTGAAGTAGCTATGGTTCTTAGTCTCTTTGATGGTGGAGGAGGTGGTGAGTCTGACTTTGTTTCCTCTGACTCAGTCTTTTCTTCATCTTTATCGATAGACACTTGTTCTTCAGTTTCCTCCTCTTGTTCTATCTCTTCGTCTTGCTCAACTTCTTCCTTGTCTGTAGATAGAATCTTCTTGAGATTCTTTACTATTTTGTCCTTCTTTTTCACTATATTTTTGACTACTGGGCTTGATTTAATTCTTGTCTTGGCCTACTCATATGTGCCAAACCTTGGTTGTTTTTTTGTCCAGTGGCTCATTGATTAAGGCATCAATTGCCTTTTTTGCAAGATCAATGTTGATCTCATATTCTAGTGGTTGCAACCATATTGTTCTTGCTACTATGGGTTTGATGTAAGTATGATTTGTGTCGACCATGAAGCATATCTCATCCTTATATTTCTCGATGAGTTTCTCGGGGATTCTTACCCTCTTTTGCATTTGATATTTGAATACATTAAAGTATTCATCCATGACAGTTTAAAAATTATCTCCTAGAGCATCTATGTGCTCATTAATTTGCATGGTTACCGGCTTGGTGCTATCCCATTTTACATCTCCAATAGATGGGAAATTTTCTTGAAAATAAAAGAAAATACACATGATTAATGAGCCAAAATTATAGGTGTTTGACTTTGCATTCCTAATTATTTTTAGGTTCTCCTTTAGCTGATTCACGAGTAGCTCGGATAATTCTAACTATGTACCTTTCTTCACAATTTTGTAAGTTGTGTCCACTACACCTGATGAAATATTGTTTAATCTACTGGCCTGGAAGAATTTGTATCCCAATACACATGCACCGAGCTTAATCTCATCATCATTGATTGTTGTCACCTTCAAGCCACGACCATCCCATTTAGCTCCAGTCATATTTTCGGTCTCTGCCTTTGGTGGATGCTTTAGTGTTTTTACTTTATCAGTTATGAGGTAACCGGTGACCGCATGGATGATATCTCAAGTGATCTCCTTCAGTTCATCCAACCATAACTTGTTATTGTGTGTTCTGCTTAGCACTAACCAAATCCAATCAGTTTTGAATACCTTAGGAAACTTTAGGGCATTCGTAAGCCCTTTTACCTCAATGTGCTTGTGTTCTTCTTTAAGGGTTCCATCCTCATTACAAATCTTTTGGTAATATTCTTCTATCTCTAACATTCCAATCTCTACAATCTTGAAGTGTATGAAGGATCAGACGTCTTCAACCAGCAAAACCCTAGCTGGTATGCGTGAAAATGCATCAGCGTCATCGGGTTGTGAGGCAACCTCTGGATGAATCTTATATTTGGGTTCCTCACATGCATTGTTTTTGATGAGTTTGAATTCATCCTTCTTTTCTTTCTTATCTTTTACAGATCGTGATGTTGATGCCATTTTTAGAAATTAGGGCTTCTACATAAATGCGTGAAAACATAGAGTTGTCAGTTTATAGAACTTACTGTTGTGTTTTTAATGATCTCTGAACTGTTATGAAATGCTTGTAGGTCGAGTCATGATCTCTCTGCAACTTGGTTCCTTTCTTCTCAAAATCACCTCCGCTCTTTCTTCTTTGGGTGTCATGACAAATGAGTCACTTTGATGCCCTATTTATAGTCGTTTCCCTAAAATGCATGTAATAAATGCTCACCAACTCGTCAATGTTTAAAGACTGAGTTCATCGGTGAAGACTTTATCACCATCAATGATGCTTACAATATTTATGAGCATTAAAATTTTATTTAGCCTTTACCGATAGGTTTCAGTAACATAGACAGCTTGTTCATGTGCTTTGTTTATCGACGTGTCTCGGTCAATACTAACAACTTTTGCTTGTAACCAACGTTTCTCGCTAAATACAGGCAGTCTTTCCTTTAAGTGTATACCGACGGGTTTCGGTATATATGCCTAAAGACATTATTTTCACATATTTCAACAAGTATACCCATGATGCATCTTTCTTATGCTGATTTGGAATTATTTCATTATTTTATGGAACTGATGTAAAGTAATAGCTTAGTGTTAATGCAGTTCCAAACTTACTTGTTCTGCTTAGGTGGGGTTGGCGATGTCACCGAATCCATTGGATAGGGTGTCACCATTTTCATTTCTCGTTCCAGCTTCATCATTGCTTGAATATTTTCTCCACATCTTATCTCTAGCCCTTCAGATATCTTCAATGGTGTTTCCATTGGGGTATGTGCTTGTCTCTATCATTCAGTCTCTGTAGTCCTTTTTGAGATGACCAACTTTATGATAGTGTAAGCATGCCATTCCAGGGTTATTCCATCCTCTAAAATTTCTATTCCATAGTCTCATAAAATTTTCAGCAATGTGGCTATATCTACCACATGTTGTACAGTTTGTCCAAGTATTGTAGTCCCATACATATTGATTACCAATCCTCTTCGGTTGATATGGAGTTTCTTGACCTTTTGGCTTCCATGCTTGCCTTTTCTTTTTCTAGCATTCAAGACTTGTGTGCCCATTCATCTTGCATGTAGGACAGTATTTGTCCATGTAGGTTTCCTTCTTTGGTTGATCCATTTTAGACTTACATTCATACGCCTTATGTCCTTTCTTGTTACATTTATAACAAAATCCTATGAATGAACGTGTAGATTTAGGAATACCTTTCATTTTTCCTCTACACACAATTGTTGTGTGACCTTGCTTTCCACATTGTTTTCATGTAAGATTTCTTGGTCTTGGATTTTCATAAACATTCTTTGGATTGGATTGATTTCATGATTCTCCATTTCCTGTAAAACCTAGACCATTATTGTTGTTGAATCTTTGTTGTCCTTCCAGAAAATCATTCATTCTTTTATTTCTCTCTTCAGCCTTTCTGATAACTTCATTATGTTGTTGTTGAAATTCTAACCTCATGCTTTAGTTTTCCATTTTCTTCTCTTAGTTCATCGATAATCTGTATTCTTTCAATGAGTTCAACATTCATTTTGTTTTCTTCTTGACTCATAAGAATAATTTGATTTGTGAGCTTGTGATGATGCTCAACATGTCTTTGAATTTCTAACTCCTTTTCTTGCAATTTATCTATGATTTTCCTCCTATCATCAGTAGCTAGTGTTCTTTATGTTTTAGCTTGCCTAGAAAAACTCATCACATCAATCATTCTAACCATCTGGGTCTCTTGAACGTTTTGCACCATCTTTATTTGATCTGTCAGATGTTGATTGATCTCCTTTAGATTTGTGATGTTCTCTTGTGATGTATCTGATGTTTTTCTTGTATTTGATCCTGAAGACTTAAAGAAATCTGGAATCTATTCTTCTTGATAATCCTTTTCATTTCTTCGAGTTTCCATTCCTATCCTTTCATCAAGCAACTGTCTCATGTTGATTTTGGCTTCTTTATACTATTCATAGAACATCTGTATCTCAAGCTTTTTATTCTCAATATTTTTATCAAGTTTTTACTTCTCCATTATATGATCTTTTCTCTTAAGCCTTTGAGCTTTCCAAGAAGATACTTAGCTCTAATACCAATTGTTGAGTTTAATGGGAAGTAGTACTGAGAGGGGAGGGGTGAATCAATACCTCTAAAACTTTTTCTTATCCTTTAATCATTTAACCTTAGTAATCAATTACATATCCATTCCATCTGAACTATACCATCTTTGTGTAAGTTATATCAATTCATAAATTTAATAAACATATGAATCATTCATAGAAACATTCATGAACATAACTGACACATAACAAAAGATATGATATTGCAGAAAACTCCTGTTAGGAAGTAAAAATTGTGGTGGGGATGACACCCACAAAAATTCACTATCTACAGAATGGAAGGGGTCGGTTAAGGCTTAAAATTTTGATCACTTCTGATGATCTACCCTATTAGGAGTATCGGTGGAGACCTGTTAAAGTCTAGTCTGTTAAGAGCTTTTAGAAAAACTGTTAAGTATGCACTCGGTTAAGAGATTTGATATTGGACTGTTAAATCCACCTTTCTTGAAAGGATTTCTTACACTTTGCTTCACTTGTTAGAATGACAACAAATTACAAATTGATCTGGTAAATTCAATCTCCTATTTTTGATACAGATCTTGTGTATTTCACATACAAAATAATATCACCTTAACTGTGATTGAATAATACCTTTGATTATCGGTTTCTTCTGTTCTTGGTTCTGCTAACCAAATTCTTCTTTTTCTACTCTAGTTCTTGAAACTCTCAATTCAATCCATAGATGTGCTCATTATGTTCTCCTCTCTCTTACACACACATTCTAATGAATTATTACATCATCTATTTATAGATGGATTGATTTCATCGAGTTGATGATAAAAACAATGTTAACTCTAAGATCAAGTTTAAAACTTGCACCTAGATCTCCTAGTCTGTGTGTTTTAAATTAGTTAGACTAATTAAAATACTTACATTAATGTTTCTTGTCCCTAAAGAAATGGATTTAAAACAATTAAATATCCTATAAATATAATACCCTTTCTTTATCTGACGTGGAAGTCAGATCCACTTTATACGGGCTGCAACTGACTTTCGGTTCTGTCTTTCGGTCATGCTTGACTGTCCTTCAGTTTTTATTGTTGGTTGCACTGAATCTATTTCATCGGTCTACACTATAACTTGCATTTTGGGTTCCTTTTTTGCGTTCCTCTTTAATTCTCTTCATTGTGGTTTTTGTTTTACACACTTCCTTGTGTCATCATTTCTCTTTGTACTTAGTCATTTTTTATGATCTGCCAATCTGATCTTTGGTTTGTCCTTTACTATCTTTTGGTGTAGGCTTACCAAAAATATTGTTTGAATACTAATGACAAATTAATTTCATCAGAAGTTACTTAAGTCCATGACTTCTTCCCACTTGTATCTTCTCATCATAAATGGAGTTAAAGACTCACATGGGTAAGAGGAGATGGCTTGCCCAAATTCTCTAAACTCTTATTTTCGCCACTTTCATTCTGAGATATTTTGGAGGTGCCATAAATAAGTTATGGGCCTCATAATGATTTAAAATTGACCCCTAACCCCTAGGGTACCAAGTGGATGATGACATTAAGTTTTTCCATTAGTATACTTAAAGGGAAAAACATGATGAAGGTCTTCAGTATAAACATAACCAACGGACAGTAAGCATAACCAGTGGACAACAAGCATACCCGATAGGACAAAATGTCTAACGTGAAAATACTAAGTATAGAATTTACCGACAACAAGCATAACTGATGATACAGTTTTGAGAACATCGTTGATGGAGAAGAAAAGGCATACCCAACAATATAATTTTGAGAACATCGCTGACGGAGCAGAAAAGGCATACCCGATGAACAGTTCAAGTAAGGAACACCGACGGAGAAGGAAACTGACAAACTGACATAGCAGCCCAACCATGAGAATCGACAGTCAGTTAAAGAACCCGCAAAAAGTGGATCTAATTTTACACATCAGATAAAGAAATGTAATTCCATTTATAGATTTTTTATTTGTTTTAAATCTTAAGTTAAGGGTCAAGCAAGCATATTGTAAATGTTTTAAAGCATCCTAACAGATCTAAAACATATCTAACTAAAGATCAAGGTCAAGTTGTAAACCTTGGATCTAGAGTTAATTCGAAAAGCATGAATAAAGAATAGAGCTAGAAACTAGTATAAATAGATTTTCCATCATTTGTAATAAGAGAGACTTGTAATGATTTGAATAATGATAGTAGCTATGGAGATCATTTAAGCATAAGAAGAGAATTCATGCAAAGTTCATAAATAGATCACAACAGTTATCATGAACACAGAAAGGCTACCGATGAGCAGAGACAAGGTATTATTCAATCACTCAAGGTGATTACATACACACATTATAAGCTATACAGGATCTGTTATCATAAATTAGAGAATGCATTCACTATTAGATCAACATTTATATTGTAGTTCCATTTTAACAAGTGCATCACAAGACAAATCCTTTTTTAGAAGGTGGACTTAACAGTTCTTTGATAAATCTCTTAATAGAGTGCATACCTAACAGTGTTGCTAAAGCTTCAAATGAAGTAGATCCTAACAGGTATCCACTCTAATACTCTTAACAGGGTAGATCATTATAAGTGATCATTTGTAAGCCTTTACCTGCTCCCTTCTTATCTACAGATAGTGAAGTTTTGTGGGTAGACATCCCCACTGTAGTTTTTACTTCCTAACAGGATTTTTCTGCGATATCATATCATGTGTTATGTGTTATTTGTTTTCATGAATGTTTCTTGAATGTTTATACATATAAAGAACTTAAATTATGATCACACATACATAATCAAAGATGAACAGATAGATAGGTATATACAAATCTAATGACACAAAGGTTAATGGGTCAACCACATAAAAAATTTTAGAGGTACTGATTCACCCCTCCCCTCTTAGTACATTATTCCAATAATTCCAACAATTGGTATCAAAGCTAAGTCTCTTTCTTGAAAAGTTTAAAGACTTAAAGAGGAAATATCCACACAATGTAAAAGTATAGACTGGACAAGAGTATTGAGAATGAGCAATTGCAAATTCAGATTTACTATGAGCAGTATAAAGAGGCGAGAGTAAGCATGAGAAAGTTGCTTGATGAAAGAAAGATCATGGCAACTAGGCTTAATGAAAAATATTATCAAGAAGAGGAGATCCCAGATTACTTCAAAAATGTTGAATCATCAACGAGAAAAGATTCAGACACATCAGTATAAGAGATCACAAGTCTACAAGAAGTCAATCTACATCTGACAGAGAAAATCAAAATGTTGCAAATCGGTCAAGAAACTCAGTTGGATGTCATGAATGATTCAAGAAAAGCTGAATCAGAGAGAACATTGGCTATTGATAATAGGAGGAAAATAATAGAAAAGCTACAAGAAAATGAATCATAGATTCAAAGACTTACTGAGCATCACCATGAGATTACCAACGAGATTATTCTTATGAGTCAAGAAGAAAATAGATTAAATACTGAACTCATTGAAAGAATACAGATCATCGGTGAGCTAAGGGAAGAAAATGAGAAACTAAAGCATGAAGTCAGAATTCAGAATTAGCACAATGAATTGATCAAGAAAGCCGAAGATAGCAACAAAAGAATGGATGATTTCCTTGACGGTCAAAGAAGAGTCAACAAATACATAGGAATAGGTTACACTGACAATGGAGAGTCATCTAACCAATCAAATCAAAAGAATGTATATGCAACTCCAAGAACCAAGAAGATGTCATGAAATCACTATGGAAAACTAGGCCACACCTCAAACGTTTGCAAAAACAAAATAAAAGGTATTCCTCGATCACAATCTACTTTCATTGGTAATTGTTATAAATGTCACAAGCAAGGACACAAGGCATATGAATGTAGATCAAAGGTAACAAATCCAAAGAAGGAAACATATATGGACAAGTACTGTGCTACTTGAAAAATGAATGGACATACATATCAGGAATGTTGGAAAAAGAATAAGAAGGCATGGACACCAAAAGAACCTAATAATGGCTACAAACCAACAAGAAAAGGTAACTCATATGTTTGGGACTATAACACATGGGTAAATTCCATAGCATGTGGAAGGTATGGTCATATATCTACTAACTGTATGAGAAAATGGACTAGAAAACCAAGAGGATGGTTCATTCCTAGAATGACATGTTTAGATTGTCATAAGGTTGGACATGTGATAAAATATTGCAAAGACCGACTGACAGAAACAAGTACTTATCCCAATGGAAACACCATTGATGACATCAAGAAGATGAGGAACAAGATGTGGGTAAAAGCCACAAACACTGAAGGTGATGGAACAAGTAATGAAAATGATGACGCCCCATCCAATGAATCCATTGGCATCACCACTTCCAACTAAATTGCACTAGTATGAAAATGGATTATGAAAAGTTATATTATGCATCGGTTCCATTTACATATTGATCATATAGAAAAATCATCATTATTATAGATGCACTACATTGTCACTTTTAAATATTATTGAAAAACAACCATCAGTTATTGGGTACAAAATATGCATAGCGAACACACACATAAAAGTTAACACTACTTACCAGAATGTATCGGTCTCTACACAAAAGCCAAGTGGCTAAGTGTAAACCGATGGACATCGGTGATCCTTGAGCCAATGAAATTTGTCTTCACCACTTTATAGACAATCATCGGTGAAGTCATCAAAGCTGCTAGCAACCCTGACACTTTACGCCTACACCGAAGATGTTATTTATGCCTCAACCGATGAACTCAGTCTTTGAACATTGATGAGTTGGTGAGCATTAATGACAACCTAGGGCACAAAAGTTATAAAAGACCAATGGCTTAACTCATTTCACACCCACAATTTTTGAGCAACCAAGAGAGCCTAGCAGAGTGATTGAAGAGAAAAATTGAAGAGTGACTCCAGTAGGATTCTAAACACCACTCAGAGGATTCATGGGCAATCACACAGATTTAGTAAGTACCTGCATTCACTGACCACACTGTTTGATTTATGAAAAACCCTAAATTTATGTAACACAATAGCATTGACTTCAAGAGTTGAAAATATTAAGGAAGATAAGAAGAAAATGATCAAGCTTATTAGTAGAGGCACTTGTGTTGAACCAAAATACAAGCTGCACCCAGAAATTGCATCATAACCTGATGATTCTGGAGCATTCGCTAGAATCCCACCTAGGGTTTTACTGTAGAAGACGTAAGGTCCTATATACACTGTAAGATCTCAGAATTGGGAGATCTAGACCTAGATAATGCCTACAGGGCACTATGTGATGAAGCTGGAAACCTCAAAGATGAGCACAAGCATCTGTAAGTGAAAGGAATCATGAATGCATTACACTTTCCCAGAGTTTTCAAAATAGAATGGATAAAGATAGTTCTCAACAGAATGCATAACCAAACTCTATGGCTTAATAAGCCAAAAAAAATAACAAAGGATGTTATTCATGCAGTAATTGGCTATCCTACAACCTAAAAATAGCAATCTCACAAGCACCCATCTCTGAAGGAAGTAGAAAAGCTAATTGGTGCAAAATCAGATAAAAGAGATCTCAAGGTCAACACTATCACCGACATAGAACTCTTTTTTGGTGCATGTGTGGTAGGGTACAAAATATTCTAGGCAAGTAGAATGAATAACATATCAAGCACTGCTATGAGCACAACATTCAAAATCATCAAACAAGGAAAGAAGATGGATCTTGCAAAGATCCTGTTGAATCAACTTAAGGAGAACATGAACACCATAAGATCTTCAAGAACAAACACTTGTAAGTTTGGTTCCCTCATTATGTGCATATTATTTTACTTTGAAGAATAATTTCCTTCCATAGGTAAATTAGTATGGGATACAAGCAGACTTGTAACCATATAGATATGTGAGCATATAGAGTCACTAGGAATAGACTTTGATTATATAATGAATGAGTATTTCAAAAGCATTAAGGAAATGTTGCAAGCTAGAACAAGGATACCTTAAATTTTGATAGAAGAACACAAAGAGGGCATATGTTTTATGGTAGATACTGATTTCACGTATATCCAAGTAGTAGTACCTAGGAAGTCATGGCTTTCACATTTAGAGTATGAGATCAAATTAGGACAAGCCAATGAGTGCATCAAGGCACTATTAAATGAACCAATTGACAACAAACAAGCAAGATTTGGAACCTATGAGGAAGCCAAACAAAAGATCAAGACATATCTTGTTGTCAAGAAGATTATAAATAAGAAGGACAAGATGGTCAAAAACTTAACCAAGTAGCTTGCAGTTACAGAAGAAAATGAAGAGGAAATAGAGGGTAAGGAGGAATAAACCAAAGGATAGTCACCTATCAGTGAAGAAGAAGAAAAGAATGACTTAGAGGGAACACAGTCAAATTCTCCAACTCCTCCTACACCCAAAAGAGCAAGAACAACAGTCACTTCAAGAACAAGAAGCCAGACTGCAAAAGAGTTAACTCCTTCACCATTACAGAAAGGAAGAGTGAGGATATACAAGAGAAAACCAGCTCCTCCAATACAAAGATAGACCAAAAGGAGGAAGCTGACTAGAACTCAAGAAGATCTAGAAGACTCAGCTATGGATTATTGTGATATAGAAGAACAAAAGGAAAAAGAACCTTTGGTGCCTACAACAATTGATAAAATATGCAAAAATATTTTAGAATCACAATCTATTTCTGATCCTAACATTAGGAAATGGTTAAAATTAAGTACAGAGGATCAAAATAAGATTGAAGATGCAATAATTGCAAAAATGTGCTAACATTATTATGTTCCACTAGAATTCTTAGAATATGATGTTCCCAAAGAATTATCACAGAGACTGTCAGCCAGATGGACCTTTGCACTACATCAGGAAAAGGAAATAAGAGAAAGAACACTTATAAATCTTATGCCTCCTGATACAAATAAAGAAGAAATTACTGAGATGATGAAGAAGTATGAAAAGGAGTTCTCACCAAAATTGAAAGCATATGAATTTCTCAAGGGTAAGCTAATTGATCTTGATCAAAATAGCATTAAGAAGTGGTGCAAGATACTCAAAAATCCCACTAAGGAAGCTAGCCCGGAGAAGGAACACATCATCATTAAAGATATACAAGATGACTCATCTGTGGAATTGGATAGAGAAGAGAGTGATCTAGCAGGCCAAAAACATACTGACATTATAGATGAAGTATGGCCAGACACTACTCTTCATAACACTCAAAGTGAGGAAAGTCAAAATCCACCAAGTCCACTTCATATTGACATGAGTGGAGAAGAAGAAGTTACCAAAGAATATTTGACAATAAAAGGTAACATAACTGATGATATCAATGACAAATCATGGTTAGATAACATTGTAAATGACAATACATGAAAAGACCCTGCAGAAGAAGTGCAAAGGGATGAAGACATCAATACTGCACAGGATAATACCGATGGTCAGGAAACAACTACTAACAATACAATAGCCAATACACTAAAAAACATGAACATATTAATCAATGCTATTGACATTGAATCAAGTCAAGAGAAATTATCTAAGAAAGATGATGATATAACCAAGGACATGGGTAATGATGAAAATAAAGATGCATCAAATATTCAAAAGGATACAGATACAGAAATGAAAGATGCAACCGACACTCAACAAGAAGTGTCTATAGAAAAATACAAAGGAGCAGATAACAAAGCAAATGAAACATTGAAAAAGGATGAAGAGAAAGAAAAGAGTGAAAAATTCAAAAAGGATGAAAGAAAGGATGAAAAAGAAGATAAATATATTGATACACCCAAGGCAAATGAGGAGACATCTTCACAAAACTAGCCGGTGGACTCAGAATAGAAACATCAAGATGCTTCATCTTCTCGACCCTCACCCACCAAATCAATCCAATCTCAAGGTTTACAAATGGTAGTGCACCAATCTACCTCCCAGCCAAAGAAGAAAAATAAAAAGGCATTGAAGAAAGATATCTTGGCTATCACACTTGATGAGGTAATAGAAATACCCAAGTGGGATGTATCTACTTTAGATACTGAAACACTTCAAAAGTTTGGAGTAATGTGTCAAAGAAAGGCAATTCAAGAGAAAATGAGAAAGACACATAGGGAAGCCCAAGCACTTGAACAGGAAAGGGATATTCTACAACAAATTGTTCCATATTTCAAAATTGAAGATAACACATCAGTCATGGAACAAATAATAGTTCTTACCAACGCCTTCACAAATCAGAATGTAGATACAGAGAAGGCAATGGAAGAACAGGCAAAGATGAAGTATCAACTCAAACTAATTGAGAAGATCAGTCAAGAAGTGGCAGAGAACAAGGTAAAGCTATCTGAACTAACAAGTGAATTAGAACCTATGATTTCTGAAGTTGTTACCTTAGTTTAGAAATTATGCACATTAGAAAATTTCACTAAAGAAAATAGTGAAAAGTTGTCACAATTAGATTAAGATCTAACAGCTAGTGCACTAAGTCTAACCTCTGATGCAAACACTATAAAGCTGCATCATGAAAAGATAACTGAGGTAAATACATTAAGTCAAGAAATATGGGATGTAGAGACTCAATTTAGAAATGAGGTTACAGAGCTTCAAGCTCAAATTTTGCCAAACCTCACCACTTTGCAACAACATACTACAGATGCAAGAAATCTAATCATGACCCTAGAGATGTCTATGGTAGACAACATATATGACATGCATGTGAGGATATCACTTAAGCATTTGGCTCTTGAGAATTTAAGGGAGAAATGGGAGAAAATGATGGAGGAAATCAAAGCCTCACACTCTCACATTTTTTAAAAGATGTAAGCACATTTTCCCTCATTATCAAAAAAGGAGGAATGTATACATATGTACAATATACTTTAGTAAGAAAAAGGAGGAATGTATACATATGTACAAATACATTGAGGATATGTATAATGTATGTACAATAAGATAGACATGTACATAAACTTAAACTTACTGGCATATGCATAGGGGGAGTCATTTTATGACTAAGGAAGAAGTATACACAGGTGTACATACTAATGCATCAAGTATCTTGCACAGATCAGTTTTTGATACTAATGTCAAAGGGGGAGATTGATTACATTAAGTTTTTCCATTAGTATACTTAAAGGGAAAAACATGATGAAACTCTTCAGTATAAGCATAACTGGTAGACAACAAGCATACCCGACATGACAAAATGTCTAACGTGAAAATAAAACATATAGAATTTACCGATGATAAGCATAACTGACGATACAGTTTTGAGAACATCGCCAATGGAGAAGAAAAGGCATACCCGATGATACAATTTTGAGAACATCGCTGATAGAGCAGAAAAGGCATACCCGACAAAAAATTCAAGTAAAGAACACCAACGAAGAAGAAAATTGATAGACTGATAGAGTAGCCTGACCATCAGAACTGACAGTCAGTTAAAGAACCCGAAAAAAGTGGATCTGATTTTACACATCAGATAAAGCAATGTAATTCTATTTATAGAGTTTTTATTTGTTTTAAATCTTAACTTAAGGGTCAAGAAAGCATATTGTAAATGTTTTAAAGCATCCTAATG
>MU227020.1:1942612-1958651 GCA_018584345.1 Thuja plicata
AACAGTTCTTTGATAAATCTCTTAACAGAGTGCACACCTAACGGTGTTTCTAAAGCTTCAAATGAAGTAGATCCTAACAGGTCTCCACTCTAATACTCTTAACAGGGTAGATCATTAGAAGTGATCATTTGTAAGCCTTTATTGGCTCCCTTCTTATCTACAGATAGTGAAGTTTTGTGGGTAGACATCCCCACCGCAGTTTTTACTTCCTAACAAGACTTTTCTGCGATATCATATCATGTGTTATGTGTTATTTGTTTTCATGAATGTTTCTTGAATGTTTATACATATAAAGAACTTATATTATGATCACACATACATAATCAAAGATGAACAGATAGATAGGTATATACAAATCTGATGACAGAAAGGTTAATGGGTCAACCACAAAAAGTTTTAGAGGTATTGATTCACCCCTCCCCTCTCAATACATCATTCCAATAATTCCAACAATGGGGTAGTTAAATTTGACCCTAACTACCCTCTAGAAGCTTATTTGACCCTCCAAAACCTCACCTGAAGTTAACCTATGAATTTTAACTAACTTTGACCCACTTAAAGGTTTCTTAACCCTAGGGTGAGCATAGGAACTCTATAGGTTAACCCTCCAATTGGTGTCATACATATCCTAGTTACATTGACAAGTCATGCCAACATATAAAACACACATTTTTCAAGTGACACAACATAGTTAACACATAAGACATGACTAACTACATAATTAAAATTCTAATAAATTGAACACAATCATGCAATATTACATTTACTAATAAAATACATGACAACGATGTTCATGTCTCTTTATTAGATAGAACCTTAGCTTTAAAAAATTAACATAAATCTATTCTTGATTCCCCATTTTAGAACCATGGCCAATCTCCTGCACACTCATTTCAAATATCAGTAGTCTGAGAAATCACCATATAAAACATAACATGATAAATGACATCAATCAAACATATATTCACTAACACTTACATTTTTTAAATGATTCGTCATAACTTAAAAAACATCTATATTTGATCCCAATATGCATAAACATAAATTCTTAAATCAATTTGCATCATAATAACATCTAATATATGTATCCATCTTACTCCATCATCAAAATCTTAATCATAAAAGTCATCTTAATTAACTAACATAAGCACCACATAAGTTTATTAACATCATAATCAAAGTGTTGAATAAACATAACATAGGATCTAACAAATCCTCAAATAATAACATATGTCCAATAAGTCTAAGTATCTCAAAATTAATATCAACTAAAGACTATAGTCAATAAATTCATTGTTCAACTATGACAGGTTGGGGTAGACCTCACATCCTCCACTTCTAGGCATGAACATCCTCCTGGAGTTCATCAAATAGGTGGGGGTATTGAGATCTCATCTATACTGCATCCTCCCCTAAGGCTGTAACCTCGTCATAACAATCCCACTAGAGCCTAACTTGGTCCAGCTCTCGGCCTCAAATGGCTAGGGTCTGTTGAGACAATATAGGAATAGGATCCAAAGCTATTTTTTCATCTGAATCCACCTGTAAGGAATCCCAATCTATAGCATGAGACTCATCATATATGTACTTCCTCAAAATTAAAACATGAAACACATTGTGGATGTGTGATAGGATAGGTGGCAAGGCTAGATAATAATAAATTGGTCCTATCCTCTCTAGGATCTCAAAAGGTCCAATAAAATGAGGTGCGAGCTTAGACACCTTTCCAAAATGGATTGGAATCACTGCACTCTCAAGAAGATTTTGTCTCCAAACAAGTATGTTTGATCTATCCTCTTCATATCTGCATACTTCTTTTGCATATCCTGAGACACTGCCTAATCAAGGTCACTTATTGCTCCATATTGTTGGAATTAATGGGAAGTGTGTACTAAGAGGGGAGGGGTGAATCAGTACCTCTAAAACTTTTGCATCCTTTAATCAATTAATCTTTTGTGTAATCAATTGCATATACATTCAATCTGATATATACTATCTTGATGTGAGTTATATCAATTCATTAACTTAACATACATGTGAACATTCATAGAAACATTCATAAAAGTAATTGACACATAACACAAGAAATGATATCTCAGAAAACTCCTATTAGGAAGTAAAAATTGCGGTGGAGATGGCACCCTCAAAATCTTCACTATCTATAGATTGGAAGGGGCTGGTTAAGGCTTACAATTTTATCACTTCTGATGATCTACCCAGTTAAGAGTATTGATGGAGACCTGTTAAAGTATACTCGGTTAAGAGCTTTAGAAACACTATTGAGTGTGCACTCGGTTAAGAGATTTATATTTGGACTATTAAATCTACCTTCCTTGAAAGGATTTTTACACTTTTGTCCACTTGTTAGAAAGATAGAAAATTACAAATTGACCTAGTAAATGCAATCTCCTATTTCTGATATAGATCCAATTAAGTTTACATGAATGATTTTATCACCTTATGTGATTGAGTAATACCTCTGATTCTCAGTAGCCTCTGTTCTTGGTTCTTGCTAACCAAATTCACCTTTTGTTGTTCTGGTTCTTGAAACTTTCAATCTGATCCATAGATGTGCTTGTAGGATTAATTCATCCTCTCTTCCATATTCACATCCTTGTATAATGAATGATTGCATCATCTATTTATAAGATGAATTGACATCATTAAGTTTCATGAAAAACAATGTTAACTCTAAGATCAGGTTTACAACATGTACCTTGATCTCCTAGTCTATGTGTTTTAAATCAGTTAGAATGATTAAAGAACTTACTTTCATGTTCCTTGTCCCTAAAGAAATGGATTTAAAAACAAATCAATATTCTATAAATAGATTCTAATTGTTTTATCTACGTGGAAGTCAGATCCACTTTTTGTGGGTTGCAACTGATTCTCAGTTTCTGTCGGTCAGTTATGCTCCTAAAATTAGTTGACTGTCTTTTGGTTTTGTTCTCTCAGTTTCTCTTTAACTTTCTCTTTGGTTTTCAATTTGTCTGTCTCTCGGTTTGCAATTTATCTTGCATGTCGGGTTCCTTTATTGGGTTCCTCTTTATCTTTCTTCTTTGCAATTTTGGTGTACACATAAAGTTGTGTCATTGGTTCACTTTGTACTTAGCCATTTTCAGTGATCTCTTTATATCTAATTTTCAGTTTGCTCTATGTTCTGTTCTTTCAGTGCATTCTTACCAAAAGTGTTGTTTTCATACTAATGGAAAATTAATGTCATCAATCTCCCCCTTTGACATTAGTATCAAAAATTGATATGTGCAAAATACTAACAAAATGTTAATTATATACAACATATATAATCCTTAGTCATTTAATGACCCCCCCAATGTATATGTCAGTATATCTATACATATGATATCTTTCCTTCTGTAAATACACACACACACACACACACACACACACACACACACACACACACACACACACACACATATCATTTTCCATCTGAATATATATCATTTTCCCCATGTGAATATACATATACATATCATTTTCTCCCTTTTTGATATTAAGGGCAAAGGTCTATACCTTAGAGATTATCAAAAATCTGGGAGTGTGAAGACTTCATGTCTTCCATCATTTTCTCCCATTTTTCTTTTAAGTTCTCCAGAGCCATGTGCTCGAGTGTGATCTTGGAGTGCATGTCATAGATGATGTCTTCTACAGACATCTCAGGAGTTTCTATTAGTTGGCGTGCTGAATTGATGTGTTGTTAAAGCAGTGTAAGGTTCGGTAGAAGTTGAGCTTGGAGGTCAGTGACTTCTTCCCTGAAGTGTGTCTCTATTTTCCATAGTTCCTACCTTAACCTTTATATCTTAATGATATTCTCATAAAGCAACTTAATTGCATTGTCTCCATCGGTGGTTAAGATTTGAGCACTGTTAGCTAGATCTGTATCTAACTTTGCTATATTGTCACTATTCTCTTTAGTGAAATTTTCTAATGTGCTCAGTAGTTGAATCAAATAAATAGCTTCATTTATGATTGGATCTAATTCAGTAATGAATTCTAAAATCTTTAACTTTTTAACTGCCACTTCTTGGCTGACGTTCTCAATGATTTTTTGTTGGTACTTAAGCTCTACTCTCTCTTCAATTGACTTCTCCGCATCAATGTTCTATGTGGTAATTGATTCGGTGAGAGTGGTTAGTTGATCAAGAATTGGCTTGTTCTGATTAATATCAACATTAGGTACAATCTAATGTAAGATGTCCCTAGTTGTTTCCAGTACCATTGAGTCATGGTGTTGTTTCCTCAGCTTCTCCTGTAATGCCTTTCTTTGGCATATTTCACCATATTCTTGTAATGCTTCAAAATCAAGTGTAGTTGGGTCATATTTTGGTATCTCAATTATTTCATCCAAAGTGACCTCCAACTTATTCTTCTTAGATTTCTTCTTCTTCTTTTGTGTAGCACTTGAATTTAAAACCAATGCTAATTTCTTGGCTTTGTTAGTTGTGCTTGATGAAGTTACCTATTGTGCTTCTTTTTGTTGATGTGTATCAGTTTTAGCTTGTTGAGTGTCTGTAGAATTCTCCACATTAAACTTCACATTGTCAATAGCACCTTTGTCAGTTTCCTTAGGAGTGCCATCTTTAGGTTTATCTCCTTCATCGGTGTCTTTAGCTTCATCATTATTTGTTTCTGCATCCTTTTCTTTTGTGTCTCCATCTACCTATTTTGAATCTCCTCATGTAACCTTATCAGTATCGGTTATTTTTTGAGTGTCTCTAATGTCCTTTTGATCATCGGTGGTGTTGTATTTCTTTTCCTCTTCCCCTACATCCTCAGGAGTATCTTTTTCAGGTGACTTGTCCTTTTCTTGTACAATATTGATATCTTGTATCAATATTGGCATGTTTCCTAGTATGTTCACCTGTACAGTATCAACCATTGTGTCCTTCTCATTAGTTGTGTCCTTTGTAATATTGACATCTTCATCTTTATTTACTTATTTTGTTGGATCATCGGTAATTTTAATGATATTGATATCCACAATGTTGTCATTGTGGTGATGGGCCATGACTCATCTGCAACATCCATGTTTTTGTTGTCGGTTGTGTCTTCTTCTTCCTTGTCTAACTCAACAAATGTGTCATCTTCTATATCTTTTATTAAGATCTGTTCTTGAGTCTCCTTATCAACATCTTTTTGTTGTAGATCTTTCTCAGGACTTTCTTCCTTAGTAGGTCTATTTAGAATCTTACACCATTTCTTATGGCTATCCTGTTCAAGCTCTATAAGCTTCCCTTTGAGAAATTTATATTCTCTCAACTTCGGTGAGAACTTCTTTTTGTATTTCTCCATCATATCATCTATTTCTTCCTTCTTGGATTTAGAAGGCATGAGAGTAACAAGTACTCTTTCTCTTATTTCCTTCTCACTCTTCAATGCAAATGTCCATCTAGAATATAGTCGGTCCAAGAGTTCCCTTGGTACATTGTTTCTTTTAGATTGAATTGGGACATATTTGAACTTGTACATTTTTGCTATGATGGCGTCTTCAACTTTGTTTAGATCTTCTGGATCTATATTCAACCATCTTCTAATCTTAGAATCTGTAATAGATCCTGAATTTGCAATAGATGTACAAATGTCATCAATAGTTTCTAGAGCTTTAACCTTGACATTTTCTACCTCTATAGCTTCATCTTGCTCGGTATCTTCAATATCTTCTCAGGTTCTAATGATCTTTCTTACTCTTTTGTTTTCACCTCTCTTTGATGTGGTTGCTTTCCTCTTGTATTTTCTTACCTTTCCTTTATAAAAAGGTGAAGGATTTGAATCCTTAGATGTTTGGCTTCTTGTTCTAGAAGCAGCTATGGTCCTTGGCTTCTTAGTTGGTGGAGGAGATGGTGAATTTGACTCAATGGATTTGGAGTCATTCTTTTCTTCAACTTCACCGATAGCTAGTTGTTCTTTGGTTTCTTCCTCCTTTTCAACTTCCTCTTCTTGCTTGGTTTCTTCCTCAGTTTTTGACAGTATCTTCTTAAGGTTCTTTACCATTTTGTCCTTTTTCCTGACATTTTTCTTAACAACCAGGCTAGATTTTATTCTTCTTTTGGCCTCCTCATAGGTTCCAAACTTAGGTTGTTTCTCATCCAAAGGTTCATTTATCAATGCATCAATTGCTTTAGATTCTTGATCTATATTTATCTCATACTCCAATGGTTGTAACCATGTTGTCCTCGGTACAACAGGTTTGATATAAGTATAGTCTGCATCAACCATAAAACATAATTCATCTTTATACTTCTCAATGAGTTGTTCGGGGATTCTTACCCTCTTTTTCATTTGGTCTTTGAATAGTGAAGTATTCATCCATGAATGTCTCAAAATTATCTCTCAGTGAGGCTATGTGTTCATTGATATGCATGGTGACCATTTTTGTGCTATCCCATTTCACATCTCCTACCGATGGGAATATTTCTTGAAAGTTGAAGAAAATACACATTATGAGTGAGCCAAAATTACATGTGTTTGACTTTGCATTCCTTATAGTCCTTAGATTCTCTTCTAGTTGATGTAGTATAAGTTCTGATAAGTCCAACTGTGTTCCCTTTTTCACAATCTTCTAGGTTGTGTCTACTGCACCAGATGTAATGTTGTTCAATCCGCTTGATTGGAAGAATTTGTAACCGATAACACATGCTCTGAATTTCATCTCATCATCGATGATAGTTGATACCTTTAATCCTCTGCTGTCCCATTTGGCTCATGTGATCTTTTCAATCTCGGCCTTGGGTGGATGCTTCAGTGCTTTTACCTTCTTGGTTATAGGGTAACAGGTGACCGCATGGATAACATCTCGGGTTACCACCTTTGGTTCATGCAGCCAAAGTTTATGATTGTGCATTCGGCTCATTACTAACTGACTCCACTCTGTTTTGAAACCTTTTGAGAATTATAGGGCATTTTTTAGCCCTTTCACCTCTATGTGTTTATGCTCATCTTTCATTGTTTTATCTTCATTGCATAGCTTCTTATCAGCTTGTTCAACTTCTGAATCACCTATCTTTGTGATCTTGCAGTGTATAAATGATCTCACGTCTTCATCTAGAAAAACCCTAGCTGGTATTTGTGAGAATGCTCTAGCATCGTTGGGTTGTGAGGCAACCTTAGGGTGAATCTTGTAGTTTGGTTCCTCACATGCCAAATTCTTGATGAGTTTGAACTCATCCTTCTTGGTGCTCTTTGATTTCACAGTTCTTGATGTTGTGGCCATTTTCAGATTTAGGGATTTATGTAAAATGTGTGAAATAGAGTTTTTGGTTGTTTATAGAACTTACTTTATACACCTGTAATGATTTATGATCTACGTGGAGTGTTGGTGGTCAAGTTGTGGTCGCTCTATGATATTGTTGCTTTCTGCTCCAAAATTGCTCTTCATCACTTTTCTCTGTTTGTGGTGAACAATGAGACCGGCTAGTCACCTTTTTATAGCCATTTGACCTAAAAGGTGTGTCATTAATGCTTACCAACTTCTCAGTGTATTAAGACAGTTATTTGGTTAAGACATAACATTTTAGTGCATCTATTATAACTTTTGCTTTTATCAACGGGTTTTGGTGTTGCTAACAACTTGTTCATTTTGCTCGGTTACCAACGAGGCTCAGTTACACTTAGCAACTTTTCTTTCTTATGTTAACCGACATTTCTCAGTAAGTGTAAGCAGTCTCATCTTTGAGTGTATACCGATGGGTTTTGGTATGAATGCCCGAGAGCATAGTTATCACAGATTTTAACAAGTAATACCGTGATGCATCTTTACTTATGCTAATTTGGCATTTTATCAACATAATATGGAACTCATGTAAAATAATAACTTGGGGTAATGCAGTTCCATACTTACTTATTCTTCTTAGGTGGGGGTGGTGATGTCACAAGATCCATTGGATGGGGTGTCACCATTTGCATTGCTTGGTCCACCTTCATCATTATTTGAAGCTCTTCTCCACATTTTGTCTCTTTCCCTCTAGATGTCTTTAATGTTGTTTCCATTGGGATATGTTCTGGTCTCTGTCATTTGGCTAGTCTCTGTCATTTGGTCTCTACAGTCTTTCTTGAGACGACCAAATTTATGATAATGCAAGCATGCCATTTGAGGGTTAGTCCAACCTCTAGACTTTCTAGTCCACTATCTCCTATAGTTTGTAGCAATGTGACCAAATCTTCCACATGCTATACAATTTTTCCAAGTATTGCAATCCCATACATACTAGTTACCGACTCTCTTCGGTTGATAGAGAGTTTCTTTACCTTTAGGCTTCCATGCTTGCCTTTTCTTTTTCCAGCATTCAATAGTTGTGTGCCCATTCATTTTTCAAGTAGGACAATATTTGTCCATGTAGGTTTCCTTCTTTGGTTGTTTCATCTTAGACTTACATTCATATGCTTTATGTCCTTTATTGTTGCATTTATAACAAAATGCTATGAATGAAGATGTAGATTTAGGAATACCTTTCATTTTGCCTCTGCATACATTTGATGTATGGCCTTTCTTTCCACAGTGATTGCATGTAAGGTTTCTTGGTCTTAAATTTGTATAGACATTCTATGGATCAGTTTGATTTGATGATTCTCCATTCTTGGTAAAACTGAGACCGGTATTTTTGTTGACTCTTTGTTGTCCTTCAAGAAAATCATCCATTCTTTTATTGCTTTCTTTAGTTTTCTTGATAAATTCATTATGTTGCTGCTGAATTCTTATTTCATGTTTCAAATTTTCATTCTCATCCCTTAGCTCACCGATAACTTCTATTCTTTCAATGAGTTCAACATTTATTCTGTTTTCCTCTTGACTCATAAGAGTAATCTGATTTGTTATCTCATGGTGATGCTCTGTAAGTCTTTGTATTTCAGACTCCTTTTCTTGTAGCTTTTATGTAATCTTTCTTCTATCATCAATAGCTAGTCTTCTTTCTTGCTTATCTTGTCTAGCATTGTTCATGACATCAATCATCCTTACCATCTACGTCTCTTGACCGATTTGCAGAGATTTAACTTGTCCAGCTAGATGTAGATTGATTTTAGTTAGGCTTGTGATGCTTTCTTTTGATGTATCTGATGCTTTGATTGTAGTTGATCCTAAAGACTCAAAGAAATCTGCTATCTCTTCCTCATGATAATCTATCTCATTACACGAAGATGCCATAATCTTTCTTTTATCTAACAAAATGTCTCATGTTGATTCTAGCTTCTTTATACTGTTCATATAACATCAGAATTTATAGCTTCTTATTTTCAATATTCTTATCAAGTCTATACTTGTCCATTGTATGATCTTTTCTCTTAAGCCTTTAAGCTTTTCAAAGAAGATACTAAGCTCTGATACCAATTTTTGGAATTAATGGGAAGTGTGTACTAAGAGGGGAGGGGTGAATCAGTACCTCTACAAATTTTGCATCCTTTAATCAATTAACCTTTATGTAATCAATTGTATATCCATTCAATCTGATCTATATTATCTTGATGTGAGTTATATCAATTCATTAACTTAAGATACATGTGAACATTCATAGAAACATTCATGAAATTAATTGACACATAACACAATATATGATATCATAGAAAACTCCCGTTAGGAAGTAAAAACTGCGGTGGGGATGGCACCCACAAAATCTTCACTATTTGTAGATTGGAAGGGTCCGGTTAAGGCTTACAATTTGATCACTTCTGATGATCTACCCTATTAAGAGTATCGGTGGAGACCTATTAAATTCTACTCAGTTAAGAGCTTTAGCAACACTGTTGAGTGTGCACTCGATTAAGAGATTTATAGTTGGACTGTTAAATCCACCTTCCTTGAAAGGATTTTTACACTTTTCTCCACTTGTTAGAATGACAGAAAATTACAAATTGACCTGGTAAATGCAATCTCCTATTGTTGATACAAATCCAATTAAGTTTACATGAATATATTATCACCTTATGTGATTGAGTAATACCTCTGATTCTCAGTAGCCTCTGTTCATGGTTCTTTCTAACCAAATTCACCTTTTGTTGTTCTGGTTCTTGAAACTTTTAATCTGATCCATAGATGTGCTCGTAGGCTTCATTCATCCTCTCTTCCATATTCACATCCTTGTATAATGAATGATTGCATCATCTATTTATAAGATGGATTGACATCATTAAGTTTCATGAAAAACAATGTTAACTCTAAGATTGGGTTTACAACTTGTACCTTGATCTCCTAGTCTATGTGTTTTAAATTAGTTAGACTGATTAAAGCACTTATATTTATGTTCCTTGTCCTGAAAGAAATGGATTTTTAAAAAAATCAATATTCTATAAATAGATTCTAACTATTTTATCTAACATGGAAGTCAGATCCACTTTTTGTGAGCTGCAACTAATTCTCGGTTTCTGTCGGTCGGTTATGCTCCTAAAATCAGTTGGCTATCTTTCAGTTTTGTTCTCTCAATTTCTCTTTAATTGTCTCTTTAGTTTTCACTTTATCTGTCTCTCAATTTTCACTTTATCCTGCATTCTAGGTTCCTTTGTCGGGTCCCTCTTTATCGATCTTCTTTGCAATTTTGGTTTACACACAAAGTTGTGTCATCAGTTCACTTTGTACTTAGCCATTTTCGGTGATCTCTTTATATCTGATTTTTGGTTTGCTCTTTGTTATGTTCTTTCAGTGTATGATTACCGAAAGTGATGTTTGCATACTAATGGAAAATTAATTTCATCGCATATGTCTAACTAATTTTGGACCAATGGAAAATATATCCTTGATCCTATCCCAACTCAGTGGTGTCCATCATGGTCTACCATATAGAGCCTGGTAAGGAGGCATACCCAGTGGCGTATGATGCCCATTGTTATAGGAAAACTCAACTAGGTGTAGGTAATCCTCCCACTAGGTATGATGATCCATCACATGCATGTGTAGCATGTTTTCTAACACTTGAATGAACCTTTTGGCATGTCCATCTTCCCTAGGGTGGTAGGTTGTACTAAAATTGAGCCTTGTGCCCATATTTGTCTGTAACTCTCTCCAAAAAGATGAAGTGAAAAGAGAATCTCTATCTGAGATGATCTTACAAGGTACACCATGAAGTATGACTATATATCACAAGAATATATGTGCCACTACTGGTGTGGTGAAGGTAGTATGCATGGGTGAAAAGTGAGCCACTTTGGTCAACTTGTCAAATCTCACCATGATGGCATCATGGCAGCGAGATGACATAGGAAGACCAATAATAAAATTCATAGAAATGGTGTCCCACTTCCACATGGGTATCTCATAAGTCTGAAGAAGATCACCTAGATGGAAGTGCTCTGCCTTTAACCTCTGACATTCTAGGCATCTAGCTACCCTCTCAGTAATCTGCAATCTCATTCCTAGCCAATGATAAAGTTGCCTCAGAATGGCATGCATCTTCTTCACTCCGAGGTGTGGTACATAAGGTAATCTATGAGAATCTAGCATAAAACTCACGCAATCCTCCAGAAGAAGGTGAAGACATATTTTTGCATTAGTAT
The DNA here is from genome assembly GCA_018584345.1 of Thuja plicata. NCBI lineage: Eukaryota > Viridiplantae > Streptophyta > Pinopsida > Cupressales > Cupressaceae > Thuja > Thuja plicata. Next base: position 1,954,112 of record MU227020.1, read on the forward strand.
GGAAGGAAAAATAGTTTTAAAACCATCGGTAACACCAACACCGAAAGTCAGGTTTAGTGCAACCCAACAAACAAGTTCAAGGGAACCCGAAAACACAGAGAAACCCAAAAATGTTAAAAGAGGAACCCGACACAATAACCCAATAGAATAACCCGATAGAGCAAACCCAACTGTGGAACCCGACAAGCGGAGTAGAGTACAACCTGACAGAATAGATAGCAGAGGAACCTGATAGACTACAAAGCATCCTGAGCACCAGTCTACCAAGAGACAATTAGAATCTCAAGAAATGTGGATCTGACTTCCATGTTAGATAAAACACTTGTTTTTTATATTTAATTTTTAATTTATCTTTAAATCCATTTCTTAAGGGACAAGCAATGTAATTGTTATTGTTTTAATTAGTCTAACTGGTTGAAAACATGCAAACTAGGAGATCAATGTCAAGTTGTAAACCTTTGATCATAGAGTTATCATTGTAATACGTGAAACTCATTTAGGTCAAACTCATCGTATAAATAGATATGTAATCTATTAGAACACATGTCTGTGATGATGATTGTAGCCGAGGAGCACATCTATGGATTAGACTAAGAGTTTTATGCATAAGAACAACAAAAGATGAAACAAGTTATCAAGAACCTGATTCAAGGCTATCGAAAAAATCAGAGGTATTGATCAATCACTATAGGTGATAAATATACATGTAATCTTTATTGGATCTATAATAAGTAATTTTACATTGCAAATACTCAGGTCATTGAATATTTTTGACTACATTCTAACAAGTGTAGAAAATAGAAGAAATCATTGAGAAAGGTGAATTTAACAATCCTTTGTAAATCTCTTAACTAAGTGCACACTAAATAGTAATGCTAAATCTCTTAACAAAGTAGACCTTAAACAGTCTCTACATGATACTCCTAATAGGGTATATCATCATAAGTGATCAAAATTGTAAGCCTTAACTGGCCCCTTCCATTCTACAGATAGTAAATCTTTTTGGGTTTCATCCCCACTGTAGTTTTTACCTTCTAACAGGGGTTTTTTAAGTTACCAAATCTTGTGTCATGTGTCTATACATTTCATGAATGTTTCTATGCATGTTTTACATGCTAATTGAATTATGATTTGATATAACATACACAAAGATAGAATAGCATATATGGTTGGTAATACACTTGATTACTAAAAGGATTAAGGTTAAGTGATAAAAGTTTTGAGGGTACCGATTCACCCCTCCCCTCTCAGTACACACCACTTCATTATTTCCAACATAAGGTACATAAATTCATCCTCTGTGATGTAAGAGTCCATCAAACTCCAATCAATACTCTGAATACTTCCCCTTGAGGGGTCTTTGAGATCGATTCAACTCACTGATCTCTGTATACATCTCATCCTCATGCAAGTGATGGAAAATATGATCTCTCAAATTTGTTCCAGTGGAAATAGAAGAAAGCTCATCTCGTCTCTCACTCAATTTGTCCGCGATAACATTTTCTTTCCCCTTGATGTAATGAACATCAAAATCATATTCGCATAAGGGTTTCATCCATCTTCTCTACTGAGAATTAAGGTTAGGTTGAGTGAATATATATTGAAGATGCTGATGGTTTGGATGAAGATCAAACCGATGTCTGAAGAGGAAATGTCTCCATCTCACTAAGGTGTGCACCACTACTGCAAGCTCAAGGTGATGAGTAGGTTAGTTGGGCTTTTGATTCTTAAGTTTCCTAGACTCATAGGCTATAGCTTGTCTACCTTGAATAAGAACTACTCCTAAACCATCCAAGGAAGCATTTTTGCAGACCAAAAAATCTTTTGAAGGCTCTGGCATGACAAGAAGGGGTGCCCTGGTGAGTTCTCTCTTGAGCTCCTGAAAGACTCTATTGCACTTTGTCCACTCAAACTTCTTTCCCTTTCACTGAAGAGAAGTGATGGGGTGTGCCACTTGAGATAATCCCTCAAAAAATCATCTATAATAACCAACTAAACCCATGAAAATCCTAACCTCATCCATAGTGGTAGGCGTTGGCCAATCCATAATAGCATCTATCTTTGATGGGTCCACTGAGATCCCATTACCAGATATAACATGTCCTAAATATCTTACCTCTGTTCTAAAAAATGCACACTTCGACAAGTTTCCAAACAAATGATTATCCCTCAGACACTACAAGACCTATCTCAAGGGCTCCTCATTCTCTCTCTCATCTCTAGAATAGATCAATATATCATCGAGGAACCCCAATACAAATTTGTCAAGGAAGGTACAAAATAATCTGTTCATGAGACTCATGAATATAGCTGGAGCATTTGTAAGACCAAATGGACTCACAATGAACTCATAGTGGCTATATCTAGTGTAGAATGTGGTCTTGTGAATATCACTATCCACTATCCTCAACTGGTGATACCCCAACTTAAGATCTATCTTCAAGAACACTTGGGCACCCTTCAGCTAATCAAATAAGTCATCAATCCTAGGAATTGGATATCTATTCTTGATGGTTACTTTATTCAATTTACGGTAATCCATGCACAAACTAAGAGATCCATCCTTCTTCTTTAGTAATATTATAGGTGCACCCCAAGGAGAAACACTAGGACAAATGTGTCATTTTTTTAATAGATCCTCAAGCTATATGTTGATCTCATTAATCTCATTAGTGGTCATCATATAAGGTGCTCTAGAAACTGGCTCTGCTCTTGGAACAAGATCTATGTGAAATTCAATTGCCCTATGAGGAGGCATACTAGGTAGCTCTAATGGAAAAACATTTGAAAACTCTTGAATAATGGGATGGTCATCAAGTGAGGGCTCCTTCTCTTCTGCATCCTCTCTATCATTAATGGTGATAGCATACAATTGACATCCTTGCTGCATCCATTGCTTAAGCTACATAGCAAAGATCAAATAGAGAGACATAGGTCTCTCAACCCCTGAAATCACTATAGTAGTGCTATCATCATCCAAACATTCTATCTTCTTTTGATGACAATATAACTTGTCTTTATGATAATATAGCCAATCCATGCCAAGTACTAGACCATAGAATCCAAGAGGGGTAACCTTAAGGTCTGCTATGGTGGTTATGTCACCAATCTGAATCTGATAGTTTTTAACCAATGAGGTAATGCATACTCTAGCTCCTGAGGCTAACTCTACCTCCCATTTAACATCTTTCCTACTTGCCACTAGCTCACAACGCTCCACTATTGAGGGATAAATAAAAGAGTCAATAGCTCCTATATCAGATAAGATAGAAACACTACTACCTCTGATCATACATGTGGCCTTAATGACTGTGGCCTAATGCTTTTCTTGGTAGTTATCAACAGCTACAAATACTCTATGGGCCTTTCCCATGTCTCCAACTATAGGCTCTGACATAGTTTCCTGCTGACTACCTCCATAAGGAAATTCTCTAGCAATGTGCCCCATGGAACCACATGTATAGCAAGGTCCACGTGCCTGAACCTGCACACCCTTAGGTCTAGAATATTGTGAACCTCCTTCCCTAGTGGACTCCTTGTATCCACCCTTAAAGGATTGTTGAGTCTGTGCTGGAGGTGTCTAGGGCGCCTGAGGTTTTTTATGTCTCCTAAAGTCCTATGACTGTCATTGCTTGAGCTTAGAGCCCTGTTATCCCTGAGGTGGTCTCTGGCTCTAGCTCTGATGAGGCTGATGTTGTTGTTGTGATTGAGCAGTTCTAAATGACCCTGATGAGTATCTTTGACTCCCCTTTCATTGGGGTCTCTGATATCCCGAAGCCTGAAGAGAGGGATTACAATTCTGTGACCTATCTCATTCATCATGTCATCCTCTAACCATCTCCTCAAATATCAAGGCTCTATCAACTATAAAACACAAGTCTCCTAGTGGTACCATGCATACCAGACCTGCTATAGTAGGATTCAATCCCTTAATTAATCAGTTGACATGAAACTTCTCATCTTTGATATACACTGTTAGAAACACTGAGTGGGGGGGTGAGTCAGTGTTTGCCTATTTATTATATTTCAGCAATTTAAACATAAACCAAATATACATCCAATGAAGCTTAACACAAGAACATATAACACATGATATGATTACGGGGAAACCTTGATTAGAGGAAAACCCCAGTGGGAATTAGTACCCACAAATATTGCAATAGTATAATGAACCTGTTAAAGTTCCTTTGCCCTGTTAGGAGAAGTCTTTACAATGCAAGTACAATGACTTGGTTAAAGGCCTAACCCTATTAGGATTCTTTTACAAACAACCCTATTAGGAGTGAGGAGTCACTGTCCAAGAGCTCACTGCTCAATGAGAAAGAAGGCAACAACCTCCTGAGAATAGATATGCACTATATCCAAAAGTGAACTACTATATATGACATAGATGTCTGATCAGTTCCAGTTATGCTTTTATGCTCTTATCTTCTTTAGGGGCTCTATCTCATGCTAACATCTTTACACTGCTCAGCTCTGCTTATTTCTTTGACACTTCAAATATATCTTTTCATTACATATATATATATATATATATATA
>MU227020.1:1961665-1989849 GCA_018584345.1 Thuja plicata
GTAAGTGCCCCACCTGGGCTCATTAGGATCTTTGGGTGCAGACAAAAGAACTTGTGCATATCCTTCCAACACATGTTCCTCAACTTCATAACCAAGTGGATGAATCCATTTGGTTCTAGGCTCAACTACCTCCATGCAAGTGCAGTCAGTCTCTACCATGAAGCATATGGTCTCCTTATATTTCTCTACTATTTTCTCAGATAATCTGAACCTCTTTTGCATTTTGATCCTGAATGTCTTGATGTCCATGTCCATAGAATCCTTCACACTACTCTCTGATGTGGATTTTAGTGAAATCTAAGACATAGTGGGTTTGCTTCTATCTAGGTAAAGATTTGCAACCTTACCAACAATATGGAAGTACAGGTAGATGATCAAAGAGCCAAACCTGAATATCTTTCTCTTGTCATACTTGATATACTTGATGTTCTCAATCAACTATGCACACAATAGTTCACAGAGATTGTACTAAGTGTTATCTCTCACCATCCTTATTGCTGCCAGAATTGTTGCTGCAGACACACTATTTAGTCTGCTTGCCTGCTGAAACTTGTAACCAAGTATCATAGTGAGAACCTTGATGTCATTTTCCTTAATAGGATCAATTTTCATCCCGTGCCTATTACTCCTGGATAAGCATGCTTTCTCAACCTATTTCTTAACATCCTTACCAGTTGGAAGAACTGGTCTAGTCTTAGGTAGTCCAGTCATGTCATGGATTAGGTCTGCGGTAGTGTGGATGGGAACTTCACCAATCTAGTAGAGGTCATCATGTATCCTGCTCAATAGGAGTTTAACCCATTCTAGCTCATAGAATTCATGTGCATTAGAATACTCAAAGATAGGGTTATCAGTGAGATGTGCATATTCATCCTTGAATGAATAGTCAAGTTTCATCATTGATGCTATCAAAGTAGCTATATTTTTATCCCCAACGGTTTCCTTCTTACAGTAGATGTAAGCCCGAATATCTTCCACATGTATGACTCCTAGTGGAGTCTTAGAGAATGCCCCTTCAACATCAACTAATACGGACTTGAATGGATGCTTCTTAAAGACAAATCTCTTCCTTTTAGCAATGTCAAATACAACTGGGGTTGCCATACTTACTTACAGCTTGATTAAGTAGGGTTTTGCGATAAATTGAATGCCGCGACTACTAGGGTTCTGTTCCAACTTCTATCCATTCACTTAACCACCAAATCTGTTATCCTTCAGTGCTTTGATGCTCAGTGCTCCTGTGCTCTCCAAATTTTGTGATCTTTAAATGTAAATGTGAAGATGATCAAATCTTTTCTGATTTTATAAAGGTTACTGCATTTAATGCTTGCTACTGTACATAGTTTCCGCAGAGAGTTCCAAACTTTGTTCAGAATGCAATATAGAAAATGCGTGCATGAATACTGATACAAATTATGATCATAAACATAAATCCAAAGGAGCATACTCGGAGGTGAGTATACCAGCCGCGCAGGGGTTTAGAGCTAGAATATCTCCCCCTAAGACCAAGAAGGTCAACTAACCAGAAGTAGAGGATGTGTCCACTATGGATGCATCTACTACCTTGTTCTCATCAATATCCTTCTTTACTTTGACCCATACTTTATCTGATTTGGCTTTAGCTTCCACAAACTTAACTTCTCCTGATTCTTCAAATAGAGACTTTTTAGGATTATCTTGTTTTTGAGTTCTGGATCTACAGAACCTTGAGATGTGTCCAGCCTTTCCACATGAGTGAAAAATGATAGGAGGTCTTGTGTTATTATTTATCATGCTGCATTGCTTGGCTGTGTGTCCATTATAGTTGGATATCTGACATGTAATGTTCTGCAAGTTTCTTGGAGGTTGATTTCTCTGATTTTGTTGATTCATATTTCTTTGGTTCTGTTGTGAAAGATTTCTTTGATTTGTTCTGCAATGTATAGCCCTGTGGAAAAAATTGCTGCAGGAGTAACAATAACCATTGAAAGGTCTTACCTCTTTACAATCTCTTGCCAAGTGACCATGTTTGTTATAGGCATAGCAAGTATGCTTGACTATCTTGTGCCCTGCTTTAGTCTTTTCATGATTCTCATTTTTCTTTACTTCTGTAGATTTTGTTTGAGCTTTCTTTCTTTCTTGTAATGAATTGATCTCGATTTGAGCTGTACTGTATCCCATACCAGTGGTGTAACCTTTTAGCTTTTGTGCATAAAGCTATGATTGAATTAAGTCATAACTTGTGTGAAGTTTGTCAATCTTTTCTTTTGCTCCTGATAATTCAGATTCAATCTTATTCTTGATGTTTTCCAATTCCAAGATTTTCATATTGGCTTGCATGAGTTCTTCATCTAACTATTTATTTTCTTTGTTCTTCTCTTCAATAGATGTTATGCTATCAGTTAACTGATCATTCAATTCTTCTATCTTATATTTCAAAGATATGTTCTCTTCATTCAACTTCTTGACCATTTTTCCCAAGTCATTGGTAGAGCAATCTTTTAGATCTTTCCTTAACTTCTTGATAAACATTTAAGAGCCATCCACTTTTAGTTTAAGTTCCTCATTTTCTTTCTCAAATCTGTCTAGATCTTCAAGGGCTACTCCAAGATTATTTTTTAGATGTTTAGCTTCTGCTGAATCCATGATCTCCTCAAGTGGTTAAACTTTTCTCTCAGAGGACCAGGGCTCTGATACCAATTGTTAGAAACACTAAGAGGGGGGGGGGTGAATCAGTGCTTTCCTATTTATTATATTTCATCAATTTAAACATAAATCAAATATACATCCAATGAAGCTTAACACAAGAACATATAACACATGATATGATTACAGGGAAACCTTGATCAGAGGAAAACCCTGGTGGGAATTAGTACCCACAAATATTGCACTAGTATAATGAACCTGTTACAGTTCCTTTGCCCTACTAGGAGAAGTCTTTACAATGCAAGTACAATGACCTAGTTAAAGGCCTGACCCTATTAGGAGTCTTTTACAAACAACCCTATTAGGGGTGAGGACTCACTATCCAAGAGCTCACTGCTCAATGAGAAAGAAGGCTACAACCTCTTGAGAATAGATATGCATTATATCCAAAAGTGAACTACAATATATGACACAGATGTCTGATCAGTTCTAGTTATGCACTTATGCTCTTATCTTCTTTACGAGCTCTATCTCATGCTAACATCTTTACACTGCTCTGCTCTACTTATTTCTTTGACACTTCAAATATATCTTTTCATTACATATATATATATATATATATATATATATGTTTATGCCTGAATAGACGCGACTATAAACAAGACCTTAGTCGACCCAAAAACATAATACATGACACTTCCAAACAAATTGGCTTAAGCATGTTTACTATAATAATAAAGACATGATTACAAACATACTATCATAGGCGCTTGGCCTTTACACAAAAAAATATTATACGTTGATCCAAAACATAAGTCGGCTCCATGCTTTGTCTTCTGAACTATAGTAGTATAGTTCTTGATGTAACGTATCTATATTTTCATTCTGTACCATGCGTGTCTGGACTTAGTGTGTACATGTAAGATAGAACATGTATGTGAATTCGCATACCTTGATTCGATCACTTGCACATGCGTTGATGTGTTGATCACTATATAACTTTGTCTGCCCTATTTTCTATACTTAGTCATTTTTATCTTCCAAGTTTACTTGACATAAACTCTATATGACTTTGTTTCCATAATGAAAACACAAAATAAGTCATGTATCCTCTGGGAGTCAACTTTCCAGCATACACTACATAAGGGAGGAGATGAATAAACTTGCCCTTATACTAGGCCACTGAGAGTCCTCTCTGCTGAAGATCGTGAAACCCATCTATACGACATTGTCAAAACTGCTTTGAGAGATACATGGCTCTAAATATCTCTAGAAAGGTATCCCAAGTAAGGGTTTCTATGACCAGGTGTCCCTTGAGCTCCTCATGCTTCCACCAAGTGGAATCTCCTTCTCTCAGGAGATGTATGGAAAATTGTGCCTTAAGATTGCTTGCATAGGGGTACAACCCAAAGCACCTCTCTAGACTCATAAGCCATGACTCAGCCTCTATACCATCTTTAAGAACCTAAGAAAAGGGGTGGTTGAAGTCACATCAAATCCTTGATCTGATCCCCTATATCTAGGGTTCTCTCTCAACCATACGAGCTCTGATCCTAGGTGGTGGTTTTGGTCCACCATTAGACCCAATCTCATGCTTTGCATGTCCTTCTGCAAATCTAGGAGGAGGAATCCTACTCCATTCTCTAGATGAGGACCCATGAACTTCTAAATCTTGATGCACATTCTTCTATACTACTAGATTCATTCTATCTAGAATATTACCGATAAGATTCTGCAATGCCATCAATATATCCATATTCAGATTTGGAGGTGGTTTGGGAGGAGGATCTTAATTTCCTCCAAGAACCTCTACCTCTAGTCAAACCTCCTCATGAACTAGGTGGTTATGTCTATGGAAACATCCATGTCTATGAGCCTATCATGTAAGTGGAGGCATCCTACATAAGCATACAAAAAATTTTAGTCCTAACGTAGTGGTTTTAGGTTCCCAGCATTGAAACCATGCTCTGATTCCAAAATGTCATGCCCAAAATTTGGGAAAAAACACACCAACTAATTTTTTTTAAAGGGACTAAAGGTTATATACATTTCTCATGTATATATCTTGAAGGTTGACTAACACTATAAAGTTATAGTTTTTAGTTATCTATTGAGAACCCTAAACAGGTTTGTAGGGAATCATTGCCAACATTGACTTGGTCAACTTCCCTGAAGTATGATTAAAGTCACTAATTACATTTCAACTAATCTAAAATTAAATTATTGTGTAGGATTCCTACCGCCACATGAGCTTCCCGACAAGGTAGAGGTCGTAGAGCTGCAAATGTTGGTGCATAATAGGAGGATCCACCACCTCCACAACCTCCACCACCTCCACCACCTCAAAACCCTAACCAGGATATTTTGGATGTTCTCCAAAATTTGATTGGGGTGATTCAGTAGAGACTACCACCCATAGTCAACAATAGATTCCTGAAGGGGAGGCACATATTTTAGAAGATGATAGAGTAGTTAGCAGAGAGAGAATTAGGAGTCCCCCACCCAGGTTTGTTGAGGGTCATGATGATCATTAGGGTGAGTTAGTTCATCAGGTTGTAATACCATGCGAGCATGAGATACGGCTAGAGAGAGACCCCCTAGAGATGTTGGAGATGAGATCTAAGAGTTATTGCAACTCCAGCCACCATTGTTTTTGGGATCCACTGACGGATCAATAGCAAAGACCCGGTTAAAAATTTTACAGCAATGTTTTGGATTGCACCCTTATGGGAGTAATCTAAAGGCACGACTTGCAGTCCATCTCCTACGAGAAAAGGCTTCCACTTGGTGGGAGAAGGAAGTGTCCATAGGTGGAGTGAGTATTCACACACTCACTTGGGAGTCTTTTGTAGCCCAATTTCAAGGGAGGTATCTCTCTGAGCATTTTAGACAGAGACAGATAGAGGATTTCCATGATCTCCAGCAGAGAGGCCTCACAGTGGCCCAGTATGAGAGTCAGTTTCTTGAGCTCCTTCCCTATGTTGATTACATGAAGGATGAGAAACTATGTATCCACTGTTTCATTAAGGGACTTAATATGTCTCTTTAGGGCACAGTATGCCTAGCCTTTCCTACCACATTCAGAGAGACAGTTGAGATGACACTTGTAGCCAAGGAGATTCGTACTAGACAAGAGTCTCAGGATCTATCTCAGCACCAAAACCCCTCTTTCTAGTAGTCAGGATAGTAGAGACCCCCTTGGAAAGGGAAACAGAATCACTCAGCAGGATCCTTTAAGGGTCAACAGTCTCAGCAGCAGAGATCTCAGCAGGATTCTAGACAGAGACCTTCACAGGGTTATCAAGGCTCTAACCCCAAATAGTGGTAGTCTCAGGGCCCTAGATAGGATCAGAGGACATAGACCCCTTAGACACAGTCAGCTAGGACTCAGCAGTTCTCTAGGGGTGGATACAGTGGTTCTAGTAGGACCAGAGGACCACAATAATCTAGATCATGAGGAGTTTAGATTCAGAACCGTAGACCATGTTACACTTGCGGTGGTATGGGTCATATAGAAAGAGAGTTCCCACAGGGACAATCAGCTAGTGGTCAGAGAGGGGCTACCTTAGAGCTTACAGTTGGAGATATGGGTAGATCCCATAGAGTTTTTGCAGCGGTTGATAACCGCTAGGTCGAGCACTAGGCCACAGTCATAGAGGCCACAGGTATGATTCTAGGTATCAGTGTTTCTATCTTGTTTGATTCAGGAGCCACAAACTCTTTTATATCTCCCTATGTAGTGGAGCATTGCAGGCTGGTGGCAGTTAGATAGGATGTCAGTTGGGAGGTCGAGTTAGCTTCAGGAGCTAGAGTGTCTTTTAGTTCCTTAGTTCGCAGTTGTTAGATTTAGATTGCAGACTTAATCATGATGATTGATCTCTGCATTACCCCTTTAGGTTCTTATGATGTAGTCCTTGGCATGGATTGGCTATATGCCCACAGTGTCAAGATGGATTTTTATCAGAAGAGGGTTGAGTGTGTTGATGATCACAGTACTTCTATGGTGATATTTGGGGTACAAAGACCCATATCCCTTCACATAATTTCTGCTATGCAGCTTAGGCGATGCATGTGGAAGGGATGTCAATTATTTACCATCACCATTAGTGATAAAGAGGAGGATTTAGAGGGGGAGCCTTCACTTGAGGATTATCCTATTCTTCAGGAGTTTGCAGATGTATTTCCTATTGAGCTACCTGGTATGCCTCCACCTAGGGCAGTTGATTTTCACATAGGACTTGTACTATTAGCCGAACCCATATCCAAAGCACCTTACAGGATGACCACACATGAGCTCAATGAGCTCAAGATTTAGTTAGAAGATCTCTTGGAGAAAGGGCATATCCGACCTAGTGTATCACCTTGGGGTGCACCAGTGATTTTTGTGAAGAAGAAGGATGGATCCCTTAGATTGTGCATTGATTATTGGTAGTTGAATAAAGTAACAATTAAGAACCAATACCCACTCGCCAGGATCGATGATTTGTTTGATCAGTTGCAGGGTGCCCAAGTGTTCTTGAAGATAGATATGAAGTCGGGGTACCATCAGTTATGGATTGTGGAAAGTGATATCCACAAGACTACTTTTCACATGAGGTATGGTCACAATGAGTTCACATTAGTGCCATTTGGTCTCATGAATGCTCCAATTGTGTTCATGAGCCTCATGAACAGAGTATTTTGTACATTCTTGGATAAATTTGTGGTAGTGTTCCTTGATGACATTCTGATATATTCTCGCAATGAGGAGGAGCATGAGGAGCATCTAAGACAGGTTCTGCAGCATTTGAGAGAGAATCAGTTATATGGCAGCTTATCAATGTGTGCCTTCTTTAGACCTGAGGTGCATTATCTTATTCATGTTATATTCAGTAATGGGATCTTTGTAGACCCATCGAAGATTAGAGCCATTATGGATTGGCCAGCACCCACCAGTGTCACTGAGGTCAAAAGTTTTATGGGCTTAGTAGGATATTATAGACGCTTTGTGGTAGGGTTTTCTAGAGTATCTCATCCCATCACCTCCCTTTAGAGAAAGGGGAAGAAGTATGAATGGATAGAGAAGTGTGAGAGAGCTTTCCAGGAGCTCAAGAGAGCCCTCACTAGCACACCAATTTTAGCAGTGCTAGATCTTTCGACAGATTTTGTTGTATGTACGGATGCTTCATTGGATGGTTTAGGAGTAGTCCTTATGCAGGGGGTCATCCTATAACTTTTGAGTCTAGGAAGCTAAAGACTCATGAGCTTAATTATCCTACTCATGACCTAGAACTCGCAACGGTGGTTCATGCCTTAGTGAGATGACGAAACTTCCTTCTAGGTCACCGATTTGAGCTTCATTGAGATCACCAGAGCCTATAGTATATCTTTACACAGCCCAATCTTAATGCTAGGCAAAGGAGATGGATGGAGTTTTTGTGTGAGTATGATTTTGATGTTCATTACATCAAAGGGAAGGAGAATTTAGTTGCAGGTGCCTTGAGTAGGAGGTGACACGAGCTCTCATCTATGACTTCTAGTATAGATTTGACGGAGTGCATTTTGCATCACTTGCCAGAGGATGGATTATATGTGGAGGTTTGTGATTTTATCCATTCTTAGAGACCCCTTAAGGGGAGATTTTCAGAGTATTCTTTAGATTCTGATGCACTTCTGCATCATAGGGGACGCATCTATGTACCTTCTATGGGTGACTTGCGAGAGTTTATTGTGCTTGAGGCTCACAGAGCACCTTATGCAGCTCATCTGGGAGTTAAGAAGTTGCATGCTGATATGAGACAGTTGTATCATTGGCCGGGCATGAGATTACAGATTGACAACATAGTGGCTAGATGTCTAGAGTACCAGAGAGTGAAGGCAGAGCACAGTCATCCAGGTGGGCTCCTGCAACCACATGAGATTGTCGAGTGGAAGTGGGATACTATATCTATGGACTTCATTGTTAGTCTTCCTATGTCTTCTTTCCGCCAGGATGCCATCTTGGTGATAGTCGACACATTGACCAAGGTTGTCCACTTCTTACCTGTGCATACTACATTCACAACATAAGATGTAGCTCAGGTCTTTTTGTGGGATATTTTCAGACTTCATGGCATTCCCCATAAGATCATCTCTGATAGAGACTCCTTTTTCACATCAGCTTTTTGGAGAGAGTTACAGGCAGCGTTGGGCACTAGACTAAATTTCAATATGGCATATCACCCTCAAAATAATGGACAGACAAAGAGGGTTAACCAAGTGTTAGAGGATATGTTATGTATGTATGTGATGGACCATTAGGTCAAGTGGGAGGAATAGCTACATTTGGTCAAGTTTTCCTATAATAATGGGAATCATTCTTCTATAGGTATGATGCCATATCAGGCCTTGTATGGTAGACCATGCAGGACACCACTGAGTTGGGACAAGATCGAGGATAGAGTATCTATTAGACCCCAGTTGGTCAAGGATATGGAGTAGTAGGTAGTCTTGATTAGACAACGTCTTAGAGAGGCACATGATTGATAGAAGAAGTATGCAGATGCAAAGCGGGTTGATCGTGAGTATATGGTTGGAGATAGGGTCTTCTTGAGAGTGTGCTCGCATAAGAGTCCAATCCATTTTGGAAAGGGCTCTAAGTTAGCACCTCGCTTTATTGGACCTTTCGAGATATTGGAGAGGATAGGACCAGTTTCCTACCGTCTAGCCTTGCCATCCAGCCTGTCACAGATCCACGATGTGTTTCATGTATCTGTGTTACGGAAATATATTTATGATGAGTCTCACATTATAGATTGGGATGCCTTGCAGGTGGAGTCGGATGGACAGCTAGCATTGGAGCCCATTCGCATTATAGCCTGACAAACCCTTGCACTTTGAGGTCGAGAGATGGACCAGGTTAGGGTCCAGTGGGATTGTTATGATGAGGTCACGACTTCATGGGAGGACGCAGCACAGATGAGATCTAAGTACCCATATGTTTTTTATGAACTCCATGAGAAATTTCATGCCTAGTGGGGGAGGATGTGAGGCCTCACCCCGAACCATCATAGCTCAGTTGATACACTTATTTTGATACATTGACACACTTTTTTATTATCCTAATAGAGACTCAAGATATTATGTTTATGATGATGATTATATTGTATGGATTACATTCTGATATGGATTAGACCTAGAATATGTGGTTGATTTTGATTATACATGTTTAGATAGGTGAATTGATGAGAATATCAGATCATGACTAAGATGTTATGTCATGATGATTATGGAATTATTATGTTTTAAACATTTCTGTATGAAAATTGTAATTAGAAATTTAATTCTTCTTATTGATTAATGTTGCTAAGTATGAATTGAATATGTATATTGCATATGATTTTATTATCTTAGACTACTGATTCTCGAGTTTAGTGTGCAGGAAAGAGAACCATGGAATCAGTCGAAGAATTAGTAACCAACCAAATGTGCAAACTATAAAGCCAAGGTTGAACCTAATGAAGAGGTTCAAACCTCATTGTTAAGTGATTTTATTCATGACCGTAAAATTGTATGTATGTACTAGGTGTTTTCATTATGTAATTAGTGACATGTAAATATTGTATTATGTCATTTTATAGTGTCACTTGACACTCGTTATGTGTTTATGTAATGACATATCTACTAAGATTGGCAATGTAAACCTAAGCCTAACTGATTCTTTAGGAACCTTATTAAACCCCTTGTTGGAGATGCTTGCAAAGTTCCACCAATTTGATCATTTAGATTTAAATATTTTCTAGCTAGTTCTAGAGGCCAAAAGAGGTCCTAAGGGTCAAATTTAGCAAAATCCTAGTACCTTAGTGATAGGGGTATGGGTTAGGAATGTTTTTAACACATCTAGAATCCCCTAGTGACCTTGGTGACCTATTTTATGACCCATTTCCCACATACTACGAAAATAGAGTAAGTCTTGACCTTTTACCCAAACCCACACTCCTTTCCAATGTGGCATTTATGATAAGGGACAAGGAAAAGCTAAAGGACTTTAGGGTCAAATCTGAATTTAATGTTGGTGGGTGGGTAAAAGTTGGAGGTCTTTTTAGAGGCCCTTGGTAGAGTTAGTGGGTGTTCACTCACTCTCTACTTTTAGATACATTAGGGTTTGGATTGAAAAAGCATAAGGGATTGGGCTCTTCTCAAAATTCATTTGCCATAACACATTGTGAAGGTTGGTCTCCATTGTCATGAAAGTACTTTGTTTTGTTGCAAGTAGATTTGTATGTTTCTTTTCATTCTCTTGCATATGTGAAATATATTTGTATTGTTGTAATGTAAGGGAAGGGATTTTGGGTTTGAATTCTTTCTTATGGTTCTATCTTTGTTTTGAATATGAGAATTTTGTGAAGGGTGTGATGGCATTACTTACTCTTGGATAGGGAAGAAGTGGCCATGTGTGGGGGAAGGGGTTAGTTAGATTCTATGATAGTGTAGAGTCTCTTCTCATGGAGAGAAGAGGGAGAAAATGCAAGGTGTATGGGCCCTTGCATGCCATTGTATTTGATCCTAATTTTGGAGGAGATAAGGAGAATATTGGATGGAAGGATGTATGTGGTTTTAGCCTTGAAGAGAATTTTTATTTTTATGTATAATTTTGGCATTCTCCTACATGAAAATCCACCTTCACCCCTTGTTATGGGTTCATGGTGAATCCATTTGTGCAAGCCTTGGGAGGGTGTTCTTTGTTGTTGTATTCATGTATGTGGATGTGTTATTGTCACCCATTGGCTACCAATTCTCCTAGTTTGGGGGTTGTCTCCTTGAGACCTAGGATGGGAGGTGAGTTTCCCATGGTTCTCCTCATGTATTTGCAGGTTTTGAAGTCAAGATGATTGTGAAAAGGCTTAAGAGAAATCTCTATTTTTGTGTAGTTGTGTGAGAGCAACTTTAATGTTGCATGGTTACTCCTTTTTATTGAGATTCATTTCTTGTTACGTTTTGTAATGTTCATATTGAAAGCTTTATCAAGTAAGATGTGAAGAGCTCTTATTCATTATGTAATAGTTTTCATACCATATAAAATCTTGTGGATTTATGAATCTTGTAATCTCTATAATGTATTTGATTGTAAGTTTTCATGTTAAAAACACTCCATTCTTCCTTTGAAAATCTGAATTCTATTTCAATAGGATCAATACTCTACCTTAAAATTTTTAATTGCAACCTCAATTCTTGAGAAGGAAAGATAAACTTGATAACAATAGAAAATCAAACAAGTTAGTATATTAATGTAAAAATAAACTAATAGCAATATTTAATTTATAGTTCACTTAGTGTATTGCAATAATAAATAAATCAAATGCATACAATTAACTACTTCAATAATAAAGTGTATAATATCAATGATAGAAGCTAAAACCAAATTATACCAATGATATTTTCTAGATTTTAGAGAAAAAACGCTCTCTAGAAAATGTATGAAGAGGGATTTAATTCCATCTTTACACAGAGAATATTCCCTTTATATTCCCCTCACTTAACCCCCCCTAATTACCCCTTTAGTGCTAATACATAGTTTTTAATTAATAGGGGAGGCATGATGTTTGCAACCATCCCCGTGGGCCCCACACATATCTTCTTCCTTATCTTTTTACCCCTTTTATTTGGGCGTAGGGATAGGACTATTGTAAATGTTGAAAATAAATTTAAACAAAAAAAAACATGAAACAAACTACTTGGGTTTTGCACCACCCTCCCCGAACCATGCGAATTTTTCCTTGAGATCTTAGTGGAAGTTTTGGTGGGCCCCAGAAAACTTGTCAATCACTCCTCTCCTCCATGCGTAGGATGTTGGGGTCTAACATGGGAATCAATGCATATTCCCTATGACAAGAAATCCTCCCATACCATGCGAAATCTCCGTGCCTCCTTTTGTTGACTTTACATTAAAACTTCAGCACATTGAAATGGGAAATCTTGAGGTGGGTCCCACCTCCACCTTGGTGAATGTGCATATCTTTTTCAAAAAGGCTCTCCTTGTATAAACTCACATCAGCTTTAGGGTAGGTTGGGATTTCCAACACCCCACCCACTTGGAAAGTGGGCCTTGGGGAATAGGGAGGGTGATGTGATAGATGGGTAGGTAGATAAGTTAGGATTAGTAGAGTTAGTTAGATTAATTGATTAGGATTATAAAATAATAGATTTACTAACATGTGCAGATTTAATTAGTAATGAATCAACTTTTTAAAATTATAGTCTATTTTATCCAATGGTTAACTATTTAAAATGGATCATTAATATTAGTAAGTTAGGTTAGTTTAAGATAGTTTAAGTTAGTTAAATAGATTTATTTCTTATTTGTTTTATTTTAAATTATGTAGTTTATTTTATAGATATGCTTGTTATTTAATGGTGCAGTTTAATTACTAGATTAATAGCTTTAGTTTTTATGTAAAATATATAGATTTGCTAATATGTTAATGGATTTATACTTTCTATTATTTTCCCTAGTTAATAGTTTAGCAATTCACGTTATTAATTGAAATTGAATAGCCTATTAGAGAAATAAATTTATTCGATTAATTTAAAATGTATAGTTAGTTGTTAATTTAAATTTATTATGACAAATTGAAATATGTTGCTCATGTGTTCAAAAAGGGTTAGAGGTTAATTTAAATTTCTATTAGAGGTTAATTAAATTTTCTATTAGGGGATTAATGGACTATAGTTGCATGTGTATTTTTTGTTAGGGGGAGAATTTAATTAAAATTGATTTTTGTAGGATAAGAATTAGATTAGATTTAAATTGATTAAGTTGTAATCAAGGTTAATAATTAAAGTAATTACTAGGTAAAACTAATTCAACATATGTTCTTAACAATTAAATTACCATCATGATACTACACGTGGTTAAACATAAAACCATAGTTAATTCAACCTGACCCTAGAGTTCATGTAACCCGTGTAACAAATTGTTGCTCCAACTCTGCATCCGTATGTGATGCAACCCTAATTCAATCTATGAATATACCTTGCAACTCGGAGACTAACTTCACCATGTTGTCACCTTTCCACAACACATCCATTGTTAGTTGTATGTACTTGTGTTTTAAAAAAAAAAATTGTCTTTGTGTTGTCACCTTTCCACAACACACCAAAAATTTTTTTTAAAGGGACTAAAGGTTATCTACATTTCTCATGTATATATCTTGAAGGTTGACTAACACTATAAAGTTACAATTTGCAGTTATCTATTGAGAAACCTAAACAGGTTTGAGGGGCATCATGGCCAACATTGAATTGGTCAACTTCCCTAAAGTATGATTAAAGTCACTAATTGTCTAACTAATAGACGTGGTTCTAGTAGATATCAGTTTGACTAAGTTTGACTACATTAACCCACTTAGATGATTATAATATACTTGATCCTTAATAAAAACCCTAAACATTTACCTTGATACTAATCCCAAATAGTTAGGGGTTGAACTAGGTTTATAAAGAGGGTCGTTAATTAATTTAATTAATAATAACATTAATTTATAACATTTAAATGATCACTTAAAATAATGCATTAATATATCAACCTTTCAATTTGATTATTTGAATGTATTAATAATAAAGTCGATGAGATATAGTCTTTGAGCTTTGATTCCTGGTTTTGATTGTGTATGTTTTTAAGCATCGACATTTCGGATCACACTCCGTGATCCATCATCAGGATGTAAGAGCAATAAGGATATGTAAAAATAAGTTGCAAACTGGGCTTCACTCAAAAGATAAAAGGATGGTTGGGGTGAGAAAGGAGGCACGAAAACCAAGGGGGAAAAAAAGACTACCTAAGAACAAAAAATAAAGAAATAATAATAATAATAATAATAATAATAATAATAATAATAATAAAGATAATAATAATAATAATAATAATAATAATAATAATAATGAGGAGCTATAAATGACCAAGAAACACAAACAAACTAAAGAAGGACAAAAAAGGAAGAAAAGAGAAAGAAGGAACCAAGAAAGACTATATATATATATATATGACCAAGTGTGTGAGGAAGTGTTATAAATAAATCTAATAGTGTGTGAATGTGTGAGTATGTATATATATACATATGCCTAAATATACACACAAATATATATACATATATATATATATATTGTATGTGGTAAATTTGGCCTTGTTAACTCACCATACACTTCAACATAGTCCTTCACCAGATACACACAAGACTGAATATGAGATTATTCATCCTGTCTACCTGCATGATTTGACCTGTTGCCTTCTATCCAGGCGGGGTTTTCGAAATAGCTCTCAGAACGAGAGTCTCACAACCATAGACCAATCTAGGAATGAAGGATTTTTTCCATGAATGCAATACAATGCAAGATTACTCTAAGAATTGAAAGATGTAAGCTTAGTCTAAGACATAATTTCAATGCAATTATTCTAGAAATTGAAACTATTCTATTGCAAGATGAAATAGAGGACATGATTTGATGCCACAATGAGCGGTTTTCAAGATATACAATGTTTCATCTTTCAACTGCGCAACATTGCAAGTTTTTGTATCAACCGAGATTGGGTCGAAAAATGAAAATGAAAGTGAATATCTAAAATTAGAGATAGGTTATCATAGGCCTCTATGACATGGTCTTGTAGCACTTGATGGATTTTCAATGCCCCTTGGGAGCTCCAAGAAATGGACTCTTGAATATCAGCAATTTTGTTGCTTGGTGCACCTTAAGGGACACTTGGCTCCATAGCGGTTGAAAATGTTCAAGCCTCTTCACCTCCATGAAAGGGTCATTCCTAGCATTCACTTGGAATTCTAGATCTATTGGCGAAGATAGTTTGATTCCATGAGGAGTGGTTTTCAAGATATGTAATGTGTCAGCTTTCAATTGCGTAACATTACAAGTTTTTGTATCAACCAAGATTGGGTCAGAAAATGAAAACGCAAGTGAATCTCCAAAATCTGAGATAGGTTATCGCATACCTTTGTGACACAGTCTTGTAGAACTTGATGGCTTATCAATACCCCTCGTGAGCTTCAAGAAATGGACTCCTGAATATTGGCAATTTTGTTTCCTAGTACACCTTGAGGGACACTTGGCTCCATAGCGGTCGGTAACATTCGAGCCTCTTTGCCTCCATGACAGGGTCATTCCTAGAATTCACCTAGCATTTTAGAGCTTTTGGCAGAGATGATTCGATGCCATGATGAGCGGTTTTCAAGATATGCAATGTTTCAGCTTTCAACTATGCAATATTGCAAGTTTTTGCATCAATTGAGATCAAGTCGGCAAATAAAAATGGAAGCAAATATCCAAAATTTGAGATAGGTTATTGCAGACCTCTGTGACATGCTCTTGTAGCACTTGACAGCTTGTCAGTACCCCTTAGGAGCTCTAAGAAATGGACTCCTAAATATTGGCAATTTTGTTGCCTTATGCACCTTGAGGGACACCTGCTCCATAGCGGTCGGCAACATTCAAGCCTCTTCACCTCTATGACAGGGTCATTCCTAGTATTCACCCAACATTTTAGAGCTATTGGAGGAAACAGTTCGATGCCACAATGAGCGATTTTCAAGATATGCAATGTGTCAGCTTTCAACTACGCAACATTACAATTTTTTGCATCAACCGAGATTGGGTTGGCAAATAAAAATGGAAGAAAATCTCCAAAATATGAGATATTTTATCGTAGAACTCCATGACACAATCTTGTAGAACTTGACGGCTTGTCGATACCCCTTGGGAACTCTGAGAAACGGACTCCTAAATATCGGTAATTTTGTTGCCTAGTGCACCTTGAGGGACATTTGGCTCCATAGCGGTCGGCAATATTTGAGCCTCTTCACCTCCATGACAAGGTTGTTCCTAGCGTTCACCCAGCATTATGGAGTTGTTGGCAGAGACGGTACGATGCCACGATGAACGGTTTTCAAAATATGCAATGTTTCAGCTTTCAACTACGCAACATTACAAGTTTTTGCGTCAACTGATATTGGGTCAGAAAATGAAAAGGGAAGAGAATCTCAAAAATATGAGATAGGTTATCACGGGCCTCTATGAAACGGTCTTGTAGCACTAGAGGTCTTTTTGATACCCCTCAAAATATTTGATAAACGGACTCCTGAATATCAGCAATTTTGTTGCCTGGTGCATCTTGAGGGACACTTGGCTCCATAGCAGCTGGAAATGTTTGAGCCTCTTCACCTTTGTGATAGGGTCATTCCTATCATTCACTCAACATTCTAGAGCTTTTGGCAGAGATGGTTCAATACCACGACAAGCGGTTTTCAAGATATGCAATGTTTCAGCTTTCAACTGTGCAACATTGCAAGTTTTTGCATCAACCGAGATTGGGTCAGAAAATGAAAATGGAAGAAAATCTCTGAAATATAAGATAGGTTACCATAGGCCTCTATGATACAATCTTGTAGCACTTGATGACTCATCGATACCCCTCAGGAGCTTCAAGAAACTTACTCCTGAATATGGGCAATTTTGTTTCCTGGTGCACCTTGAGGGACACTTGGCTCCATAGCGGTTGGCAACAGTCGAGCCTCTTTGTATCTATGATAGAGTCATTCCTAGCATTCATCCAGAATTTCAGAGCTATTGATGGAGATGGTTTAATGTCACGACTAGCGGTTTTCAAGATATGCAATGTTTCAGCTTTCAACTGCACAACATTGCAAGTTTTTGCATCAACTTAGATTGGGTCAAAAAATGAAAATAGAATCAAATATCTAAAATTTGAGAAAGGTTATTGCAAGCCTCTATGACATGGTCCTATAGCACTTGACATCTTGTCGATACCCCTCAGGAGATTTGAGAAACGGATTCCTGAATATCGGTAATTTTGTTGTCTAGTGCACCTTGGGGGACACTTGGCTCCATAGTGGTCGATAATGTTCGAGCCTATTTGCCTCTATGATAGGGTCATTCCTAGCATTCACCTAGCATTATAGAGCTATTGAAGGAGATGGTTTGATGCCACGATGAGTGGTTTTCAAGATATGCAATGTGTCAGCTTTCAATTGCGCAACATTGCAAGTTTTTCCATCAATCGAGATTGGGTCAAAAAATGAAAATGGAAGTGAATCTCCAAAATTTGAGATAGGTTATCGCAGGCCTCCATGACATGGTCTTGTAACACTTTATGGATTTTTGATACTCCTTGTGAGATCCAAGAAATGGACTCCTGAATATCGGTAATTTTTTTGCCTGGTGCACCTTGAGGGACACTTGGCTCCATAGCGGAAGGCAAAGTTCAAGCCTCTTCGCCTCCATGACAGGATTGTTCCTAGAATTCACCCAACATTCTGGAGCTATTGGCAGAGACGGTTTGATGCCATGATGAGTGCTTTTCAAGATATGCAATGTTTCAACTTTCAAATACGCAACATTGCAAGTTTTTGCATCAACCAAGATTGGGTCATAAAATGATAATTGAAGTGAATCTCTAAAATCTAAGATAGGTTATCACATGCCTTTGTGACATGGTCTTGTATCACTTAATGACTTGTCAATACCCCTTGGGAACATTGAGAAATGGACTCTTGAATATCATAAATTTTGTTGCCTGGTGCACCTTGAGGGACACTTGGCTTAATAGCGGTCGATAATGTTCAAGCCTCTTCACCTCCATGACAAGGTTGTTCCTAGCATTCACCCATAATTTTTGAATTGTTGGCAGAGATGGTTCGATGCCACAATGAGCAGTTTTCAAGATATGCAGTGTGTCAGCTTTCAACTACACAACATTGCAAGTTTTTGCATCAACCGAGATTGGGTCAGAAAATGAAAATGGAAGTGAATCTCCAAAATCTGAGATAGGTTATCACAGGCCTCTGTGACATGGTCTTGTATCACTTGATGGCTTGTCAATACCCCTTGCGAGCTCTAAGAAATGGACTCCTAAATATTAGAAATTTTGCTGCCTGGTGCACCTTAAGGGACACTTGGCTCCATAGCGGTCGGCAATGCTCAAGCCTCTTTGCCTCCGTAACAAGGTCATTCCTAGCATTCACCCAGCATTCTAGAGCTATTGGAGGAGATATTTTGATGCCACGATGAGTGGTTTTCTTTATTTTTAAATTATTTAAATGTGTGATTCGATAATTTAAATGATTATTTTGTAAATACATTTATACAAATAATGTGCTAGCATGAAACATGACAGTAAGCTTAACATATATTTCTATAATTTGTTTTGTGAACATTTTTTAAATTAAGATGAAAAATATTTTTACAACTCAGCTCATTAGGAGCACTAGGAGGAAAGAGCTGAGAAGAGAAAACCTCTGGTATTGCCCCAAAAAATAGAATAGAAAATTTGTTATTAAATCTTACAAACTTCCCATTATACATATGGGGTAATGCATGAGCAATTTATAGTCCACCCAATGTGGATTCAAGGGAATTAATTCCTTTACAAATATACATGTTATATATGCACATGCATTCAACTAGATTGGACATTATAACATTTTAGATTCACTTTTAGTCCAATGCATTAGTTGGATCTTCCCTACCCTTTGTTGTCTCAAGTATTGCCTCGTGGTCTGACTCGCGAACCTTCCAAAGAGTTTTATTGTGTAGTTTTCCTTCGTATTTGGTTAAATAGACATTTGATGCAATGACAAGGTTGGAATAATGAAGAATCTTCTTGTGTGTCTCCCAATCCTCGAAAAACCACAACCTAGGGTTCTTCATACAATTTTGTCTAAGCCATGTACCAGTTACAACCACTACTCCTGTAGGGTATTCTAATCCTTCATCATCTATAACCAAGTTATCCAATTTCTTTTTGGCCTCAACACAATGACACAAATAATAATATGTCCCTTCGTCATTCTCTTTAGGTGTAATAACATAAAAAACATGGTATGCAATGATAGAAGCATAATGAGGAGATTAGTTTAACGAATACTTATGATAAAGTACTAAATTTGAGACTATTTGTGAGTTGAAAATTTACCTAGTTGCACTAGATAAGACAAACGGTCAAAGTCAATGGATGATTCCATTTGTGTTAGTTGAAATGCTACTGGGGGACGATGGGAGTCAAGTGGGCTCAAAATTCATCTAGACCATTCGTCGACCCATTCCTTTGACTCACACCCATCCCAATCTTCATCTATGCATGATGAACAAAATCATGCCATATGTCATGTGTGGATGATACATGAACTTGCATTAGAGCTTCTAAAAGAGTGTAGCTCACTTGATCCCGTTAATGTACAACAATCCTCATATGCTACAATGTTAGTTTCATCCATCAACCAAAAAAATCTACGAACCGTAGACTCACCTTCATTACCTAGACCCATTGTAGCATTACACCACTGGATGATACATCTCACATCTGACAATGTTGCTTGTTCTTTTACTTTAATTCTTTGCGTGCTAAGGCCATTTTTATACATGCACTTGCACCATTGTGCTCTCCTTTTCCATGACTGGCCTCTATAAAATTCCACATATATTGAATACCAGTTTTCATATGCATCCTTCTCAACCAATAAAACATCCAAGAATTCTTGAATTGAAATGCACAATTGTCTGACCATATGATGTGTCGACGATATGATATTCTCCTATTACTCAAATCACCATAAAATAGATGAAAGAAACTGTGTACAAACTCTGTAGAATGCGGATAGAGAGAGAGAGAGAGAGTACTTTTTTCCCTTCTAGTATTTGACATTATCTTGTTTCACTTATAGTATTTTGCATTATCTATAACAATCTTTGAATACTTGTTTCACCTCTAGTGTTTGACATTATATATATTAATATAGTGTATGTCACATGTGCAAATCTCATCGCTAGACCTTGTTGCAAGTTGTGTTCGTGTGTATCAAGATAACTTATTTTTGGTATGCACGGTATGATTATTGCATGTAGATTCTTCGTGAAGAGATCTTTCTTACTACCCTGGGTCTCATGACATGTTTGTCCAATTTTCTCTTTTTAGTTTCTCTAACTCAGAGCTAGAGAGATAAGTAGGATTGCAACATGAAGATGTGGCAAACAATGGCAAACATCCAAGGAATTTTTGAAGACTATTTGTGGAATTCTCAAAGAGAGAGAGAGGGGGGGGATCTCTCTCTCTCTCTACTTTTGTCATTTTGTGTCTAATATAGGGTGTATGCCCTATAGTGCATATGCCATATAGGGCGTACACCCTATAGTGAGTATAGGGCGTACGCCCTTTTAGTGACATTGATTTTTACCAAGCCTAAGGCTTGGATTTGCCTTGGATTTCCAACCCAAAGGCCTGGAGGATTCAAACAGGTCTGAGACGTGTTTTCTAGCAAACATAAAAAAAATAACATTTTTTCTTGTGTGCTCCCCATAAGGTTTGTATGCGGTTCAATAACAATAAAATCAGATGATGTGATATTGTAGATCTCTCTGATAGCTATCTAACGATGTAATTTATTTTGAATTCTCATTATGTTCAGCTTTTAATTTTTAATTTCTTTTCAAAGTATGTCCGATTTTTGTCAAAAACCAACGTGTATTCATTTGGGCTTATATTTTGGCTCGTTCATCAAATTTTGAAAAAAAATATATTTTCAAAAACTAGACTCTATTCTACACACTTTTAAAAAAATAAGTTTTGATTTTCAATTAGTTTTCAATCATTTCTAGGGGGAGCACATAGAAATTTCATGTTTTCAGGATGTGTCCACTTTGGAAAATGGCAAAAAATCACACTTTCATCAAAAAATTAGTAGAAAAATCCGGGATAAACTAGGTGGTGTTAGCTAATTTCTCACTGGAGTGATTACATTTTTTTTTTTAAAGTTAACATTTTAGGGGGAGCACACCAAACACTATGTTATGTTTTTTCACAAAAAATAGGACCACTTTTTGTGCTCCCCCTTTTTGAGGGCCTTAATCTTCACCATTTCTACAATAAATTAGTAGTTTAGAAACTAGATTCAAAGTAGAACAACTCTTGTTTTCATCACACGTTAAAATTTTGAGCATAACTATCCTCAATGTCTCATTGAAGTTTAGAGTTTGATAATTTCACAAAAAAAAGTGGCATCTTATACCCCTTTTTGGTCCCCCATCTTTGTGCACTTACCCATAAAGCAAGGTTAGTTGCAAAATAATACTATTGGGTTGAGGGTGTTGATTATGGTGAGATACTTTCTCCAGTTGCAAAAATTATATTGATTATATTTTTTTATTTATTATTGTTTCTTATGATCTAGAGGTTGAATAAATGGATGTGAAAATTGATTTCCTTCATGTTGATTTGGAAGGGGATATTCATATGACACAATCAGAGCACTATGTGGTAAAAATTAAAAGTAATTTAGTTTGTAAATTGAAGAAATCTTTGTATGGCCTCAATAAGATGTTAAATCTACAAGATGATTTTTTCATTAGTTTAGTCAAAGTCGTAGAGTTGAGAAGAATCAGTCGGTGAAAGGAGATAGTCAAGTATTAGGTGATTCGGTAATGTACACCGAGCTAGTCCGTCAAGTCAAACAATTTAAGTGCAGTCGATAAAGTAAAGGAGTTAAGAATAGTGTATTAAGCACCTACAATTACTGAGTGACACACTACACCGAGCACATGTGTAGTACACCAAGTTGATAGGCATTGAATATTGAAGATCATTTAACTGAGAGAGAGGAGTTACTCAACCAAGTTAAATAGTTGATTCAAAACATGATCAAATCACATTTAATGGGTTGTTAGAGAATTAATTAAGATTCTACAAGCACGTAGAATAGTTTGTTACAAGATCAATGATTAAGAGAATTCAGAGTGAAGATCTAAGGCATAGATCAAGCGGCAAATGAAAGTTTGTTATTTTCAAGAAAAATAACAATTACCAAGGTAAAAGTGACATGGTCACCAAGAAGGAAAGAAGATCTAACAGTTTAGATAAATTCACAGTGTACCTAATGCATAATATTAAGAGGCATAATCCCATCTATATACTGGATGAAATTGAGAGTGTTGATACTATTGTTGTTATTGCTGGGAAAGTTAGAGGAGTTATTGAAGTGAAGTTATTGAAGAACAAGATCAGAGTAGAGAGAATCGAGTAGAGATTCAGCTACAGTAGAGAAGAATAGAGCAGTGTTATAGTTTAAGATTGAGGTAACACATCAGAGTACATAGAGTCTGATCATCATTTACATTTGATGTACTTATTACAGATATTGTTAAGTTATTTGATATTGTTGTATTGAGAGCTTTAAATCCCAATACTGGGTAGATATTAACCGGTCTTATATTTTGTAAATCCTATAACAAGGTACATCTCTAAGTGTAGAGATTGTAAAAATCCTTTAACTAGGTAGACCTAGCCAGTCTTTTATACTCTTCACCCGGTAAGCTATCAAAAATAGCTAAACTTTATAGCTCTAACCAAAAACCCTTTATACTGCAGTTAGTGAAGGTTGTGGATGTCATCCCCACCACAATTTTTTCCTCTAACCAAGGATTTATGTGTTACAAGTTCTATTGTTTAATGTTTTGATGTTATGGTTTTATAAGCTTTATATTACTTTCATTTCAAATTTATGAACTCGGTAATCAATATGCTGCATATATGGTTTATTAGTGAATGTGGTTAGAAATTTTTTAGTGGCACTGATTCACCCCTCCCCTCTTAGTCCTAACTTTCCGTAGTTATTCCAATAATTCGTATCAGATCTTGTACTCTTGAGTTAAAGGTTTGACCACCTGAGAGTTAAAGATCATAGTCATGGAAAGTTATAGGCAATCTAAAAGGATTGATAGTCTTGAATTTGAGTTGGAGAGTGCACGAGAGTTAATCATTGATCTGAGACAGAAAATTGAGAAGTTTCTAAGAATAAGAAAAAAACTATACAATGATTTGAAGGTCACACAAGATCAAGTTGACACACTTGAGACAACTTCTAAAGGAAGTGTGACTGATGAATATGAATCAACTATAAGAGAACTATTGGAAAAGAATGACTCACCTACCAATTTGTTGGATTTGATGAAGAAAGATCTTGAAGAGAATAGCATAAGAATGACTGAATTGATTGAAGGAAAAAGGAAAGTTGTGGATGAAGAGAGAATGGTAGAAAATGATAAAAGACAAGTTGGAATTAGATTAACAGACAAAGATAATGAGATCATAAGGATAACCCAAGTTCACATAATATGACCGACCAAATTCTGAATGCAAATCAGGACTGTACACGAAAGGAGTTTGATAACCAAGCACTAAAATCTAAGATTTAAATATTGGACAAAAGACTAAAAGCTGAGAAGGATGCAAATGAAGTACTGAAAATAAATGAAGAAGCACTGAAATCACTGGACAAACAGTTTAAGAATTAGAAAGTAACAAATGATAGATCAAGAATTGGATTTAATGAGAACAACACTACTAAGAAAGGATAATCATCTAATCCGTCGAAAGATCAAGGTATTGTACCCCCACCGAAACTAAAGAAGCCAAGATGCAATTATATGTGGGAAGCTTGGACACGGTTAATGTTTGTAGAAGCAGAAAAGGTAAAGTACATAGTACACCTAAATTTGATAGTTATTGCTTTAGATGTAATAATTATGGACATCAAGCTTTTGAGTGTAGAACCAACTTTACTAACAACACAAGGAACCCTAAGTTTGATGGTTACTGAAAGAATTGCAACAAGTATGGTCACAAGACTGAAGACTGTAGAAAAAAGAAAAGAAATGATAGGTGGATGTCTAATTGAGAGAATGAAAATACTAACTGAGAAGGCACATCTATACCATGAGATTATAATACAAGGATTTCATGTTTATCTTGTGGAAGATATGGGCACATTTCTGCAAATTGCATGTTGATGTACAAAAGGAATAATAGAAGATCATGGAGGAGCCCTGGCATGTAATTTTTTTACTTTTATAAGGTAGGATACCTATCAAGGAATAGAAGATACCAAGGAGATGCACCAACCAAAGATGAATCTACAAGTAATGCACCACCTAGTGTTGAATAAATTAGAGAACAAATAAAAAAATCTGGAGGAGAAAGACTCAAGAAGATGGAACATCATTTGGAACCATAGAAAATGCCATCTCTACCAAGTCAGGTGCACCAAGCTCTACCTAAATGGTGAGAGGTATGTAGGAACTACATGCTAATCATAAATCTTACTTTAGTTCCTAAGCATTAGAGTTACGATCCATATCAGCATATCAAGATGCATTTGGATAAGTTGTGAAATTTTGTTTGAACATTGTAATATATGGTTATTTTGTTTACTCGGTTTTAAAAAGTAACTATGTTTTTGGTATAAAAGTATAAAGGACTCGACAAGCACATTTAATGCAAATAATTAAAGTCATTAGAAACTATAATTGTGGGAAAACTATAAATAAGTTAGTTTTTTATTCATTTGAACCTAACATTTTTGAAGAGCATTTGAGCATATTGCATTGCAATCACTTTGAGAGAAACAAGGCGATTCCAAGGTACCTAAGAAAATTTTGAGACATTTATGTGATAATTGTTCTATAGCTAATTGTGTTTGCAAAGTAGTTTTTTATCAAGCGTGCCCTAGTTTGTTCAAATGATACATTTGAAGGTAGTCATGGCACCAAGGATGCAGAGACTAGTGTTAGTAAAGAATGTTGAACTTGTGAACCCTAAGTACAAATTACCCCCAGCTAAAGCTATAGAAACAGATATGACAAGATAATTATCTTTAATCCTGCCATGAGTAATTTTGATTGAAGATGTTCGCACATTTATTTATTGAAAGATCAAATATTTGTGTGAAGAAGAGATTGACGCTTCATTCAAAAAGTTGTGCATAAATGGAAAAGTTAAGGATGAGTATACACATTTGTAAACAAAAGTTTTAAATTATGCAATACATTACCGAGGTTATTCAAGTTTGAATGGGTAATGATAGTACTCAACCGAGTACATGACCAGTTTATGTGGTTGGATGAACCTATTAAGATAGCGAAGGATGTCTTGCACATCATCATCAGATTCCCTATTAGAGATAGACCCAAGGTCATAAAGAAAATCGACAAGGGTAAGCTCACCGAGCTAACCAAGGCACAATGGGACAGAAGAGGAATGAGGATATCTACTATGGAAGATCCTAAGTTAAGGTACACATGCAATATCATATCTTACCAAGTATTTCAATCATCTGGAGTGGATAGTGTACCATGTGGAGCAGTAGACCTTGCATTTAAGATAGTGAAAAGGGACATCAGATAGATCTTTGTAAAGTTTTGTTGAAGCAAATAGATAACAACATGAATATAATCAGAAAGGAAAAGACCAACACTTTGAAATTTAGTTCATGATTGGTATGTATTCTCTTTTACTATCATAATTCATTTCCCTCTATGGGAGATATATTATAGAAAACTAATAAGTCATTCATCTATCAAATAAATGAATGTATACAAAGTCTAGGAGACAACTTTGATGCAATTATGTATGATTACTTTTCAAAATTTCAAGCAAGGATGCATAAGATATATAGAGTTCCACCTCAACTAATTTCTAAATATTAAGATAATATATTTTTAGAGGTATATATTGATGTTTGTATTATCAAGGCTATTGATCCTAGAGTTGAATGGATTCAACTGATGGGATATGAAATGGACATTGATATTGGTTTGAAATAGATAGAAGCATTACTAGCTAAACCAATTGATCCTAAAGGAAATAAGTATGGCACTTATGAAGAATTGAAAGATAAAATTAAGAAAGGTATAGCGATACCTAAGGTAATCAAGAAAACAAGCAATATTATTG
Organism: Thuja plicata; assembly: GCA_018584345.1. Classification (NCBI taxonomy): domain Eukaryota; kingdom Viridiplantae; phylum Streptophyta; class Pinopsida; order Cupressales; family Cupressaceae; genus Thuja; species Thuja plicata. The sequence goes on from MU227020.1 coordinate 1,988,052, forward strand.
ATGATTTATCAAAAACTCTTGGAGTTGATGATACATTGGTTAACAAAACTGAAAATGAACAAGGTATTAGTGAAGTTGACAAACAACCTATGCTATTACCATCACCAAGCAAAAGAGGTACTGGAAGGTATACCAGATCCTCAGTACAACCGGGAGAAAGGAAAGTTGCAGGGGTAGCACAACTGAGAGGAAAGACATATGTAATATCCAGAGGAAGGAAACAACCTGCACGTACCAGAAGAAGATTATTACTTGGAAATGAAAGTGAAACATATTTTGATGTGGAAATCAAGTCTACACCATTTGCAGACCTTTCACACGTTGATGATTTTCTAGAAAGATTAAAGAAATCAAGAAGATTTGAAGACTTCAGACAAGCCAAATATGAGAAAAGGAATGAAGTAGATAAGAAGAAGATTGAAGAAGTCATTATGGTGACATTGCTAAGATACATATTAACACCAATTGAACTTGCAGACAAGTTACCAGAGGAATTTTACAATAATATTGATGCAAGATGGAAGTATGCCATCAATGGTGAAAAGGAACTGAGAGAGAGGTCACTTTTACATAATATTCCAGACCTTGCACCATATGAAATTAATGAAGAACTGAAGAAGTATTCAAATAAATTTCTAGTCAAGGGGAGAGACCTAAGAATAATTAATTGAGATATACAATATGTGGAGAAGGAAACATATGCAAAATGGAAAGATATATTTCACTTGGATGATACCAAGTATCAGGAAGTAGAAAAGAATCAAGGTGCAACCATTGTTGATAAGGTAAAGGAAAGCAAAAATCAAATAGATCATATAGAACTTACTACTGATAATGAAAAGATTATTATTGAAGATATACTTGAGGAGGAAGATCCTGCAAAAAAATTTTCAAAGGATGAAGATGTCATGGACACACAAGTAAATGATACTGAGTGCATGGTGTGTGTTAAAATGTTGACACACTTCTATGAATCATTCCATCCAAGGTTTTTTATTACGGTAAAAATAGGTTTTGAAGGGACCCTGAAACCCTTTAACAAAGCAGAGAATAGAAAGACATTAAAGCCCAGAGAACAACAGGCTGCCCCAAGGAAGGAAGCAGGCTACAAATGGACAAATCCCAGATTTAACAATAGGCAGAAACAAAGCAAAAAACAAAAAAATACGTTGGAAGGAAAATAGAGAGAAGAGCCGCCAGCACCGAGATCAAGACAGAGTCTTCAAGAAACTCTCAGAATCCTCCAGCTGAGTCTTCATAGTCTTCACATTGTCTCTCAGCTTCTGGATATCCGGATCCTCAACCTTCTACTTCTTAGACCAAGTGCGAGTGCCAGGTCCCATCTGCTAGGAAGGATCAGAATGTTCAATGGTGTCTTTTTTTCCTTCCAGCCAGTTGCTTAGAGACATCAAATTCTCCATAGTAGACCTCATACCTATGTTCACCAGCGTAAGCAGATGTTTTAGCATTTCCTCATTCCCACTTATTTTCTTCTGGATAGGTATCATGGCTATCTTGATAGCTTTTTTAATTTTTTCATCAATTTTAGAGCCGTTATCATGTACAGGGACATTGACATTTTGAGGAAAGTCCTTTCTGAGAATATTCATAGTTTCCTCAATCATAGAGCTCTTATTTTCCAGCTTGATACATCTATTCTTAAGTTCAACTAGATCACTCTGCACCCATTTATCCAAATTGTAGCTATAGATAGATTTATTTTTTGCAATCTCAAGGGGAGACATAATAATGGTCCTTCTGACCTGTGAATCCATCCTTCTGATATCTCTTTGAAGAG
>MU227020.1:2039341-2056281 GCA_018584345.1 Thuja plicata
TGTCTTCATTTTAGCATTCTGAGTTTTGTTTAAATTGAATATTCTAGGAATATCTTCAGTTTATATATCTGTCAGGCAGATTATGAAATACTTCTAGGGTTCTTTCAAGGAGAGAATATACCTTAGGTATATTTCAAAAAAGTTTAGGGTAGTAAATGAATTTGATGGATTAATTTGGTTAAATGTATTGAGGTAGATATATAAGGTATATCTATGTTTGTGTCAGATCCTGTAATTTCCTTAAGTTGTTGTCCTCAATCATGATGTTTAAAACCATTTATAGTTGACTCCATGCCCTAAGATTGAGCACTGGTCTATTTTTGTTCAATGAAATGACTATCATCTTTTAAATCAAATCTTTACTTTCAGTTCGGTCTGTTTTAGTAAAAGTTACAGTGATCATTCCCTGTAATTCCACCAATAGAAAACTAGAATAATTTAGTGATTTCATTATTCTAAGTTGTCAAGGGTATTCCCGCCCGAGTTTGTGGAGATCAAAGCGTAGGAGGTTTCAAAACCTTGTTTCTGTTATTCTACTCTATGCTGGGTCAGTGTTAGGGATAAATAGAGTGAACCCTTTGAGGGGTATTTTTATGACAGCAAGAAAAGGGAACAACAGGCCCCAGAGTCGAATGTTGTGGCGATTACAAAGGGACCCAGCCAATTGGGTTCAAACTTCCCCTTTTGTTCACGATGCTATTGATTTTTAGGATATTCTTTGAGCACAAGGTCTCCGACCTAAAATTCTCTAGGTCTCACTTTTTTGTTGTAGCCTCAAGAAATTCTCTTCTGATAGACCCTCAGATGGTCAAATGTTTCTTTTCTACGCTCATCAAGTAGTTATAGCTCTTGGATTCTAGAAATTTGATATTCTTCATCTATGATGAGTCTATGTAGGTTGACTTGGAGCGAAGGTATTTCTACTTCAATGGGAAATACAGCTTCTATGCCATATACCAAATAAAATGGTGTTGCCCTTGTAGGTTTTGTGATACTTTTTCTATAAGCCCATAAGGCTAGATTGAGTTGAAGATGCCAATCCTTTCCAGTATTTCTTACTATTCAGTGTAAGATCTTCAATATGTTTTTATTGGAGGCCTCAGCCTATCCATTCCCTTGAGGATAGTAAGTATAAGAATAGTGTTGGGAGATTTTGAACTTATCACAAAGTTCATCCATGTCTTTGTTTCTAAATTGTCCCCCATTGTCTGTCACAATAGATGAGGGGATATCGTATCTGCTGAAGATATAATTGAGAATAAACATGGATACTTGTTTACCTATAGCTTTGATCAAAGGGACCAATTCAACCCATTTTGTGAGGTATTTTGAGGCTCTTATAATGAATTTGTGTCCTCCTGAAGACGATGGATAGAATTTCCCGATCAGGTCAAAGGCCCATTGTTGAAATGGCCAATGGGTAACAAAAGGTAATAGCTCACGTGTAGGAGCATGAATCAAATGGCCATGAGTTTGGCACTTCTTTCATGTTTTAGCAAAATGTATGGCATCTTTTTCCATATAGGGCCAGTAATACCCTACTCAAAGGAGTTTCTTAGCTAACAAAAGACCATTTGAATGATATCCACAAATACCTTCGTGGACTTCTTCTAGTGCATGTTTGGACTCATCGTGTTCTAGACACCTAAGGAGAGTACCGTCAATACCTCTTCTATACAGGTCATTAGCCATGATTAGGTAATGGGATGCATTCCTTATAAGGCTTCTTTTTTCATTTCTTGATAGGTTATTTGGAAAAGTTTGATTTTGGAGGTAAGAGTATATATGAGTGTATCGGTAAGAGTCAGTACCCACTAGGGAGCACACGAATTGAGATTATGGGGAATCATAGGCAGGAAAGAGGAGCTCTTCCACCAGGAAGTCATAGTGAGTGTGATGTTCTTCAAGTTGTAGCATGGAGGCCAAGGTGGTCATAGCATTGGCTGCTTTGTTTGCTTCTCTTGGTATCTGTTGGAAAGTAACAAATATAAAATATTTCTTGAGAGCATCAACCATCCATTTATATGGTAGTAATTTATCATCCTTTGTCTGATATTGATCATTGACCTGATTGATTACCAGCTGTGAGTCACCATATATATTTAATTCAATGATTTTCCATTTGATAGCCATCTTTAGACCATTTTCCAAGGCTTCGTATTCTACGATGTTGTTAGTACAGGGGAACATCATCTTGTAAGCCTTTGGAATCTTATATCCTTGTGGCGTGATAAAGAGGGTTCCAGCACCAGCTCCTTGTTGTGTAAAGGATCCATAAAAGATTACTTGTCTAGGTGTGTTTTGTAAGATACAAAATTGCTTCATCAGGAAATTCTATCAGTAGTGGTTGTGTGTCATGTAAAGGAGCATCAGCGAGGTGATCAGCAATAACTTGTCCTTTAATTGTCTTTTTGTCAATGTACTCGATATCAAATTCGATGAGGACCATAACCCATTTAGCTAACCTTCATGTGAGATTTTCCTTGTTCAGTAAGTATTTGAGAGGATTGATTTTGGCAATTATCTTAATAGAGTGTGCCAGCATATAGTGTCTTAGGTTTTGAGAAGAAAAAACTACAACAAGGCAAGCTTTCTCAATGATAGTGTAGTTATGCTCGTAAGACACCATGGTCCTACTTATGTAGTATATAAATCTTTCCTTTCCTATCTCATCTTTTTGTGACAACAAAGATCCCAAGGATGTGTCTGTAGCTGAGATGTATAGAAGGAGAGGCTTTCCTGGAATAGGCGCCATCAATACAGGTGGATTAGTGAGATACTCTTTGATTTGTTGGAAGTTCTTTTCACACCCTTCATCCCAGCCAAAGGTAGCTCCTTTATGCAATGTTTTTGTGAAAGGTTGTTCTTTATCTGCTAGTTGGGATATAAATCTTCTGATGGATTAGAGTCCTAACTTGACTGATATTGCGAGGGGGTTGCATTCTAATTATTGCCTCTACCTTTGTGTGGTCAACCTCAATTCCTTTGGCCAAAACAATGTATCCTAGCAGCTTTCCAGAGGTTACACTGAAAGCACACTTCTTAGGCTTCGGTCTAAGCTTAAATTGTTCCATTCTATCTAGAATCTTTTCTAAGTCTTTCAGGTGAGTATCTCTTCTTGCAGATTTAGCCAGAGTGTCATCTACATAATCCTCAATTTTCTTATGCATCATATCATGGAATATGGTGGGCATATCTCACTGATAGGTTGCCCTAGCATTTTTGAGACCAAAAGGCATGACATTCCAACAAAACATGCCCCATGCACAGGTAAAAGTGGTTTTCTCTTGATCTTCGAGGGCTATTCATATCTAATTGTAGCCGGAGAAGCCATCCATTAGCGAGTACATTTCATAACTAGCCGTGAGATCTACAATCATATCAATATTAGGCAATGGGAAGTCATCCTTGGGATAGCCTTGTTCAGATCTCTGAAGTTTGTGAAAACTCGAATGGACTTGTCATGTTTATTCACCGGGATGATGTTAGAAATCCAATCTATGTAAGCTATAGCATGGATGAATTCATCTTTTAGTAGTTTTTCCAATTCAACTTTGACTAATAATGCCACATGAGGATGCATATTTCAGAGGTTTTGTTTGACTAGTTTGATTCCTGGAGAAATTGATAAATGGTGCATAATCAAGTCTGTGTCCAACCCTAGCATATTTGAATAAGACCAAGCGAAGTTGATTTTCTTTTTTGTGAAGAATTGGATGAATTCTTGCTTTTCTTGTTCAGACAAGGATTGTGCTAGGTAGATGAGCTGAGGAGCCTCTGTTGTTCCCAGATTCACTACTTGTGTCAGTTCTGTGAGTAGTGAAGATCTTTCTTGAAGATGATTAGGGAGGAGATCAAGTTCCCCATCCTTGGGTTCCTTAGAAAGGTTTTCACCATCAGATACACCTTTTGTTTTTACTATTTTTGGATCTGACACTGCCACAACGTGGTTTTCACCATCAGTCCTATTTTTATTTTTATCTTTTCTCTTTAGGCTAAGGAACTTGATGTCCCCCTCTTTCATGTTTATGCTCATTGAACTGGTGGAAGAGGTGAGAGGTTCAATAGCATTTAGGTAGTAGACCAAAGTATAGTCGTTAGGAGCAGAAATGAGGTCTAGGGATGCATCATGGTTCCAGTCAATTAATTTAGGATGGATAAGAGGTAAGGACTCAAAAAATTCCAAGGATAGCACTGAGTTATCTGAATCATGGTCTTCAACAGGTAAGAGGAGATCAGTGATAGCACTCTCTGAAGGGTTGCCTATACTGTGATTTATCCTAGTGCGTCTAGTGGAGTCATTTTTGGTAGTCCGATGATTTGATCTATTTGACCTAGCATTGGTGCCTTCTCTTGTTTCCTAAGCAGCCATACATTCTAAAAATATACTCATTGGCATAACCTAAATTCTCCTAAATAGTACATGTGGTGGAGGAGCCATACCTGGTTCTTGAATATCTTTGAGATCCCAAGTGTCATCACTTTCTTCTATTTCATGCTCCCATTGTGCCCATCGTCCATTATTAAAATCATGGTCGTAACTATGATCATTTCTATTGTTGGTTGATGTGTTGGCATGGCTAGAATGTGTGTCAGTATCCCAATCCTAAGTAGCTGATGGAAGCACATTCTTGGGATCTCTCCCAAAATTGTAGTTTGTGTTGTATGGAAGAGGCATCCTGTCTTCTTCTTCAGAGTCATCATTGGGAATGAGAATGGGTTCTGGTTCAGGGTGTTCAGTCAGTTGTTCATTGGTGAACATTGTCTTCATGTAAGACATACGATGTGAACTTGTGAAGCACATCCACTTTAATATCCATTATAGAATCAGAGAAGGAGTCCCATTCATACTCATTAGATTCTATTTCAATTAAATGAGGTAGATCTAACACATACGTAGGAGTCCCAGTTTTCCCCCGGTTAGGATGTTTCTCTGATAGGGTATTGTCTGGACCATAATCGAACTGAACAAGAGCTCGATCTCTATCTTCCAAAAAATAAGAGAGAGTCCTAGGGACACTTAGATAATTATTGTCTTCATTTTTCCAATCCTCACCATGTTGAGTGGAATCATCACCTAATTTTTTAGAGGCATGAGGAGAGACCTCCTCAATAGCATGCACTCCATCGTTTGAAAATTGTGGTAAGTCAAGGACATGGGAGGTGAAGAAATTTTTCCCCAAGTGAGGGTGTCTATCTTCTGATCCTTGCGTTGGTACTTTTGTAGTACTTATAGTGTTAGATCCATTTGGTTCAAAGGAAGCTTTGTAGAATGAGGGGACATATGGTTCTCCCTAGTATGTCATATTTTTAGTGGCCACACTCATCAACTTCTCAAAGGGGAGGGATGATTTCATCCCCGCTATCAGTGTCTGTATCATAGGTGTTTGTGTGAGTGTTGTTATGATGACTATTCTTAGGAGGAGAATGAAATTTTTTTTCATGGTACCCTACACTAGTTTTATCTACAGGATCTTGAAATTCAGCACAGAGAGGCTCCACAAGGCCTTTATCCTTACCCAAGGGTCCTTTACCTTCATATCCCATTTGTCTCATCATCTGATATCCCTTCCCATATTTATTCGGGCAGATCTCCACAAGTGTCACTTTGTTAGTTTGCTCTTCATCTTTATATAACCAGGAAAGAACATCCTTTTCTTCATTTTCCTCTGAAAGAGATGCCTGTGCCTTCACCGTTTCACCATTTTGGTTCCCTCATGTATTTTGACTTGTTTTCCATTCAAAGGTGGGAAAGATGAGGATGGCATGTTATAAGATCTAGGAGAGGTAGGGAGAGAAGTCAGTTGATATTCCCCCATGCTTGTGTTGTGAATCTTAAGTTTTACCTCAAGGTTTTTCATAAGTGCCTTTTGAGATGCTTCATAGTTATATAATGCCTCCTTATTATGTGGAACCATGATGTCAGCTTGCTTTAAGGTATTACAGGAGTAAGTGTTGTCAGCTGGAATGGTTACTTCTACTCCATTATAGGGGAATTTATAACATTGGTGATATGTGGAGGGGACCGCCTGCATATCATGGATCCAGGGTCTCCCTATTAGTATATTGTATGCAAGAGGTAGGTGAGGTACTTGGCATGTGATATTTCTTTCAACAGGACCTACCCTAATCGGGAGTACTATAAGTCTTTTGGATGACCGATCTTCCTCGTCATATGCTTTAATAGTAATTTTTCTTCGAGGATCAATAGTATGCTCAAAAAATCCCAATGATATAACTAGCTTGAGGGTACAAATATTTAACCTAGCACCTCCATCTATCAAAACACGCCTAACCCGGTGTTTGTGAATCAAAACCTCTATGTGCAAAGGCTGATTGTGTGGGTGACTAAGAGCTTTGTCATCTTCCTCTGAGAAAGATAGGTATTGAGGGGTAGTCAGATGATTAACCATGGTCTAAAATTGAATGATATCAAGGTCTTTAGGATTATTGGTTTCAATAAGCATGGTTTCAAGGACTTCCTTGTGTGAGGGTGACAGTTTCAACAACTCTAATATAGAAATATAAGCAGGAGTTCATTGCAACCGATTGATTAAATTGTAGCTTGTAGTGACTTGTTTAGATGATGATGGCTTATCTATTAGTACCATTGTTTGTTTAGATGTGGAAACCACTCCCTTAAGGGTGACTTTTGTTTGACCTCTAGTAACCATGTTAGCAGAATCAGGCTCCTTATTTTTTATAACGATAACATTGACGGATCTGTCTGAGGGTTCAAGTATGTGGATCACATTGTCAGTGTTGGTATATGCATGATTTATAGTGGCTCCTACATTTTGTGATGGTTCTCCCTTCTCATAAGATGGAAATGGTTTCTTGAAGGCTTTATGATCATCATTTGAGCCGTGAGTACTAACCGTGATGGTTTTGTTATCAATTAGATCTTGTATCACATGTTTCAATTTCATACAGTCATTCATTAAGTGCCCTTTATTTTTATGAAATCCACAGTAGTGTTCGTCGTTCCACCATTTGGGTTTTACCTCAGATTCCCATGGTTTTTAATTAGGAATCATAATAATCTTATTGGAAACCAATATTTCTAGTGCGTCTTCCAAGGGCTCTCCAAGAGGAGTGAAATTTCATTTAGGTTGAGGGATCCATGGTGCCTTGTCTTTCTGCATATCTTCAGTGCTCTTAGAATTTTTAGGAGCAACTAAACTTTTCCTAGCACCTTGTATGCTAGTAGTAAGGTTGAATACGGGTTCATTAGATTTGATTTTGGGTGAATCAACAATGCCATCATTAACTACGTTGTGATTCTTATTCCATTATTTTCTCTTGTCATTGTTTTTATTGTTGTTGGATTTGTTGTCCTTATTCAAAGTAATGTCCCCCTTTTTGATGAGGACATCTTCAATTCTCATGGCGCTGTCAACCAAGTCACTGAAGGAGGTATGTTTTTGCATTTTTGTTGCATAGTTCATTTTAGGAACCAGATTATTGATGAAGATGTCGATCTTTTCTGTCTTTGGTATTTGTCTAGGGTACCTTGCAAATACCCTTCTCGATCTTTGGAGAAACTTAACAAAATCCTCGCACATATGTTGCTTTGTGTTACAAAGATTGAGCATAGTGACCGTGTGTAAGATGTTTTAAGAGTAGAGTTGGATAAAGTTTTGAACCAGTTCATCGAATGTTTGTATGTCTGGCATGAGTTTTGTGAACCATTCAAGGGCGTGGCTACTAAGAATTTGCAGAAATAGTCACATCAAATATGTTTGTTCATGCATAAACTCCATGCTAAGGGAACATAATTCCCTTACATGATCTTGAGGATCACCTTCCCCATTGTCTTTATCATATTTAGGGATTTCAACCTTTGGAGGAAAAGGTGGCATGTGCAAGTTTTTGGCAAATGGGAATGGGCATATGGACTCCAATGATTATTTACTTGGAGGTTGTTCTTTTTCCTTCTAAAGTTCCCTTTACTCGCATCTCATATCTTAAAATTAATGGTTAAGAATAGTGATGTGTGACTCCTCCTCTTGTTGTATGAGTCCCTCAATGTCAAAATCAGGTGGAAGCTTGAAACTTGTTGATGCTAGATGCATAGAATACTTATCCTTGTCTAATTGCATGATGGATTGCATCATCTTTTTAAAATGTTTGTCTTATTGGCACTTACTAATCTCCTTGGAAGTAGGTTCTTCTATAGAAGAAGAAGCACTAGTATGTTGACTTTGACGTTCGTTTTGAGACCCCCAATCATAGGCTGACATAGTTGACGTGTTGTGGGAGGCCAAGTTTGAGGAATCAAACAATGGTATTGTTGGTTGTGGATTTAGAGTTTCCTTGTGTGAGATCTCTTGGTCCATCTTGGGTTTCTGACAAGAAGGTAATTCTTGAGTAAATTTGTCTATAGCTTTTCCCTTAGAATTGAAATCATCCTTTTGACTTCTTGTTTGGACCATGTACAGCAAGCTGTGACTAACATTGCTAGAGGATCAATATGTCAAGTCAATTGTCAAAGCTTAAAGATTTTTTGAATGAAGAAAAGGTTTGTTTGGTTGTTGAACTTGTGCAAGGTATCATAAAAAAAATTTGATAAAGAACCAAGAATAAAAGAGCCAATATGATTAAGAGAGTTGCAAAAAGCTAGGAAAAAAAGACAATGACAAGTATAACCACCAGATACAAGAGCTAAAAAGACCGTGACAAGGTATGATTGTTGTTGTTATAAAGATGTGACCAAAGGACAAAGATTTTAATGCTGGACCATTTCCAACCCAAGTCTCATATGACAATACAGGGGTTCTCAAACGACAATACAGGAGTCTTCATACGAGTTTCTTGACAAAAGATTCTGGGATAGTTTGCCACTTGTGTGCAAGCACTTTTTGGATAATTCTGTCTAAAGTTTGAGGTGAAAGTCTCAATGTTTTGCTTTCGTCTACTGTCAAAGTATTTATGTTTGAGAGATATTGTCAAGTTTCAAGGTGTACATGCACATCAAAGACAAAGTGTGAAGAACCAAACACTTTCTACCCTATAGTCAATTTGGCTTAGTATCACAATATTTCCCCACGCTTGATATTCCTTTGCCTCACACAAAGTGATATTGGCTTTTGTCGGAACTAGGCACGTTGTGGGTTTTGGAAAGAGACTCAATGCTTAGCTTATATAAGCTCCCCCATGCCACATTCATGCTTTCAAACAGCCTTGGGAATACATATGTTGGGTGTAAAATCTTGGGGTGATCTGAGTAAAGTCCACTTGGATTTATCCTTGCACAAAGATTATGATACTTTTGGAGGTAGATCGGGTAGCCTCTATCTAAAGGTGTGTAGTAAGTTCATCCATTCATGACTATCCCATGTAGTTTTGCAAGAGAAATTAAGTCATATAGCCCTACAAGCACCCAAAATGTATAGTCTTGCACGCAAGATTAAGACCTCTCATCCCTACACAAGTTGAATGTATCTCCCTTGTAGTCTTGCAAATAATATTGAGGCAAAAAATGGCCCTACAAGAGCCCAATCAAATGTAGCTCTTGCTTAGAAAGACTGGGGAAACAAGGCCCTATAAGTGAGAAAGAATTGAAGATAGAAATATCCATGTATTCCCTCTCTTTGGATTGAAGGAAGCATTTGATTATAGTGGGGTGTAAGTAGCCAAGTCCGCTTGTTCCCCACTTAGGTTGTTCCCATGAGATTACTCCCTTGACAGGCCCTCTAAAGGTTTATCTTAAAAAGTAAATGGATTGGCGACAAAAAGGAGTCTATATTTCTAGTTTTCCCTCAAGAGAAAAAGAGCATACTCTCCTATCCAATATTTTTTTCTCCACACACACACATGACACGCTCTATGTTCTTTCCCAAATATTTAATTGCTTAGTACAAAGTAAGTGAGTCTAGGTTTTTGATCTTCCCAAAGAAAAGAGAGCATAATCCCCTAACACTTTCTTCAAACCAAACAAAAAGATCCTTCTAATTAATCTATGTGCCTATGAATCAAAAGAAAATGCTAACAAGCACGATCATTTGGTTGATGTGATTTCAAGGCAACCTGCAAACACAACTATTAGTAATTTCAAATTTTCTTTGACAAGCATCCTACAAGCACAAACCATTAGTAGTTATATAAAAATAGTGTCAAATGTATCTTTGGCAAGCGAATCTTCCTCAAAAACATTTTGCAAAAATAACCAGTTAGGCTGAAAAATAGATAGCAAGAAGACCAACGAAGATATGCCAAAGAGTAGAAAGCAGAAATTATCTCAAGAGAAACCCTAAAAATTCTTGTTGTTTTTGAAATGACAAAGTATAAAATATAGACTGGTATCAAATCCTGTACAACAATACAGCATCTGTCATACGACAAAAAATAATCTCACCAAAGCTCATACGACCAATCTAATTCTTTGAGATGACAAAAGGCAGTTTATAAAAGCTCATACGACAATATACCTATCCTTGTACGATAAAGTACCAATCTACAATTTTCTGTATGACAAAAAACAAAGAATAGTACGATAGAAAGCGCAGTTTCATCAAAAATATGCAAGAAATCATAAAAATGGAGCAAAATGCAACTTTCTACCCCACGGTGGGTGCCAAAAATGTGTGTGGTAAAATTTAAGATTAAAATCTGCAACCAAACACTTCAATAAACCATTACATCAAAAAGGGTTAGTAAAAACATAAGATTCAAAGCGTGAGAAAAACCCTTAGAAATTGGCTTATTGCTTCCTAGTTGAAGTGAGTGTGATTCTCATATTTGTCCATCATATTAGACATAGAGAAATCAATGACTTGACTACTCCAAAATGGAAGAGTCAATGCAATGTGGAGCAAGATGCATAGACTTGCATGCTTTTCTCTTGAAAGTTTGAAAATGAGAATGCATAGACTATCAAATGAAATGCATTGAAACTATGATAAATGAAACAAGATTGCAAGACTTGAACTAAAAGTGAGAAGAAAACTACATCTAAATTAAGCTATGAGATGAGAACTAGAATGCCATTAAGCTAAGAAATGAAGCTAAACAATGTCAAAATGCAAGAAACTAGCATGAGAGTAATTAAACTATGAATGCACTATGAATTCTATGATGAAAATAGCATTATAACTCTACTCCAAATCTTCTTGTTATGAATGAGGAAGTGAGCTATCCCCTTTATAAGAGATTCCAAGGAATCAGTGGTTGAGATTAAAAGGCAAAATAAATTGATCAATGGTGGAGATGCAATTCCTCTGAATCCATGTGAGATGATAAAGTGCTTTTGATTGGCCAACTTATGAGGAGAATAAGACAAAATTGGTATTTTCCTCCCTTTTATTTGTTTTATTTTATTTTTGAGTGCACACCCATGTGTGAATGCGTTCACTTTTTGATTTAAAAGGAACTTAGGACTTTTTGATTTTATCTCAATGTTTTATGATTTTTGAGTTTAGGCTTTGATGATTGATGATTTGATTCAACAAGTTAGGATTAAAATTTTGTAAGCAAGTTTGATTAAATGCTCAATAATTTAGAGTCGAGCAATAATATCTTAGATTTAGGGTTTGTTAAGACCAAATATTTGAGAAAAAGGGGCAATGGGTTTTCTATACCATTTTTGGGTGATTACAAACCTAACAAGTCTTTTATACTGTTAACTAGCTAAGCTATCAGAAATAGCTAAACTTTGTAGATCTAACCAAAAATCCTTTATATTGCAGTTAGTGAAGGTTGTGGGTGTCATCCCCACCATATTTTTTTCCTCTAACCAAGGATTTTTGCGTTACCAAAATCATGGTGTTATGAGTTCTATTGTTTAATGTTTTGATGTTATAGTTTTATAAGCTTATATTACTTTCATTTTAATGTTGTGAACTCGGTAATCAATATGCAACAATATATGGTTTATCACTGAATGTGGTTAGAAAGTTTTTAGTGGCACTGATTCACCCCTCCCCTCTCAGTCCCAACTTTCCATGGTTATTCCAACAAAAGATTCCTAGGATGTGGTACTGTAAATTCGATACATATGTGTTGAGTTTTGGATTTGAGCATTCTAAACCAGATTAATTTTTTATTATAACTTTGATGGTGGTCATTTACTATACATTGCATTATATGTTGATGATATGTTATCATTGGTAAAGGGAAATGTATGTTTTTAGAACCAAAGTCTTAGATCGCTACTAAATCTGAAATGAAAGATCTTGGTGCAACTAAACACATTCTTAGAATATAAACTAGAAGAGATAGACTAAAAAAAAAGTTATGGCTAGGCCAAAGTAAGTATGTGAACTTAGTTATACAAAGGTTCAACACCCAAGATTGTAAATTATGTGTTATGTTTACAATTGAAACAAATTTGTCTATTTTAGATTGTCCTACATCCCCACTTGATATGTAAGACATCACTATAGTACCTTACCATAATGTAGTTGAAATTTTTATGTATACTATGGTCTATACTAAAACATACATTTCCCAAACAGTTAGAGTTCTTCCCAGATATGTGTTTAATCCTGGTAGATTTCATTGGGATTCAATCAAAAGTGTCTCTAGATATTCGAAGGGTAACTCAGAGAATTATTTATTTTATCATTGAAATATCATAGGAGATGAGATTTAACTAGGTCTTCTAACGTGAGGGATAGTCACTAGGGCCAAAGGCACTCCCAGTTACCAAACTTTCTTGCAGACACAACACGGAAAGGGAGAGAAGAAACATCAAAACTTTATATTATTTTAACAAACTTATTACATGTCCGGCTGTAAAGCCTTCCAAATTTTGGCCATATACATTCAGATGTTTATAGAGTAATATTTATACATTCGAGGTCAAAGACCTACGATCTTAATTTGCTAACTCTATCTTCTATCCAAAAATTGACATCCAATCTAAGAATAGAAAACCAAATATATACAAGAGTCCACCAAAGAGTTTGGCACTCAGTTCCTAAAGATTTAACATAGGAAACAGAAAAGACCTAGATTTAGGTCCACACATATTCCAATGAGAGATCCCAACATTAATTATGCTATGGGAATTAAATGCAGAAGTCAACCAAAATATCCAACTCCAAAAACACAACTCAGTAAGAAAGCCAACTGAGCATAGAGACCACTCGGTGAAAACCCACCAAGTAGCCAAATACTACTGAGACCTGTGTGTGCTTGAATGTGACCTCTAAATCATGCACAAACCCAGCATAGTCTTTACTTAATTGTTCAATTTACAAAGATAAACATGAGTTTTTTATCCTGCAAACTCAATTAAAATGACTTACTACATCCTAATTAGTTGTGGATGTTGATTTTACCCTCAGAATGAGAGCCAACAACCTGACCATTGCTACCATGGAGGATTTCTAGAATGTGAAAATATAAAATTGTCATTACTCTATGAATGAGATGCAATTAATCTATGAAAAGAGATGCAATTAATCTATGAAAGTGAATTGCAACTAATCTAGGAATGAATTAGTCTATGGAAGCAAATTACATTTAGTCTATGAAAACCAAATGCTCCTAATCTATAATTCAAATGCTTTTAATCTAGAATGGAAATTGAATTCAAACTAGAAAAGGAATTGCATTTACTAGAGAGCTTGAAAGAACCAAATTGAAATGTTAGACATATAAATGAATCATAAATGAAAGCAATATATCTTCAATTCCAATTGAAAACTAGCCTAATTATGCAAATTTAAGCTTAAAAGCATGAATGAAATTAAATGCAAAATTGACTATAAATTTGATGCTCTCAAAAATCATCCTCCCAAATGAAGAAAATGAGGTCCAATTTATAGAAAATCATGGAAAGAGAGTGAAGAGTTTCTTGAAAAGAAACAGTTGTCTCTTCATTCTCATTTTGCAACAAAAATGCAAAGATTATTTAATTAAAAGGGGGGATTATTGCCACATGAGTGTCCTTTCATATGGAATTATGGAATTCCTTTTTGAGGATAATTCACCCAATAATTAAATAACCTTTCAATTCCTTTTATGTATATTAGCTAAAGGGGGTGGAATTGATTTAATTAAAAGCACTTAAGACTTTAGAATTAAATCAATTAATCATAGAGGTTTTTTAGCTAATAAACTTTGAGAATTTAGGAATTAAATATAATGTCAGATTTATGCAAATTTGGGTTTTCTGCATTTGAAACTCAGTCAATTAAAGTCAATAAGGAGAAGAATTTACCTAGTACAATAGGACTTCAAAGATGAGAAAATGCACCAAAATTGATTGGATCATTAGGTGCCAATTTTGGGGTGCTACATTTTTCCCCTCTTTGAATTGATGTGTGAGCAGCGCATTGATTCAAAGAATAGTCTAAAGTGAAGTTGCAGATTTTAGAAGTCTAGGTTAGGTCACCAAGACACCAATCAGAATAAGAAGCAGAATCATCTGAGAGAAGATCAGAATCGGGGTTAGATTGCCCCAATGTCCATTGATAGTTGATGAAGATCCAGGGCTATCTTTAGAATTAGGGTTAGATTTCCCCAATACGAAGGTTAGCCCTCCAAGATCTAGGTTAGATTGCCTAGATAACGGTCTAAAGAGTTTTTGAGAGTCATCTTCAGAATGAAGTGTAACTTTCAATAATTAGGGTTAGATTGCCCCAATACCCAGTGAGATTTCAAGAATCATCTCTAGAATGAAGCTTGATCCTTGAGGATCCGAGTTAGATTGCTCAGATACCTAGAAATATAGATGACAAGATGCGAGACATCAAGATGCCCCTAGAGATTCAAGATCATGGAATATCCAATTTTGACCATAAGGTACAAAAAACTAAATATGCCTCAAGTGATGAGATGCCCCTAGCAATGGGGATTTGATTCAGATCAGACTGATTCGAGAATGAAGTGAAAAGATTCAATGATGCAATCATCGTGCCCCCTTGGAAGCGAAATCGAAAGATGACACATCATAATGATGAGAGTGAGAAATCACAAAGAAAGATAGATCTAGAGAGTAGAATCAATTTAGAGTGATTGAGAGGTCTTGTTGATTAGGTTTGACCATAGTTGACTAGAATTGACTAGAGTTGACTTTGATGAAAAGATTGCAGAAGTGGAGAATATGATAACAAGAGATAATCCTGACAAGAAAGCAACGTTAGAAAATTGACTACACAAGCGTCTGATCACGTCGGTCCCAAAATTTAAAAATGTGATTTTGAGCTTCTTAGGAGTGTCAGATTTTGATTTTGATCACAAAAATGGATTCAGAACGGTCCATTTAGCCAAGGGTGCAACTTTTGTGGAAAACAGAGCACTTTGAAAAAAATAGGTCAAAGGCTATATAAGGCCTAGAGGGGTCATTTTCAAATCATTATTCACCTTTTGACTTTAGTGATGGTGAGGGCTCTAACTAATATTGATAGCATTCCCGTATATTCTCACCGATTTGAGCGCTCTCGATGACACAACCAACCAGCGGAGTATGATGCACCTATAAGTAATCGCAACTTGATCCTGTATTTTTGAAAAAATTTATCAATTTTTACTGTTAGCATGTTTTTAGGGCTATTTAAACTTTGTCTCGCCCAATCTTGCGTGAGGAAACAGTTTCCTCATGCCAACCTTGATCACCTTTCACACAAGGAATCTGAATCCTCGCGCGGGTTAGGGGTTCCACACGCGGGCCCCTCCCCAGCGCTCGCGCAAAGAGCGCGCGTGTGCGGTGCAAGATTTCTAGAATCTCGTGTGAGAACACATCCGCCTTGCGCGAGCTAGAAATCTCATGTGGGAAGAGATTTTCCTCGTGTGAGAAAAGAGTTTTCTCGCATGGAAAACTGGCCAAAAGTCTAAAATTGTCATTTTCTTGCATCACAAAGTCAACCAGTTGCCATATCTTAAACTGTGTGTAGAATAGGTCTATAGCTACATTTGTTATCTTTTGCTTTGAAAAATCATCATTGTTGAGGTACTGATCCAATTTTATCACTTTCTTTGCAGGTTGACCTCCCAGACATCAGTTTCAGATCTCATCATCCTATCATGGGTGAGTTATTACAGAGACTATTAGATGCTGACAAGGCCCATATTGATGGGCTGGAATTGACATAGCTACATGATGTACCTGATATTTGGGTGAATCACAGATTACATGGTGCCCTAGTTGAGAATTTCCATTCAGAGATGAACACTTTTCACTTGCCATAGGGAGAGATGACGGTGACTCTGGAGGATGTATACCATATTTTGAGAGTGCCTTACCATGGAGCTCATGTAGAGTATTGCACATAGCCTACAGATGGTATACAGGATTTGAGAGCCATCTTTCAGGATGATTTGGTGATGGGCCGGGCCATTTCATGGGAGGAGTTGATACAGACTTATGGCAGAGATCATCCCCAGGTAGTTGTTTCTTGCACTGTTTCTGAGTTATCATCTGGTTCCTTATCGTGGTTAGCACGGATTAGAGTGCGGCTGGGGCGTTATGCTCTAAAAGATGTTGGTTGTTCCTGTAGTCACTTTTGGATGGGGCAAGTGCATGCTCACTTAGATGTACCATGAGATGCACGAGATCATGTATCGAGGTTCCTGTATTATGGTGGTAAGAGTCATCATTTTGCAGATCTGGGCCTGGGAGCACCTTCCCATATGTAGGCCAATATTCCATGATACACGGCAGTCATTATAGCCATACTGTAAGAAGTATTAAAAGAATGAAAACATAAACATGAAGTAATCCAAGAAAATGAAATGCAAGAAGATTTTACCATAAACAAAAAGTGAGATAAAGATGTCAAGATCAACCATTAAGCATATGAGAAACTCCAAGAATCCAACAAAGAGCCAAGAGATTTTGGTAAGGGGAAAAGAAAAGAAAAACCCATTTGTGAATAAGAATATGGAAAAAAGCCTATGGATGAGAGCAATAAGCTCAATACAATAATGAGAGCAATGAGAGATTGAGAGAGAGAGGAGAAGATTATTGAAGCAAGTGTGTGAGAGACATCTCT
>MU227020.1:2074074-2113158 GCA_018584345.1 Thuja plicata
TCCTTACAAAATTTTAACAAAGCCCTATTTAGACTATGTGAATGAAAAACAGTAAACAAACATGACGTTTTAATTATGCCTTTGACTATCGTCCTGCAAGTAAATTGTTAGAAAGTTTTGATCTTTGGAAAGCGAACCTGCAAACCACTATTATGCTATAGAAAAAATCAGAAACAAGAAAATCAGAGCAAGAAACAGATGTCAAAACAGAGAAACAGTAGATTACAAATTCTGAATTTTAATTGTCTGTCTGTTAAAGTTTGCGTGAGAAAGTGCTTCGACATGCGTGAGAAAGTACTTCAACACGCACAAGCTTTCTATTTTCTCATGTGACAGAGTCCTACTGGGAGAAAAAATTTGTGTGGCTCAATGTGAAACTTTGCGTGAGACTCCATACCAGTGTTGTACGGATGTACGGCAGAGCTCCAAAAATACAGTCAAAAAGTTCAAAAATGAGGCTAGAAATCATTTTTTCTGCCCCACGGTGGGTGCCAAAATGTGTGTGCTTGAATGTGACCTCTAAATCATGCACAAACCTAGCATAGTCTTTACTTAATTGTTCAATTTACAAAGATAAACATGAGTTTTTTATCCTGCAAACTCAATTAAAATGACTTGTTGCCTCCTAATTAGTTGTGGATGTCAATTTTACCCTCAGAACGAGAGCCAACAACCTGACCATTGATAACATGGAGGATTTCTAGAATGTGAGAAAAAATGAAATTGCCATTACTCTATGAATGAGATGTAATTAATCTATGAAAAGAGATGCAATTAATCTATGAAAGTGAATTGCAACTAATCTAGGAATGAATTACAACTATTCTATGGAAGCAAATTGCATTTAATCTATGAAAACCAAATGCTCTTAATCTAGAATTCAAATGCTTTTAATCTAGAATGGAAATTGCATTTAAACTAGAAAAGGAATTGCATTTACTAGAGAGCTTGAAAGAACCAAATTGAAATATTAGACATATAAATGAATCATAAATGAAAGCAATATATCTTCAATTCCAATTGAAAACTAGCCTAATTATGTAAATTTAAGCTTAAAAGCATGAAAGAAATTAAATGAAAAATTGAATATAGATTTGATGCTCTCAAAAATCATCCTCCCAAATGAAGAAAATGAGATCCAATTTATAGAAATTCATGGAAAGAGAGTGAAGAGTTTCTTGAAAAGAAACTGTTGTCTCTTCATTCTCTTTTTGAGACAAAAATGCAAAGATTATTTCTTTAAAAGGGGGGATTATTGCCACATGAGTGTCCTTTCATATGGAATTATGGAATTCCTTTTTGAGGATAATTCACCCAATAATTAAATAACCTTTCAATTCCTTTTATGTATATTAGCTAAAGGGGGTGGAATTGATTTAATTAAAAGCACTTAAGACTTTAGAATTAAATCAATTAATCATAGGGGTTTTTTAGCTAATAAACTCTAAGAATTTAGGAATTAAATATAATGTTAGATTTATGCCAATTTGGGTTTTCTACATTTGAAACTCAGTCAATTAAAGTCAATAAGGAGAAGAATTTGCCTAGTACAATAGGACTTCGAAGATGAGAAAATGCACCAAAATTGATTGGATTATTAGGTGCCAATTTTGGGGTGTTACAAGACCCATCGGTAAAGCAATACAAAAAAGTGTAATCAAGCCTGAGAAAAGAAACAAACAAGTCTTCAACCGATCAAACAAAGCAATTATCGAGCAGCCCCCAACAAGCTAATGAACCAAAGCAAACATATTTTGGTTGATCAGGATTGCCAAATAACCCAAGATACTCCTGCATAAAACACCTGGGGTTGAAATAAATGATTCTCTCAATCATGTGTCAGGTCCAACCTGAATTGAATCCAACTCACGTTGAGAAATCCAAGATGATTCCTTAATTGGTTTGTTCTTCCATTTTATCAGATACTCTATTTAATTATTTCCTCTTGTACTTCTGCCAACTTTGTGTTTCAAAATCTGCTCAACTTCTTCCATTTGTTTCTTAGGATAATCACTTGGTACTATTACTTCTTCACCAGGTTCATGAAATTCATGCAAATTTTAAATATTGAATATAGGTGATATATCCATATCCTCGGGTAATTCTACTTCATATTCATTTCCACTGTCAAATATTCTCAATATCTTGCAAGGACCAAATTTCTTCATTTTCAATTTATCATATGTTCCAACAGGAAATACTCTACCCATTTCATATGTCTCTGATTGAACTTATTCTAACTACCCAAATATTGTAAAGCCTTATGATCAGTATACAACACAAATTCACTTGGCATCAAATAATTGTTGGGATTAATGGGAGTATGTACTGAGAGGGGAGGGGTGAATCACTACCTCTATGACTTTTTGTATCCTTTAATCAATTAACCTTTGTAATCAATTGCATGTCCATTCAATTTGATCAAACTATCTTGATGTGAGTTATATCAATTCATAACATTAATAAACATGTGAATCATTCATAGAAACATTCATGAAAGTAATTGACACATAACACAAGATATGATATCGCAGAAAACTCATGTTAGGAAGTAAAAACTGCGGTGTGGATGGCACCCACAAAACTTCACTATCTGCAGATTGGAAGGGGCCGGTTAAGGCTTACAATTTGATCACTTCCGATGATCTACCCTGTTAGGAGTATCGGTGGAGACCTGTTAAAGTCTACTATGTTAAGAGCTTTAGCAACACTGTTAAGTGTGCACTCAGTTAAGAGATTTGATGTTGGACTGTTAAATCCACCTTCCTTGAAAGGATTTTTACACTTTTCTCCACTTGTTAGAATGATAGTAAATTACAAATTGACCTGGTAAATAGAATCTACTATTGCTGATACAGATCCAATTTAGTTTACATGAAAAATATTATCACCTAATTGTGATTGATTAATACCTCAGATTATCAATTTCCTTTGTTCTTGGTTCTGCTAACCAAATCCTCCTTTTTCTATTGTTGTTCTTGAAACTCTCAATTCAATCAATAGATGTGCTTGTTCTATTCTCCTCTCCCTTTTTCCTTCTCACACACACATACTAATGAATGATTGCATCATCTATATAGATGGATTGACTTCATCGAGTTTTGATAAAAACAATGTTGACTCTAAGATCAGGTTTACAACTTATACCTAGATCTCATGTCTATGTGTTTTAAATCAGTGAGACTGATTAAAACACTTAAATTAATGTTTCTTTTCCCTAAATAAATGGATTTAAGACAATTAAATATCCTATAAATAGAATACACTTGCTTTATCTAACATGGAAGTCAAATCCACTTTTTGCATCCTGCAACTAACTTTTGGTTCTGTCTGTCGGTCATGCTTTGACTGTCCTTCGGTTTTGTCTGTCAGGTGCACTATATTTGTCTTTTTGGTCTACACTGTAACTTGAATTTCAAGTTCCTTTGTCAAGGTCCCACTTTATCTTTCTTCTTTGTGATTTTAGGTTTACACACTAACTTGTGTCATTGGTTCTCTCTATACTTAGTCATCTTTGGTGATCTCTTAATCTGATCTTTGGTTTTCTCTTTCATGTCTTTCGGTGTAGGCTTACCAAAAGTGTTGTTTGTATACTAATGGAAAATTAATGTCATCAATCTCCTCCTTTGACATTAGTATCAAAAACTGATATTTGCAAAATACTAACAAAATATTAAGTATATACAAATATATAATCCTTAGTCATTTAATGACTCCTCTATGTATATGTTGGTATATTTGTACATAATATCATTTTCCCTTTGTGAATATACATATACATATCTACCATTTTCCCATCTGAATGAATGTACATAACATTTTGCCTTTTTATTTTGTACTTATATCATTTCCCCCTTTATTTGATATTAAGGGCAAAGGTCATTTACCTTAGAGCTTATCAAAAATATGGGAATGTGAAGACTTCATATCCTCCATCATTTTCTCCCATTTATCTTTGAGGTTCTCTAGATCCATGTGCTCAAGTGTGATCTTTGAATGCATATCATAGATGTTGTCTGCTACAGACATCTCAAGAGTTCCTATCAATTGCCTTGCAGAACTGATATGTTGTTGGAGCAGTGTAAGATTTGGCAGAAGTTGAGCTTGTAGCTCAGTTACTTATTCCTTGAAATGTGTGTCTTCTTCTCATAGCTCCTACCTTAACCTTTTTACCTCAATTATCTTCTCATAATGTAGTTTGACTACATTGTCTCCATCTGTGGTTAAGCTACTAGCACTGTTTGCTAGATCTGCATCTAGATTTTCTATATTGTCACTATTTTCCTTAGTGAACTTCATTATTGTACTCAGCTTTTGAATCAAAGTTATAACTTTAGATATGATGGGGTCTAATTCAAATATGAATTTTGATAGTTTTACCTTGTTTACTGCCACTTCTTGGCTAATGTTATCTATTAGCTTCTGTTGGTACTTCATTTCGTCTCTTTCCTTAATTGCCTTCTCAGCATCAATGTTCTGAGTTGTGATTGCATCGGTGAGGGTAGTTAATTGATCAAGTATTGTCTTGTTTTGATCAATGTTAACATCGAGAACTATTTGATGTAGTATGTCTCATGTTGTCTCCAGTACCATGGAGTCCCTGTGCTATTTCTTCAGCTTCTCTTGCAATTCCTTTCTTTGGCATATCTCTCCATATTCTTGTAATGCGTCAATGTCAAGTGTAGAGGGGTCACACTTTGGTATTTCAATGATTTCATCCAATGTAACCTCTAAATTTCTCTTCTTTGTCTTTTTCTTCTTCTTCTGTGACTCAGTAGAATGTAACACCATTGCCAATTTCTCAGCCTTTTTTTGTGCTTGATGAAGTGACCTGTTGTGCTTCTTTCTGTTGCTTGGCATCAGTTTCAGCTCGTCAGGTGTTTGCAAATGTCTCCACATTCACCTTAACATCGTCGGTAGCACTCTTGTATGTTTTCTCAAGAGTACCATCTTTTGGTTTATCTCCTTCGTTGGTGTCCTTTGCTTCATCAGTCTTGGTTTCTTCATTCTTATCTTGAGTCTCTGCATCTTTGTCCTTATCTCCTTCTGTAACGTTGTTACTGTCGATTATATCTTGAGTATCTCTGATGTCTTTTTTACCATCAGTTTTATCCTTGTTTTCTTCTTCTCCTGCATCCTTTGGAGTATCCTTCTCAGGTGATTTGTTTGTTTCTTGCATGATATTGATAGCTTGTATCAATATTGGCAGTTTGCCTGGAATATTCACCTGTTTAGTATCAATTGTTGTGTCCTCTTCATTAGTTGTGTCTTTTGCGATAGTGACATCTTCATCCTTATTGATTTCATGTGTTGGGTCATTGGCAATGTCAATGACATTAGTATCCACAATGTTGTCATTTGTGGTATCATCCCATATCTCATCTGCAATATCTACAGTCGTGTTCCCTGTTGTATCATCCTCTTATTTATCTAACTCAATGAATGTATCATCTTGAGTTGCCTTGTCAACATCTTGTTGTTGAAGGTCATTGTCGGGGCTTACCTCCTCAATAGGTCTGTTCATGATTTTGCACGATTTCTTGTGGCTTTCCTGTTTAATTTCAATTAACTTTCCTTCAAGAAACTTATATGCCCTTAGCTTTGGTGATAATTCCTTGTTGTGTTTCTCCATCATCTCATCTATCTCTTCCTTCTTAGATTCAGGTGACATTAGAGAAAAAGTTACTCTCTCTCTCTCTCTCTCTCTCTCTGATCTCTTTCTCATTCTTCAATGCAAATTTCCAACAAGAGGATAATCTATCCAAGAGTTCCCTTGGTACATTACTTCCTTCAAATTGCATTGGTACATATTTGAAGTTGTACATTTTAGATATCATGGCTTCCTCAATTTTATTCTGGTCTTCTTGATTTAGTTTCTACCATTTTCTAATGTGTGGATCTGTAATAGATCTAGAGTTTGCAATATACACACAAATGTCATCAATAGTGTCAGGTTCCTTTACCTTGACATTTCCTGCCTCTATGGCTTCATCTTGCTTGGTGTCTTCTATGTCCTCTCAGGTTCTAATGAATTTCCTTCCTTTATTGTTTTGTCCTTTTTTCAGTGCAGGAACTTTCCTCTTGTAAGTCCTAACCTTTCCTTTCTTCAGAGGTGAAGGAGTATATTCTTTGGATGTTTGGCTTCTAGTCCTTGAAGTAGTTGTTGTCCTTGGTTTCTTATATGGTGAAGGAGGTGGTGAATCTAACTTTGTTTCCTCAGAGTCATTATTTTCTTCATCTTTACCGATAGATAATTGTTCTTTGGTTTCCTCCTCTTGTTCAACTTCTTCACCTTCCTTAGCTTCTTCCTTGGTTTCTGACAGAATATTCTTGAGATTCTTTACCATCTTGTCTTTCTTTTTTACTATCTTATTGACAAATAGGCCTAATTTAATTTGTGTCTTGGCCTCTTCATATGTGCCAAACCTTGGTTTCTTCTTTTCCAGTGGTTCAATTATTAAGGCATCAATTTCCTTTGTTGCAAGATCAATGTTGATCTCATATTCCAATGGTTCTAACCATGTTGTCCTTGCTACAAAAAGTTTGATTTAAGTATTATATGTGTCAACCATGAAGCATATTGCATCCTTATGTTGCTCAATGAGTTGCTCAGGGATTCTTACCCTCTTTTGCATTCGATCTTTGAATACATTGAAGTATTCATCCATGATTGTTTCAAAGTTATCTCCCAGTGTAGCTAAGTGCTCACTTATTTGCATGGTGACCAGTTTGGTGCAGTCTCATTTCACATCTCTTACTAATGGGAACTTTTCTTGAAAATCGAAGAAGATACACATTATTAGTTAGCCAAACTTACAAGTGTTTGACTTTTCATTCCTGATTTTCTTTAGGTTATCCTTCAACTAATTCAGGAGTAGCCCGGATAAGTCTAACTGTGTACCCTTCTTCACAATTTTGTAGGTTGTGTCCACTACACCTGATTCTATGTTATTTAATCTGCTTGCCTAGAATAATTTGTAACCCAAAACACATGCACCAAACTTGATCTCATCATTGGTAATTGTTGTTAATTTCAATCACAGCCATCCCATTTGGCTCCTGTCATATTTTTGGTCTCTTCCTTTGGTGGATGCTTCAGTGCCTTTACTTTATCAATTATGAGATAACCGGTGACTGCATGGATGACATCTCGGGTTATTTCCTTTAGTTCTTCCAACCATAACTTGTTTTATGCATTCTGCTCAGCACTAACCAAATCCAATCGGTTTTGAAGACCTTTGGAAAGATTAGGGCATTGGTGATCCCTTTCACCTCAATGTGTTTGTGTTGTTCCTTAAGTGTTCCATCATCAATTCAAAGCTTCTTGTAAGCTTCTTCTACCTCTGACATTCCAATCTCTGCAATTTTGCAGTGTATGAAGGATCGAACATCTTCAACCAGCAAAACCCTAGCTAGAATGCACAAAAATACACCAGCATCGTCGAGTTGTAAGGAAACCTCTAGATGGATCTTATAATTAGTTTCCTCACATGTCATGTTCTTGATGAGCTTGAACTCATCTTTCTTTGCATTCTTAGATTTCACGGTTCGTGAAGTCGATGTCATTTTTAGAAAATTAGGGCTTCTATGTAATGCGTAAAAATGGAGTTTTCAGTCTCGAAGAAGTTACTGTTTGTGCTTGCAAAGATCTCTAAACTTCTTTGGAGTGTTGGAGATCGACTCGTGATCTCTTTTTAGCTTGGTTTCTTTCTGCTTGAAAATCACCTTTGGTCAGTCTTCTTTAGGTGTCATGACAAATGATTCATTTTGATGCCCTATTTATAGTCATTGCCCTAAAATGCGTTCCATAAATGCTTACCAACTCCTTGGTGTATAGAGACTGAGTTCATCGGTGAAGACTTTACTTCCATCGGTGACACTTACAATGTTTCAGAGCATTCAATGTTCACTTTGCCTTTACCAACAAGTTTTGATATCACTGAAAACTTGTTCATGTGCTTGTTTACTGACAAGGCTCGGTCTATACTAGCAAATTTTTTTTTTAACCGACGCATCTCGGTAAATGTAGGCAGTCTTAACTTTGAGTGTATACCGACGGGTTTTGTTATATATGCCTGAAAGCATAGTTATCACATATTTCAACAAGTACAACCATGATGCATCTTTCTTATGCTAATTTGGAATTATATCAACATATTATGGAACTAATGTAAAGTAATAGCTTGGGGTAATGCAGTTCCATACTTACTTGTTCTGCTTAGGTGGGGTTGGTGATGTCACCAGATCCATTGGATGGGGTGTCACCATTTGTATTGCTCATTCTAGCTTCATCTTTTCTTGAATATTTTCTCCACATTTTGTCTCTAGCCCTCCAGATATCTTCAATGGTGTTTCCATTGGGATATGTGCTTGTCTCTGTCATTTGGTCTCTAGAGTCTTTCTTGAGATGACCAACTTTATAACAGTGTAAGCATGTCATTCTGAGGTTTGTTCAACCTCTGGATTTTCTAGTCCATTATCTCATACAGTTTGCAGCAATGTGACCATATCTTCCACATGTTATACAATTTATCCAAGTATTGTAGTCCCATACATACTGATAACCGATTCTATTTGGTTGATAGGGAGTTTTTTGACCTTTAGGTTTCCATGTTTGTCTTTTCTTTTTCCAGCATTCAATAGTTGTGTGCCCATTCATTTTGCATGTAGGACAATATTTGTCCATGTAGGTTTCCTTCTTTGGTTGTTTCATCTAAGACTTACATCCATATCCTTTATGACCTTTCTTGTTACATTTATAACAGAATCCTATGAATGAAGATGTAGATTTAGGAATACCTTTCATTTTTCCTCTGCATACATTTGATGTATGGCTTTGCTCTCCACAGTGATTGCATGTAAGCTTTCTTGGTCTTGTATTTTCATAGACATTCTTTGGATTGGATTGATTTAATGATTCTCCATTTTCAGTAAAGCCTATACCATTGTTGTTGTTGACTCTTTGTTCTCTGTCAAGAAAATCATCCATTCTTTTATTTCTTTCTTTAGCCTTTTTGATAATTTCATTATGTTGTTGTTGTATTCTTAATTCATGATTTAACTTTTCATTCTCATCCCTCAGTTCACCGATAGCTTCTATTCTTTCAATGAGTTCAATATTTATTTTGTTTTCCTCTTGACTCATAAGAATAATCTAATTTTTTATCTCATGGTGATGCTCTATAAGTCTTTGTATTTCAGAATCTTTTTCTTGTAGCTTTTCTATTATCTTTCTTCTATCATCAATAGCTAGTGTTCTTTCTTGTTCAGCTTGTCTAGCATTGTTCATGACATCAATCATCCTTACCTTCTATGTCTCTTGACCAATTTGCAGAGCTTTAACTTGTCCAGCCAAATGTAGATTGATTTTAGTTAGGCTTGTGATGCTTTCTTCTGATGTATCTGATGCTTTGTTTGTAGTTGATCCTGAACACTTAAATAAATCTGGTATCTCTTCCTCATGATAATCTGTCTCATTATAGTGAGATGCCATATTCTTTCTTTCATCCAGCAACTATCTCATGTTGATTCTAGCTTCTTTATAATGTTCATAGAACATTTGAATTTCAAGATTTTTATTCTCAATATTTTTATCAAGTTTTTACTTCTCCATTGTATGATCTTTTCTCTTAAGCCTTTAAGCTTTCCAAGAAGAGACTTAGCTCTGATACCAATTTTTGGGATTAATGGGAAGTATGTACTAAGAGGGGAGGGGTGAATCAGTACCTCTATAACTTTTTGTATCCTTTAATCAATTAACCTTTGTAATCAATTGCATGTCCATTCAATCTGATCTAAACTATCTTGATGTGAGTTATATCAATTCATAATATTAATAAACATGTGAATCATTCATAGAAACATTCATGAAATTAATTGACACATAACACAAGTTATGATATCGTAGAAAACTCTTGTTAGGAAGTAAAAACTGTGGTGGGGATGGCACCCACAAAACCTCACTATCTGCAGATTGGAAGGGGCCGGTTAAGGCTTACAATTTGATCATTTCTGATGATCTACCCTGTTAGGAGTATCAGTGCATACATGTTAAATTCTACTCTGTTAAGATCTTTAGCAACACTATTAAGTGTGCACTCAGTTAAGAGATTTGATGTTAGACTGTTAAATCCACCTTCCTTGAAAGGATTTTTACACTTTGCTCCACTTGTTAGAATGATAGCAAATTACAAATTGACCTAGTAAATGCAATCTACTATTGCTGATACAGATCCAATTTAGTTTACATGAAAAATATTATCACCTAATTTTGATTGATTAATACCTCTGATTATCAGTTTCCTCTGTTCTTGGTTCTGCTAACCAAATCCTCCTTTTGTTGTTCTTGTTCTTGAAACTCTCAGTTCAATCCATAGATGTGCTCATTCTATTATCTTCTCTATTTTTTGTTCTAACACACACATACTAATGAATGATTGCATCATCTATTTATAGATAGATTGACTTCATCAAGTTTTGATAAAAGCAATGTTGACTCTAAGATCAGATTTACAACATATACCTAGATCTCCTAGTCTATGTATTTTAAAATAGTTAGACTAATTAAAACACTTACATTAATGTTTCTTATCCCTAAAGAAATGGATTTAAAACAATTAAATATCCTATAAATAGAATACACTTGCTTTATCTGACGTGGAAGTTAGATCCACTTTTTGTGGGTTGCAACTGACTTTCAGTTTTGTCTGTCGGTCATGCTTTGACTATCCTTCAGTTTTATCTGTCGGTTGCACTGTATCTATCTTGTCAGTTTGCACTATAACATGCATTTTGGTTTCCTTTGTCGGGTTCCACTTTATCTTTCTGCTATGTGATTTTTGATTTACACACTAACTTGTGTCATCGGTTCTCTCTATACTTAGTCATCTTTAGTGATCTCTTAATCTGATCTCGGGTTTTCTCTTTCCTGTCTTTTGGTGTAGGCTTACCGAAAGTGTTGTTTGTATACTAATGGAAAATTAATGTCATCAAAGTCTCAAAACTCTTATCATCTCCATGTGTCCATTTGAATTCTCTTTTGTCTCATCTCATCGTCTCAGTCATAGCATTACAAATAGGACTAAATTTTTTGATGAATTTTATTGTAAAAAATTTTTAATCCATGAAATGATCTTACCTCACTGACATTCTTAGGCATAGTCCAACTAATTATAGCTTCAACTTTCTCAAGATCCATCTTCAAACCATCAGCTGAAATCACAAAACCTAAATACACAAGTTCTTCTTTCATGAAGGAACACTTTTTCAAATTTATCAGCAACTTTTCCTCTTTCAATCTCTGCAATACTTCTCTTATATGCATCAAATTCTCTTCTCTAGTCGTAATTAATATTAGAATATGATCCAAGTATAAAATCACACAATTATTCAATAATTTCTTCAAAACTTCATTCATTAACCTCATAAATGTACTTGATGCATTAGTTAAACCAAAAGGCATAACCAACCACTCATGCAAACCTTCTTTCCTCTTGAAATCAGTCTTCCATTCATCACCTTCTCTAATTCTGATCTGATGATATCCACTCTTCAAATCAATTTTGGTAAAATATTTTTCTTCGCTCAAACAATCCATTATATCATCCATCCTCGGTATAGGAAACCTATACTTAACAGTTATCCTATTGATTTCTCTTGAATCAGTACACATTCACCATTCTCTATTCTTCTTAGGTGCTAACACTACTGGTACTACATAGGGGCTCAAAATTTGTCTGATCAATCCCTTGTTCAACAACTCATGAATTTGTCGGTTGAGTTCTTTATTCTCAATAGTTGACAATCGGTGTGGTGCCTTGTTCGGAAAACTAGCTCTAGGAATCAAATCCATACAGTGACTAATGTCTCTCATCAGTGGAAAACCATCAGGTACATTATCTAAAATTATCTCTATGTACTTGATAATAAATTTCTCAACCTCTGTAGGAACTTCATCTTCTGTATTCTTACTCGGTTTGTTAGGAATCAAAGCGTAACAAATATTATTCCTTTTCAAATCCTTAACAAACTATCTATCTATCATCAAAAAAACTTTCACAAATGTACATAACTCTTCAATAGATTTATCAACCAAAGTTAACAAGATTTTCTTCTTACAATCAACCCAAATAGTATATCTATTCACTCTTCCATCATTTATAGCATGTATATCATATTTCCAAGGTCTACCCAACAAATTATGACAACAATCCATTGGCATAATATCACACAACACTTTATCATAATACTTTCCAATTTTTAGATTCACAGAACATTGTTCACTCACCATTAATGTATGCATGTCATTGATTCATTAAATCTTATAGGGATTTGGGTGCTTCATTCTTTCCAATTGCAACTTGGTGACCATTTTATCAGATGCCAAATTCTCTGAACTTCCACTATCAACAATTACCTTCCAAACTTTGTCTTCAAATCTACATCTGGTCTTGAACAAACATTTCCTTACGGGATCTTTCTTATCTTTCTCACTCCATAGTATCCTTTTGATCATTATATTTCCTTCCTTCTCAAGTTCATTCAGTGATTCTTCTTGCACCAAATCATTTCTACTACTACCGACTTTCTTTCTTGCATGTGTACACTTAAAATATATATTTCCTTCTTCACCACAATTGTAACAAGTCCCTTGGAACCCTCTTCTGCTATAACCACCTCAGGAGTAATTGCCTCTTCCTTGGTATAAAATTTCACCTTTCCATTAAGTCTTTCCTTTGTCTTGGTATGTGTCAGGATTGGTCTTGTCTGGCCCAGATCTACTATCTTCACCATGAGATCTGTCTCTTCCTCTAGGGAATGTACCACCTCTTCCTCTTTTCCTTTTTTCATAGCTTTTGCTCAATTTCTCCTCACCTTTTAGGGAAAATTGATAAGCCTCTTCAATACTCTCCATCTTTACCAAGCTGATCTCATCTTATATAGAACTTCTTAATCCATTCAGATATCTTGCTATTTTTTCCACTTCATCTTTAGCATGTCCAGATCTGATGTCCAAACTGTAAAATTCTTCAGTGTAATCTTTCACTGAGATATCTTTCGACTTCAAAATTTGCATTATCCTAACTATGTTAATCTAGTAATCACAAGGTAGAAACTTTCCTTTCAATTTTTTTGTCATCTTATCCCATACCTTGATCTTTTCTTTACCTTTATTCTTTTTGGTGTATGTTTCCCAAGGCTTGCTTGCACATCTACCAAGAGACCTAGCTTGTCTCTATTAGGATCCTAATCTTCACTAGGATCTTCCAAAGGCTTAGATGATTAACTAAGGCCTTCTCTAGCTCCTGTACAAGAGCCCAACACTTTGTGCTTCACCTTGAAAGACTAACACCATGTAGATTCTTCACTTCTTCTACTAAACTTAGAAGGATCTAAGTGCCAACTCCACACTAGCATTCACTATCATTGTAGGAATACTAAACATGTTGGAAAACTTCCATATGTTTCCATTTTACTCCATTTTGAAGGATCTCCTAGCCCTTTTCAGTCGATTTCAAGCTTTAGACCCCAAGAAGCCTAATTAGGCTTAATTCCTTGTAGCCTTTTCTAGAAACCTTTTCCCAATTCTTTCAAAAACTTTCCAAAGAACTTGAAAAAATAATCCAACATGCAGATACCCTTTTGTATTTTACAAATTATTTTGAAATTTTTAGACTCCTAAGCCCTCCATACACAGGGTTCCTATTATCTAGGACCAATAGGGCTAATAGGCCTAATTAGTAGGACCTTACTAATGTCTTGCTCAAAGCTCGACCAAATGGATTGGTGAGTTCACAAATATCTCAAAAAGGAAAGATTAGGTCAAATCACACCTAGTACTACACATTTCCCGTACTGTAATTTCCTTCCCCACATGAAATGCTCAATTCTTCACCTCTAAACCTCTAACTGGGCACTGCCTACTCACCTAGGGCTTGGTACTAAAAATAGCAACTCGAATCCACAAGAATCCCAAATCTACATATGTATAGACTAATGACTCCCCTAACATATCCACCTAGCCTTAGGAAGATCCCATGGTTAAATTTCATGGGGGAGCCATGAAATGATAAACTGGTCAGGATAGGACCAGTGAACACTCTAGACTAGAAACAATTTATTTAAGACCTTAGATTAACTCCTATCAACTTACTTACTTAATGGAAAAGTCTTAGAACTATCCTATGAACACAAACAATCACAAATTCAAAGCATTAAATCCATATGATGGCACTGTCACACTAAAAAGCTTAGGTTCTTCACAAATTCAGAGTTGCAGAGCTATATTCACTATTCAAAACTTGTTACTATGAAATTTACTCCTTAGATTTGAGCCTCTCCATACATTAGATTCCATGTTTCTAGGGCATGTTGGTAAATCTCCCACTCCTATCTTCTAGGGGGATCCAAAGTAACCAATTTGCATGCAACATTTGCAATAATTGCAAATGTTGTCATGACAACATTGTAACAACTTTTGGCATCTTTTCCATTATGCCAACTTCCTAATTCTTAGGACCTCTAACCTTTGTATTTTGAGGAACCAACCTCATTAATGGCCTCCAAGCATCTCTATGACAACATTTATGTGTTTAACACACATTCAAAGCTCAAATCCATCACTAAGCTTCTAAGCCTAAGAAAATTAAAAAGCAACTAACAATGACTATTTTAGTGACCTTAGTCCTAATAAATAACTCACCTAGTCCACAATGCAATGACCTTCTAAGGTAGAACTAAACACACTACCTTGACCTAGCTAATGTCAATTACAAGCCAAAACATTATAACTATGGAGGTTAGCCTAGGTGTGCTCCTGCACCATCCTCCCCAAAACAAAAGTTCAATCCACCCTTGGATTGAGTAGAGTAGGATCAATCCCCATCTTCTTAAACTCTAATTCTTTTATCCATACTACATTAGCATCTTTTTGACCATGTCTCTTGATCAAGTTTTCTTTGTATTCTTTGGTTCTAGTGTTCTTGTAGACTCAGGTATACAGTATACTATCAGCTTGGTTAACTGTAGTAGGAGGTAGCTTGAGGTCTTAATCACTTCACTAAGGCTTTGATCCATGTTTGGCGGTGGTCCTTTATAATGAACCAGGTCTGCAATGTTAAAGACAAGGGATAGTCCACTATCTTCCGGCAGCTCCACTTTAAAATAATTGTTCCCATACTTGGCTAAGATAGGACAGGGGCCTATCCTCCTCATTTACAACTTGTGTAGGACTCCTTTTTGAAGTCTAGACTTATTTAGATGCACCATTACTAAGTCTCCCACATTAAACTGAATTTCTCTTCTACTCTCATCAACCTTTTTCTTATGCTTCATGGTGTTCTCTGTCAAAGTCTTCCTGACTGTATCATGTATCTCTTGTATTGCATAAGAAAAATCATCAGCATATCCACTTGCCTTCACCCCATCCTTTAAGTCTCTTAGCTCATAGACTCCTCTAGGATGTAGACCATATACTATCTCAAAGGGACTCTTCCCTATTGACCTATTTATAGTGTCATTCTAAGCATACTCAGCCTGTCTAATCAATTGATCCCATTGTTGACCATATTCTTTGGTCAAGAATCTCAATATATTTCCAAGGCTTCTATTTACCACTTCGGTCTGACCCTCAGTTTGGGGATGGTATGCAGACCCAAAGGATAAATTAGTGCCTAACCTTTGCCAAAGAGTCTTCCAAAAATGACTCGTAAATTTAGTATCTCTATCTGACACAATTCTCATAGGTAACCCATGGATTCTTACTATCTCTTTGAAGAAAAGAGAGGCTATTTGGCTAGCATCATTAGTTTTCTTACATGGCACAAAGTGAGCCATCTTGCTGAATCTATCCACAACTACATAAACACTATCCATGCCTTATCTTGTCTTGGGTAACCCAACTACAAAATTCATGCTCAAACATTCCCATGGCCTAGTGGGAATAGGTAGTGGCTGAAATAGGCCTACATTTAAAGAAGTACCTTTGGCCTTTTGACATACATACAACTTTCCACATACCTCCTAGCATCAAGGTTCATTCTTGGCCAATAATAGAACCTTTGAACAAGTTCTTGGGTCTTAGTGATCCCAAAGTGACCACTCAATGCACCATTGTGCTTTTCCTGAATTAAATTCTCCCTAATAGACCCTCTAGGGACACATAATTGATTTCCCTTAAACAAGAGATTGCTTTGCAAAGTTTATTCAGCATATTTTCTATGGAAATGATTCTTTTATTCAGCACATACCTTATAAATGTCTGCAAAATCTTCATCATCAGCATATAGATCTTTGAAGTGATCTATTTCCATACTCTTCAATTGGATCTCTTGGATGGTAAGAGCTCTTCTACTCAAAGCATCTGTCACCTTGTTGAGTACTCCTTTCTTGTGCTTGATATTAAAGGTGTAAGCTTGCAGGTATTCAACCCACTTCATGTGCTTGTGACTCAACTTCTCTTGAGAGTTCAAGAAACTTAAAGCTTGATTATCTTAGTAGACTATGAACTCCTTGGGGAGAAAATAGTGCCTCCATTTCCTTAAAGCCTGAACTAATGCATACATTTCAAGGTCATAAGAATAATACTTCTTCTTAGCTTCACCCAACTTCTCTAAATGAAATGCCACTAGTCTACCCTCTTGGCTTAGGACAGCTCCAATAGCCACATTGCTTGCATCACACTCAATAGTGAAAAGCTTCTCAAAGCTTGGAAAGACTAAAACGGGTTGGGTAGCAATCTTTTCTTTTAACAACTCAAAGATCTTGGTGGCTTGCCTATTCCATACAAACTTAGTCTTCATCCCTCCTTTGATTGTGTCCAACATAGGAGCACAAATAGAACTAAACTTCCTTATAAACTCCCTATAATACTGAGTAAGGCCATGAAAAATTCTTACCTCTATTGTTGTCCTTGGAGTAGGCCAATTTATGATGGCTTCCACTTTACTCTTGTCCATTTTCAGATTGCCATGAGAGAGAACAAACCCAAGGTACACCAACTCTATTTTGATGAACTCACACTTCTCCAAGTTGATCATCAACTTCTCCTCATGCACCTTCTTGAAGACAGTCTCAAGGTGTTTAAGGTGTTCACTTCTTGTCTTACTGTAAAATAGTATATCATCAAGATATACTACTGCAAAATTGCCAATGTAGTCCTTGAGGACTTCATTCATGAGCCTCATGAATGTGGAGGGGGGATTAGATAGTCCAAATGGCATGACAAGCCATTCATACAAACCTTCATTGGTTTAGAAGGTTGTCTTCCACTCATCTCCCTCTTGTACTCGTATTTGGTGGTAGCCACTTTTCAAGTCTATCTTGCTAAAGTACTTAGCTTCACCTAGACAATCCATTAGGTCTTCAATCCTAGGAATGGGAAACCTATACCTAATGGTTATCCTATTTATGGCTCTTGAATCAGTACAAAGCCTCCAAGTTCCTCCTTTCTTAGGTGCTAGGATAGTGGGTATGGCACAAGGGATAATTCTCTTCTTGATAAGACCTTGGTTTAGGAGTTCTTTTATTTGTCTAGCGATCTCCTCATTTTATTCAGGGGTCATCTTGTAGGCTGCTTTATTAGGTAGGGTAGCTCCTAGTATAAAGTCTATCCTATAACTTATGGATCTTTTAGGGGGTAATTTTGATGGTTGTCCATCACTTACTATACCTTCATAAGTCTGCAACATGCTTTGTATCTCTTTAGGTAGCTCTGGCTTCTTGTCTCCTTTGCCTTCATTTTCTTCTCTTGGCCTTAGCACCAATAGAAATCCAACTCCTTCTCCTTCCTCCATGGCTTCTAAGAACTCTTTTTCACCAACCATGAGCACATTAGGACCTATTGTCTTCACTTCTCCATCCTCTAATAGTGATTGAATTTTGAAAGTCACTTTGTCTTTCTTGAAAGTACAGGAGTTCTTCACCCCATCATGGATAGCTTGGTGGTCCAATTGCCATGGCCTGCCTAGGAGAAAGTGACATGTGTCCATGGGAAACACATCACATAGAACCTTGTCCTTATATCTCCCTATAGAAAAATCCACCCAAGCCTGCTCATTTAATAAGACATGTTGTCCCTTATTAAGTCATGTGACCTTGTAAGGATGGGTGTGGGGTATCCTTGTCAAGCTTAGCTTGTTGACTGCTTCTTCTAACACAATGTTTCTAGTAGACCGTGAGTCAATAATGACTCTATAGACTTTGTCCATCACCTTGCATTTGATTCTAAATAGGGAGCTTCTTTGGCTTGGCTCTTCTTTAACTGGCTCCTTGATCAGTGTTCTCCTCATCATGAGGTTCTCACCTTATTCTGAATTCAATGGTACCTCAGGGTGTGTCTCCTCATGAACTAGATTAGTCCTTTTTTTACCTCCTTTAGAATTACTACCCTTCTCTGGACACCTATAGGTAGGGTGTCCTATTTGATTGCAATGATAACATTTCATATTGGCAAAGTAATTGCCTCTTCCTTGTCCACCACTCCTTCCTATGAAATTAGAGTTCCTTCCTCTACTACCTCTACTAGAGCTTCCCTCTTGCTTCTCAGTGTATCTGACTTCTCCTTGAGTCCTTGATTCTAAACTCCTTCCACCATAGCCACCTCTTGGTCTCTACTATCCCTTCCTCTACCTCTTCCTTTGGAGGTTTGTTCTTGTTTTCTTTTGCCTTTCTCCTCTATTTTCAAGGCCATTTGATAACATTCGTAGATGGTTTTGAAGTTCACAAGACTCATGTCTTCTTGAATAGACCACTTGAGTCCATTCAAATACCTTGCTAGTTTGATGCTTTCATCCTCCACCACTTGTTATCTTAAACACAAATTTTGGAATTCTTCGGTGTATGCTTGGACATCCAAATCTTTTTGTCTGAGATTGTGTCTTCTTCTATGCAATTGAACCTCATAATCATCAGGCAAGTAAGTCTACTTTATTTGGGTCACCATGCCCTTCCATGTGACTATAGGACTCCTTCCTTCTTTTTCCCTTTCAGTTTGAACAAACTTCCACCATGTGAGGGCTGAGCCTCTCAACCTAGATTTGGCCACATTCACTTTTTGGACCTCTATTATACCATCACATTCAAAATGGTTTTCTATATTGTCAATCCAATCCACAACTGAATCTAGATCCATTTGTCCACTAAATAGTGGTACACCCTCCAAATCTTTGCCACTTAAGACCTTTAGTGCTTTCAAGAAGGGCTCTTCAGCAATAACAGGGTCAGGTGTTGGAGCTTCCTCCTCCAATTCCAGTCCTTTTTCCCTTGCTTCTTCATCTTCCTTCTATTCTATCTTATCCTTCACTTTATCAGCTTTGTCTTGGACTTCACCCAAGAGTTGCTCCATTTGAGAAAATATTTCTCTTAGCAACTTATTATCTTCTTCTTGTTCTTCCACCTTTTTTTCTAACTTAGCATTAGTCACGATGGTTTTATCTTCTACTAATCCCACTGGTGTATTCTCTCCCATTGATTCAGTAGGTTGAAACATCCACCACAAGCCTAATCTTAATCAAGCTCTAATACCAATATAGTGCATGTGTTCCAAGGCTAGCTTGCACATCTACCAAGAGACCTAGCTTGTCTCTATTAGGATCCTAATCTTAACTAGGATATTCCAAAGGCTTAGATGATTAACTAAGGCCTTCTCTAGCTCCTCTCCAAGAGCCCAAAACTTTGTGCTACACCTTGAAAGACTAACACCATGTAGATTCTTCACTTCTTCTCCTACACTTAGAAGGATCTAAGTGCCAACTCCACACTAGAATTCACTATCATTGTAGGGATACTAAACATGTTGAAAACCTTCCATATGTTTCCATTTTACTCCATTTTGAAGGATCTCCTAGCCTTTTTCAGTCAAGTTCAAGCTTTAGACCCCAAGAAGCCTAATTAGGCCTAATACCTTGTAGCCTTTTCTAGAGACCTTTTCCCAATTCTTTCAAAAAATTTCCTAAGAACTTGAAAAACTAATCCCACATTCAGATACCCTTTTGGATTTTACAAAGGATTTTGAAATTTTTAGACTCCTAAGCCCTCCGTACACAAGGTTCCTATTATCTAGGACCAATAGGGCTAATAGGCCTAATTAATAGGACCTTACTTATTTCTTGCTCAAAGCTCAACCAAATGGATTGGTGAGTTCACAAATATATCAACAAGGAAAAATTAGGTCATATCACACATAGTACTACAGTTTTCCCATACTATAATTTCCTTCCCCGCATGAAATTCTCAATTCTTCACCTCTAAACCTCTAACCAGGCATTGTCAGCTCGCCTAGGGCTTGGTACTAAAAATAGAAACTTGACTCCACAAGAATCCTAACTCTACATATGTATAGAACAATGAATCCCCTAACATATCCACCTATCCTTGGGAAGATCCCATGGTTCGATTTCATGGGGGAGCCATGAAATGAAAAACTGGTCAGGACAGGACCAGTGAACACTCTAGACTGGGAACAATTTATTTAAGACCTTAGATTAACTCCTATCAACTTACTTATTGAATGGAAAAGTCTTATAACTATCCTATGAACACAAAAAAAATCACAAATTCAAAGCATTAAATCCATATGTAGCACTGTCACACTGAAAAGCTCAGGTTCTTCACAAAATCAGAGTTGCAGAGCTATATTCACTATACAAAACTTATTACAGTGGAATTTAGTCCTTAGATTCGAGCCTCTCCATACATTAGATTCCATATTCCATGTTTCTAGGGCTTGTTGGTCGATCTCCCACTCCTATCTTCTAGGGGGATCCAAAGTAACCGAGTTGCATGCAACATTTGCAATAATTGCAAATGTTGTCATGACAACATTGTAACAACTTTTGGCATCTTAGCCATGATGCCAACTTCCTAATTCTTAGGACCTCTAACCTCTGCATTTCAAGGAACTAACCTCATTAATGGCCTCCAAGCATCTCTATTACAACATTTATGTGTTTAGGACACATTCAAAGCTCAAATCCATCACTAAGCTTCTAAGCCTAAGAAAATTAAAAAGCTACTAATAATGACTATTTTAGTGACCTTAGTCCTAATGACTAACTCACCTAGTCCAAAATGCAATGACCTTCTAAGGTCGAACTAAACACACTACCTTGACTTGGCCAATGTCAAGTACAAGTCAAAACATTACAACTATGGAGGTTAGCCTAGGTGTGCTCCTGCGCCACTTTTGATCCAATTACAAATGCTCCCACCACAAGGATGCATGACATTTCAACTTTGTGCTTGCAATATTTACCTTCTTCTCCTCTAATACATTTTCATACTCAAATTATTACTCCATTTTAGTTATCTAGTCTATCAATTCATCAGAATCCAAATTTCCACTATACTCAGGGGGATTAAAATGAGGTGTGGACTTCAAACTTGTCAAAGCTCTCAGGAATCTCTCTTCTTCCTAATCCATCACCGGTGGAGGTGCAGCTTCTCCTTTCACTTCTTCAACTTCATCATTACTAACATCCTCAAGATGTCTTCCTTTGCGTTGGTCTATCTCAACATCTTCCAATGTTGCAGCAATCTTTCTAAGCATATCAGCTGGCCCTGGATCTGTATTTCCTCTCCCATTAACCATCTTGAAACCCTCTGCAATTATAGGTCAAACCACAATCTTCTACCTCACAAAAATATCAATGAACTCAAGTTATGTATTACCTAGATCTAAC
The DNA here is from genome assembly GCA_018584345.1 of Thuja plicata. NCBI lineage: Eukaryota > Viridiplantae > Streptophyta > Pinopsida > Cupressales > Cupressaceae > Thuja > Thuja plicata. The sequence continues at coordinate 2,095,752 of MU227020.1, forward strand.
CTTCTCTCTAATACCACCTGATGCAATGAGGGATAGTCATTAGGGCCAAAGGCACTCCCAGTTACCAAACCAACTTGCAGACACAACACAGAAAGGGAGAGAAGAAACAATATAATTTTATATTATTTTATCAAAATTATTACATGTCGGGTTGTAAGGCCTTCCTAGTTTTGGCCATATACATTTAGATGTTTATAGAGTAGTATGCATACATGTGAGGTCACAGACCTACAATCTGAATCTGCTAACTCTATCTTCTATCCAAAACTGGCACCCAATCTAAGAATAGAAAACCAAATATATATAAGAGTACACCAAAGAGGTTGGCACTCAGATCCTAAAGATCCAACATAGAAAATAGCAAACACCTAGATTTAGGTCCACACACATCCCAATGAGAGATCCCAACATTAATTATGCTATGGGAAATAAATGCAGAAGTCGGCTAGAAGATCCAACTCCAAAAACACAACTTGGTAAGAAAGCCAACCAAGCACATAGACCAGTCAGTTAAAATCCACTGAGTATCTAAACACTACTAAGACCCTTCAGTAAAGAAAATATAAACAAGTAACCGATCCCAAGAAAAGAGACAAACAAGTCTTCAACCAAGCGAACAAAGCAGTTACCGAGCACTTTACCGAGCAGCCCCCAAAAAGCTACTGAACCAAAGCAAACATATTTTTGGTTGATCAGGATTTCCAAATAACCCAAGATGCTCTTGCATCATCTTCAAAATTATTTAGATCCAAATTGGGCATGTGATATTGATAGTAGAAGATCCACCAATTCTTATATGTTTACATTAGTTGGTGGTGAAATTAATTGGATGAGTAAGCAACAGGATATGGTCTCTTTGTCCACTATTGAACTTAAGTATTTTTCATCACTCATGCTTGTAAAGAATCCATATGATTTAAGAGGTTGTATTTAGATTTAAGAATAAAATAAGGAGAAATGATAGTTAGAGTGTGATGTGTCTACATAAGAACCCAAATTTTCATCCTAGATCCAATCACATTGATGTTTAGCATTATTTTGTCAATCTATGGTCGAGGATGGAAAACTAAACCTGGTTAAGGTAGATACATTTATAAATTTTGCAAATTCATTAACTAAGACTATGAGGAAAAAGAAGGTCATACAGTGTTTGGGGTCTTTGGGCCTAATATCCCATAGCAATAAAAATTATAGTGTAGATACTCCTTTTGCTCTTGTAAAGTGTTCAAAAAGTGGGAGAGAATTAGGAAAATGTTGTCTCAACCTTGAAATTATGTCATAAGGTTATTATTTATAGTAAATTTACATTTGAGCATAAATATTTCCTCAACTTCCCCCAAAGCGTCAAATGGGTTATATAAGCATGTTGGTAAACATTGCAAGATCATGTCTAGATTTGAAGATATTAAGATTTTTTGTTGAATTTTTTGAAGAAATTTTATGAAGGATCTACGTTCTTAAATGGCCTAAAAGTGTTCATAACTTATGTAGAAAAAAATAGCTTGATAGAGCACATCATGATCTTTCTAACGCTTCAAACAATTCATCAATTAGATACCTGGTTTAAAATTTATAACCTTTAGAGGTTGGGTCTCCTAAAATAAGAAAGATAAAAATGTGGTGTACCCATAAATGAGTCATAAAAGGGAGTTACACATATTTATGTGTGTTTTTACACATTATATGGTATCTTAAGGTGGAGATAAGTTGCAAACCACTTTTTCAGGTATTTTTTAGCCCATAGTTTTGTAATACCATTTAACGATTTTATGTATTGTATCTCCTATATATTAGATGTGCGAGATAGAGATTTTGCACAAGAGTCAAATAGTTTTTTAGTTACCTTTAGATCTCTAGTTGGTGATACTCCTCTAAGAAACTTGCTCGGCATGTATATTTTATTCTATTGTTGATTTATAAATAATATATTGGGTGGCTTTTAGAGTGTGGGGTTTTTTCCTAAAATGGTTTTCCCTACTCAAATCATTTTTTTTAATATTAGAAGTAGAAAAACTAGGGTCTTTTCCCTTCTTACAAAATCCTAGAGGGTGACTGTCAGTAGCTTAACACTATCAACACTTTAGCAACACACATACCAAAAAATAAAAAGTAATCACAAGTTCCACATATCAAAAACAATTGAGAGTCTGTTTATTATAGTAACCATTACTACTACTAACATCAAACACTGCAATAATAATACCACTACTAGCATTCACTATACTGCACAAAATAGTATTAAAAGTCTCAAACAAGAGCCACATAGGGACATACCAGTATGAATTTTCAAAGTAAAACATGACAATATCTGTAAATCAAGCAAAATTTAAAACAAGGCCTTTAGGGCCACTTTTAGCAAGAGTGAAAAAAAAAAAGAATTAGGGACTGAATCCCTAAGCATCCTTCCACTTTCATTGTCTAGATAGTATCATCCTCACCCAGTCCTCCTTCAAGAATGTAAAATTTCCTTATAGTTACCATCTTAACTATCCTTCTTACCAAGTGCATCCTTCTACAGCAGACACAAGGTGGTAGTGGAGCTATGCATGACCTTTAGATAAAAGCAGGAAACATCTTGAAACCATTTGTCGATATCCATAATTTTATTTTTGATTTTATCTATCTCCTCCCAAATAGCCTCACATTTACTACATTCCCTTCCAATAGGAGTCTTACCTTTATCCTTACCAAGAGACGTCGCCATATCCTCCACAATCATATTATGGGTGAGGTCAAAAGACTCAGTTTTAAGGCTCTCTGAAATGTGGGAAGTGTTATGCCCTGCATACCCGTCCCTACATTTTGTAGGAAAAATGTTGGATCCCCCTTTTTTATTTTTGCCTTGTTTTCTTTTCCTTTTGTTTTCCTCTGTTCTTTGCCTCCGCAAGGGTCATTTCTTTTCTTTTTGGTTTTCCTTCCTTTGGGACCCAGTCCCAGAGTGTTTTTGTCTTCTGTCGGTCGGATTTCCAAACTCTGGGATTCTATGTCACCATTTCCTCTTTTGCTAGAGGGTGTAGTTGTTTGGAATCCCCTGGTCTGGAGTTTAGAAGGTTTACCTTTCCCGGGGTTCACAGAAGAAAGCAACATGTTTCAACCCTAGTGGTATAAATAAGGATTCACTTGTCACTTTCACATTTACCACGAACAAATTACCCATAGTGATCCCAGAGCAATTAAGGTGATTAAATAGCGATTAAGTGAAAATTGCTCTTGGTGCTTGACAGTGCTTAAATAGTAATTATCAGTGGTGCATTCATGGTCTGTGAAAGCATCCCAGTTGTAGAGTGCCTCCCATACTCCTCCTACATTTTCTGGTGTTAAGGTAGGTCTCTCGAATCTTTTCTTTTTGGTTTTGTTTTTGCTTTGCTTGTGCTTGTATTCACTTTCGGTTTTGTCTCTGCTTTTTGTTTTGTCTCAGTTTCTAGTTTATTGTCATCTCCCATTGGTGGGATTGCCTCGCATGAAGGTTGTCTACCTTCCTTGCATTTTTTTCCCCCTCTATAAATGATTTATTCTAGTGTAGATGTTGTTAATTCTTGCAAGCTCCTGTGTAAAGGTCCTGGACTTGTTGTAAATTGTAGATAGTCCTTAGAGTGTCATAGTCCCTATAAATTGTACCATTTTTTGGCTTTCCCCTATATATTTTAGGTCTGTATAGTGTCTTGGTAGCCCTTCCCATGGTGAGCTCTTCACGCTCTACACAAAAAAACCCAAATTTGGAGTGGGCCCATGATGTCCACCTGGTTCGAACTCGGCACCTCACCTGTTCAAGCCATGGTGGTTTTCTCTCTCCTTTAATAGCTCAGTCTTAATGGTGGGCTTAATTCTCCCACACGCAAGTATTCAAAAATGGCCCAAGTGACATTCATTCTCTCACGTGTTCGGATAGCTGTCAGTGTTAATGCCACTACTCCCTTTATTACATGACCACGTGATGCTCCCATGTCAGCCTAGTACGACTAATTTTTGGTCATGTCAATAACGGTTGGTTTTCTTGGATTTCAGGTCCCAAGTTTCCCTTTGTTCTTCATTTTATTTCATCACATGAGCCAGAATTCCTAGAAGCCCAGGCATAGATCAAATCCCCAAGTCATTTCATTATATATATCTTTTTTGGGTTTGATGCAAACTAACACCATTTTTAGGATAGAATGCGAAGTGGTGGTAGAATCTCTGGAATACAGAATTTCATTATATTATCTATACTGACAGTCGTCTAGTCTTGTAGGTTGTAAAAAGTCACTCCTCAATCATGTCTGAAGCATTAGCATCTTCTCCACCCAGGAGCCCAAAACTCCCCACTACTGCTTCAACCAGGGTAGCTGTCAGGAAAAAGGCTGAGAAGGCCTTAGAAAAATTCCCACTATCAATGAAATATCTGAAGGGAGAGGCTATTTTAGGATCGAATGTCAATTCCAAGCTTTAGTTGGTTACCGACACAAGTGTCAGAGTGTGGGAAGAAATGCAAGCCCTAATAAAAATAATGTTCATACAGCACAAGGTCATAGATGTGATGGCTCTCAATGTGGTCACCTCCAAAATCCTTAAGGCTACATGCTTCCCCTACTCAGTGCAGGCTCTGGAGCTCATCCTCACACTCGCAGAAGACTACAATACATCCATCTAGGTTGTCATGCTTGTTGTTCCTATTCTGTTAGGTTATCCAATGCTCATGGTGTCTCTAGATGCTGCAACATTCTCTTCGGGGCTAGGGATCCCCCAGTTTGCCAATGCTATAGTTATCACCTGAACCTTGGCACTAAATGAATTTGAGAAGCTCCCTCAAGCAGCCCGGAAATACCTCAACACCAACTGGCTCAAGACTCCCAGCAAGGATTACAAAAAGATGAAGTTGGAGATCCCCTAGACAGAATTCAAAGAGAGTATACAAATGGGGATCATCACATTATGTAGAGTCTTTGGAGAGCCCCATGCCTAGGAATTCTCGGCATGGATGTATTACTTCTTGTTTGGTATCACCTCCAGCAGTTAGACTTTTGATTGGGCAACAATCATCGCCAATCACGTAGACACCCAACTCATCAAGATCACTCGGTCCATTAAATTTTACATGACTTCTTATGTCTTGTGGGCACTGGTGCAGCAATGCCCTATCACCAAGGGATTACTCACTATCGGCGAGCTCGAGACTGGCAAGGGCCAAAATGCTCAGTGGGACTATTTCCCACATATTCAATGGGAGGCCAATTTCCCCAGTTTTTGTAGAGTAAATGATGCTTTCATTTACTATAATATTCTTACACCCACTCGGGATGCCAAATACCAGCTCTCAAAAGAATCAATGACATTGGTCAGCAATTATGGCCATTATTATATTTAGTTTAAGAAACAGTCCTATATTCGGGTGACCAGATTCTCTAGGAAACCCTACCTATTACCCAAAAATTATGGGGATAGGATAATTCTTTTGGAATACTGTAGACAAATTCTAGAGCTACATGCCTTCTTTGAATTGAAGAAGGTCACTAACATTTTGTTCCCAATAACTTACGGGAACTATACTTGGAGCCTCACAATGGCGAAAGAGGCTGATGGTGAACTAAATTTTTTGGGGCTGATAGAATTTTACTTGGACCGAAAGGATTTTGATCCACTAGATAAGATAGAAATGGCACTACCCTAGGTAGCAGACCCCCACAAGCCTCACATTGAATATTTTTGGGCAGACTGGCAGGACGACTTTGAAGTCTGAAATAGACATTTCTTCAAAATGGCACAAGGCATGATGAAGCACCTCAAGCTTTGAAATTTTCCCAAGGACTTTTTGAACACTAGGTCCACAGAAGACCCATAGTACAAGGCATGGGGAGTAGACAAAATGGATCTCCCTCTGGTGGATTAGGACACCCCGGAAGGCCCAACAATTGAAGACATCACCCATGATGTAATTGAACGCAGTCATGCATATTTTCAGAAGGTGTTTCTAAAAAGTACACAAAGAGTTGACCCATCCTTGTAGGGATCCACTTCTAGGGCCAGAACCTCTACACAAGGAAAAGATAGAGGAAAGAGAAAATTTGGGACCCCACCCCAAGTCCCATCCACAGTTCCCATCGTGAAACAATTGCAACTTCAACTGGCAGCATCCCACCAGATGAAGAAATCTATAAGCACCCGATTGGGCATCCCGGTTATTATAGAGAAACCTTCCCTCCCTTCTGAATCCTCTTCACTTGTAAAACTAATGGTCCAGGTAACAGGGACAGGAGCAGAGGAGGAGTGTGCAGCTATTTTGGATGCCAGGCCCCCATTGGTGACAAGGAGGAAGAAGAAGAAAAATGTTCCTCAACCAAAGCTGGAGGTAGACCTCTGGATGCCCAACATCCTAGACATTCAAGTAATCTCCTCGAACTCCCTAGAGCCTGAAAATGAGCTAGAGAATCCCCCAGAGAACTCCCCTCTGCATGATGATTTTGACGATATATTTGGGACGGACAAACTTGTGAATTTATAAGGGGATATCGGGAAGGCGGTGGAGGAGATCGCTACCCAAGAAGAAGAACGAGCCCCGACTAATGGGGAGATTCCATAAAAGGAAGTCATCATGGAGCAGGAAGTCTAGGCAAAAAAGGAAAAGGAATCAGAACAGGTGGAAATCCCAGATGTCTAGGAAATCCCGGTCTTGGAGACTAAAATAGAGAAGAGGCAAGTACAAAATGAGCATTTGGCTTTGGCTGGGAGAACTGGACCTATGGGAACAATCGTAACCTTAGTTTCCATGCTCTAGATGCCTCCACCCACGCAGGGTAGTACAAAATTCATCCAGGTGATCCGGGTGATATTACAAGTAGGTCTAGTTTTGACACCTTCACCACCTCCGGAGGACAAGCCAATGGAAGAGGATGTCCCGATGGATGATGCTAGAGAAGAACAATAATAGAAGAAGTAGAAGGAGGGGGAGAACCCTAAAGATATTCATGTTGATTCCACCGATGCTGCCAAGGATGGGAGCACCGAAATAGAGAATATTGATGCCATAAAGGTGGATGGTGTAGATAATCCTAGGAACCAGGAAAAAGAGTCTGATGAGACTCTAAATGTTAGGGGTGAACAACAAAACCCTAGAGGGGATACACGGGATCAAGATTTAGCAACAAGGCCACCCCTACCACCACAATGGTTGGTGGAATCTAAGAAGAGAAAGGCCCCAACAGTTGTAAAATCCCATCTCTCCCTGGCTGAGATGATGGCACAGGCACAAGATGCTCCTAAGCCAAAGAAGGCCCAGACACTCCACTCCATTCAAACTGGTCCGGGTGGAGATACAGTCACGATCATTGCAACACCTCCCCCAGAAAAAGAGGAAGTAATGATGAGTGTTGTAGAATACATTGTTACAGAGGTACCTCTAGGGAAGAGGGATAACCAGGGTGAACTTGACCTGCTAAAAGAAGCTAGCCGGGCAATTGAGGCCCACTATGATAAACAGGCCATAAAACTAAAGGAGGAAAAATAAAAGAGTGCAAATCTCCTCTAGCTATTGATAGAGATAGTACAACCAATAACTGCCATCCCTCCAGAAGCTTCTACATCTGGAGCACCACTCCCATAGGGTGACATAGATGCGCTAAGAAACATGAAAAAGAAGGCACAGACAGTCGACAACTGGATGGCCGAACAGGTAGGAAATGTCTAGTATTTCCTAGTGGCAACACTCCCAGACCTGTACGTAGTTGATAACATTTTGCACCGAGACAAAAATACCATTTCTCTATGGGAGGGAGAGACCGATCAATATGAGGCATGGATGAGTGAGTTGGGAGAACTCATGGGTCTCAGAGAGGAAGTCGTCACCGAGGCCAGAATTTTGGGGGAAGAGTCCTTCAATTTTATCCAGGTCCAGCACTCTAGATTTGATCTCAAATTGGAGATAAGCAAGCAAATAATAGGGGCACTAAGGGATAAAGTTTCAGAGGTTGAACATTCTTTAAATTTATACAAGGCATTTGTTACAAGGGTTTCAGGAGTCGATCCCTTTAGTACTGAAACATGTACTCCAGAGGAATATGTTGTAGAGAAATTTGATGAGTTAATGGAGTCTTGATATCAGTCCATGGAAGGAATGGACAGAGAAAATATGTCACACATATCCCACATGATGCTTCAGGCCCATGATGCTGCAAAGATAGCCACAGAATTCAAAGGAAATACCCCAGATCTGGGTGAACAAATGGAGGCGGCCAAGTACCATTGGGCCGGCATCAAGGACATTGATGAAGATGGAATTTCCTAGCTCCTAGAAGCATTCAAGGCATACAAGGAATAGTAGGGTTCTCCGGACTTTGGATATTTTCACTAGCAGGGTGCATTTTTTAGCATTCATTTTTCTTTGAGCGTAGGCTCCTAGAATCCATAATTTTGGATCTAGAGTTTTGTATTCTATCAATGACCCATGTCTAGGTTCCCTGGAGCCAACCAGTCATTATCCAGTAGTTAATAAAGGGGGGTCAGAAGGTAGGTGATCTTGATAAGGCATGTCAGGTAGAGGGATGGCTCTAACAGGTGATTTTCCCAAGGCGTCGCTCTAGCATTAACTACCTAGCGCATCGAAGATAGTGAGTCACATTTTGCATTGATGAGGCATGTAGCCTCAAACTCTGAGAGGATCATATTTCTTCTATTCTTACTCTGGAACTCTTCTCGAGGCCGATTCTTCCAACTTCTCTTCTTGTCTTCTTCCTCAGTCCTATCAAACCTCTGGTCTTCTCGAGGTGATTGTAAGTGGTGCAAGTAGTACCGGCCACCGGATATTGTATTTTAATGTTGAGTGTACAATTAGATTAGGTTGGTTTTAGGGCAAGTTATGTGTATAAATAATAAGTCTGACCTCATTTGAAGGGTCGGCAAAATTGATCATTTTGCAGTCCAATACTTTCAGCATTTCATTTCTAGTAGTTGCAAGAGCTTAATGCTTAGTAGTTATTAGTAGTTAGATTCTCCCTTGGAGCCGTTGATGTACACACCAGTGATGCTAGAACACACTATTAATGAATAAGGAAGAGTTTCTGGAAATGATGTTTTTGGTGTTCTGATCTCTAAGTTAGCAATATCCCTTTTGTGTTGTATGTTTTTAATGTCCTTTTCTCTGATGTTTTGTTAGATTAGATGATCTCATTTCCCTTTGCTATTGAATATGTATGAACTAATGGTTTTGTATGCATTCAGTATTTAGTGTAGTTCTTTAGAGCATTGTTGATGTTGGAAATATGTTGCATGACTATAAGTAGAAGTAACAAACTCTTAACTCTAGTTTATCTTTTTTTGTTTATTTGGTAAACTCATGTGTGCTTGCAGGAAACCCTGACCTACCAATGAAATCCCTGGAGAAGACAAGTTGAAACCAGCTATCCCTCCAAAAAAAATAGTCACTTGCCCAACTTAGCTCCCCACACTATCAAGACCCGACACTTAGGTGCTTGAAGGCCCAGAGAATTTATTCCCCAGACAACCTTTACATGCAAAGTTGGTCAATAGCCCGGTACCCAGTGACAACTCTTCATCTGTTGATGAGACTGGTCACAAAGTCCCATCAACAAGAGGAACTACTAGCAATAATAGAATGGTCCTCCTTGTCAATCAATTTTTCCTCCTAGCTATTGTTTTCACTTGCTCCACCATCCTCTGAATCTGACTCCTCTTTCAAGTTTTTCTCCTTCTTAGTAGGCCTGGTCCAATCTAGTAGACTGATGAGGAGTTTTGTTTTCTTAAGTTACTTCAAAATCTGAATCAATTTATTGTATATTAAACTTATCATTTTTAGATTCCTTGGCCTTTATCTTGAGGGGGGTAAATTATTTTTTTTTCCTTCAATTTCTCCACCAACATAGTGTTAGAGGAGGTATTCCATGGGCCTTGTGGGATTTTAAGGGTAGGATTTTTAATGCACTTTTTCTTAATCAGATTGTGTGGTGCATACAATTTATTTTTTATAACTATTATGTTTCTATAAATGTTGTAACAATCTGACAAATTTTTTACAGTCATCCTCTCAAGATTAGTGTAGGAAGTTTTTCCTCTACCTTAGTTTCCTTAAAGATGTTTGTTGAGTGATGTAGGTATTAGGCTACAACTTTACCTGGCTTCAGATGTCTTAGCCTACTATGATAGTCGTTAAATAAAAGATATCACACTAACAAAATCGTCACTAATCCTTACCTACCATACTTTATTGACTGTATTTTTCTATATTTTTATCATTATATACTTCATCTACCATAGTTGGTAATGTTTGGAAAATCCTCATATCCTAATGCAGAGCCCTTTGTCTAGGGTACCTTAACCTTTTTTGTTATAGGTTCCTTGACCCTCTAAAAGGAATGAATTCAATCAAAGGACTCCACACCTTGAATACAATTTCTAATCCTTCTCATTAAATCCACCAAGCATACAACACTCCATCTTAGAGTCCTTCACTCCTTATATGAAAATGCAAACAACTATAAACGACTCTCTTGAACAATCTTTATTGCTCAAACACCATGTTAAAGGCAAGTCGATCCTTGCTAGAAATTAATCTTTCCTTGGTGAACAATGTAATTAAAGGATAAACAAAGGTATCCTAATTTGTATTTGTCATCTAGTCCAACTAGGAGGACATGTCACTTTTTTGTAATTCCTTTAATAAGGAAATTAGATATTTCTCCTTAAGAGGATTCTCACATTTGACACACACTCAATGTGAATGTGGCATTCATAGAAGATGGGAGTTACATGTCCACTCATCTCTATTTAAGAGATGCCTATACACACACTTGCTAAATAATATTCTCTATTTTCTCACTTATCCTCACTTTCTCAAACATTCTCTCATTATTGTAATGAGCTTATTGCTCTCATTCTCTCTCCTTGTTTAGGATTTTTTGCCCCATTCATATTATTCACAAGGGGTTTTTTCTTGTTTTTCCCCTTTAAAAATTCTTGTGATCTTGTGTTGTTCTTGGAGCATTTTGGTGAATTTGGTGTTTGATCTATTGGAGCAATATCTCACTCTTTGTGTATTTGGTAAAACTCTTACTCTTGGTCACTCACTTGGATTCTTTCCTAAGCTCGTTTCCATTTTTTTAATGTTTCTAACATGGTATCAGAGCTAGCTAAATCCTTTTTTTGAGTGTTGCATGAAGGTACAGTTGAAGGATATCTCAATTGTGAAGGAGAAAGCAATTTTTTTCTTGATCTAACTCTTGGTTGTAGGTTTTCTTTCATTTTTTTTACAAATTTAACATCTTTTTGTAAATATAACTTTTTTTGGATGACTTGCTGCCATATCTAAGTTTTTTTTCATATCTATTTCAAGTTTTTAAGCTCTAATCCCACCCTCTGTCGGGCAACCGCAAGGGTTTTCTTTTTCATGCCTTTTCATCCATTTTTCTAACTATCTCATTTGCAAGTTTATAATTTATATCCAGATCTGTATATTTCAAGTTTTTTAATATATAATCAACATCTCTTGAATCCATTATATATATTAATTTTCTATATATCTATTTATCTAACATTTTTGTTGCAGGATTTACATTATATCTCATATTCATCTATTTTTATTACATCTCTGATTTTATATATCTTTGCAGGTGGTTTACTTGTTGCTCATATCTTGGTTATTTCATTGTTGTCTATTGATAGAATATTTTTTACTTGTTAATTAGCATACAGAGTGAACTAATTATTGCTATTTTATTTTGATCTGTATCTCCACACAATTCAACAACCTGCTCTTTTTTGTTTTCAGCGTTGCCTTTGTTCTCGCAACATCCTCTCACCTTCTTGCTTTAGTGTAACCTTTGTCTCTTAGCTGCCCCTCCCATCTCCCTATCCCACAATGCAACTCCTTCCTCCACTCCTCTCATCACGCAATATATTTGGACTTCTCTTCTACGCAGGTTTTTCCACCTCCTTCCTGCGCAGCATCCCTCTTTGTTTTTTAGATTTGCATTGCGCAGTATTGGTATTACATTGTGCAGCATAGCCATTACATTATGCAGTGGTAAAGTATTTACATTGCGCAAATTTATAGTTTTAGTGCAGCTTTATAGTATTTAGTTTCAAGCGCAGTGTTGTTTGTTTCTACCATCAACTCTAACGTATTTGCTTGTTGTTTCTTGCTTGTTGTTCACTCTCCCTCTCATTCTCGCGGTTCTTTGCCAGCCAACTCATCCCTGCCTTCTTTGTTGTTTTCTCTTTTTTTCATTCTCTTTCACTGCTGTAACAAAGAATATTGTGGGTTGCGGATATTATTCTAAGATCAGCAAGAAGTTTCAAACTTTTTTTAAGCAGTGTTTCTTCCTCTTGGTAGCATTTCATAGAGTTTGTCATAGTTTCCTTCAATTATTCTCACAAGGAGAATATTGTGCATTTAATTATTCTCACAGGGAGGAGATAACTTTGAACTCTTAATCATTCCTTACTTATCTATTTTTAGTTTTAGTTTAAACAATCTTTGACTCATTTTCATTAATTTTATAAATTTGTTCAAATCTTTATTTACATTAAAAAATGTTTAAACGTTAAAACAATTTTTCAGTTTAATATTTTTTAATATCGCTTTAACTCTATTGTTATTATTTCAATTCAATCATAATTCATTTTCCTTTTCGTTAAATAATTGTTATTAAAATTTGTTCATTCATTTAAACTATAAATTTAAATTTTATTCAAATATCTTTTTAACCATTCAAATTGTGAGTTACATTAAGTTAAATTTATTTTCCTTGATCTTTATCATTATATATTAATTGTATTTCATTCCATTTTATCCCATCTTATCTTTTTCTAAATTAATTATGTCTACCCTAATTCCAAAAATCAAAATAAACAGTTCTAACTATCATCAATGGAAGACGCATGTTTCTTTTCTATTCCATTTTAAACATTTGCTTGAAGTTACTACATATGTTTGTATTGAACCAGCCGCCTCTGCTTCTCAAGCTGACAAAGATGCTTGGAAAACTAAAAATGAAGAAGCTCTTGGATTAATTGGTCTCTCAATTGTTCTTGATCTCTACGTCTTGATTGGACATTGCACCAAAGCCCATCAAGCGTGGGACATTTTGCAACAAACATATGACAGCTCCACCGAATCCTGAAAGATTCAACTCCAAGACTACTTGGAGGACTTGAGGTATATTGGTTTCAAAACTATGGATGAATTCTTACTTGAATTTGATGTTATTAAAACTCAATTAAGTGGTGTTAATGTTACTTTAACTGATATTAGATTAATTACTATCATTCTCAAGAAATGTCTTCCTAAAGAATTTCAATAGTTTATAACTAACATTCATTCTCAACTTGCTATTCCTAGTTTAGCTCCTCATTCAAATTATGCTATTTTTCAAAATTTATTGTGTCAAGAGGAAGCTAAATTATTGTGATTTGGTACTATTAAATCTTATGAACATGTTTTTGTGTCTAAATCTCAAACTCAAAATAATAAATCATATACTTCTAATAATAATAATCATCATAATAATAATTATTCCAATAACAACAATAATTATCGTAACAATAATCCTCATAGTAATGGTTATTCAATTAACAATAATCATAATAATAGTTATTCAAATAACAGGTCTAATTCTAGGTCATCATACAATAATAATAACAATAATTACAATAATCAACAAAATAGGAAACCACATTGTACTTATTGTGGAAAAGATGGTCACCTAACTAATGTTTGTTTTAAAAAGAAAAATGATAAGAATCCTATGAATAGCAATAATCAAAATAACTTCAAATCTCAAGGTAATCAATCTCGTCATGCTTTTACTGCTTGTTATAAAGATTCTCATGCATTAGAATGGATTATTCATAGTGGTGCTTCTCATCATGTTACATCTCATAGAGAAGTATTTAATTCTTTGCAACCTTATACTACTAATATTCCTATTCAATTAGCTAATGATCATAGTTGCAAATTTGATGGAGTTGGTGATGTTAATGTTCCAAATGGAAAATTACGCAATGTTCTTTATGTTCCTGAATTGAAATCTAATCTTATTTCAGTTGCTCAATTATGTCAAGATTACAAAGTTGAATTTCATAAGGATATGTGCTATATTATTGATCCTAACACTGATCATTTTCCTCAGTGACATCTTGTTCCAATTCTTCATCATTTACTGACAGTTTCTTCTCAAGTTTTTTCACCATATTTGTTTTCTTCCAGTCTATCTTCTTCACTACTAAGCCAGTCTTGATTCTAGACTTGGCTTCCTCATATGTTCCAAATATGCTCAATGATTTTTCCATTGCTTCATTTAGCAGGGCTTCAATATCATTTATGGCTTGATCAATGTTGATCTCATATTCCAGTGGTGGTAACCATATTGTTCTCAGTATAGCTACTTTGATTAGAGTGGTGTTGGTGTCCACTATAAAACATATGTCATCCTTGTATTGTTCCACCAGTTGTACAGGGATTCTCATTCTCTTCTGCATTTTGTCCTTGAAAGTGGTGAAGTATGTATCTATTACAGATGTGAAATTATCCCCTAGTGACTTAATGAGTTCACTAATCTATTCAGTTATTGGTCGAGTTGTGTCCCAATTGACATTACCAACAGATGGGAAGAAGTAATGAAAGTAAAAGAATGTGCACACAAGCAGGGAACCAAACTTACATTTATTAGATCTGGCTGATCTAATGGTTCTCATATTATCTTCCAATTGCTTCAGTAGCAGCACAGATAAGTTCGGTTGAATTCCCTTCTTCACAATCTTATAAGCAGTGTCAATTGTTCCACATGTTATGTTTTTCATTCGGCTAGCTTGGAATACCTTGTACCCAATCACACATGCACCAAACTTCATCTCTGGGTCGGTGATTGAATTAACTTTCAAACCTCTATTGTCCCATACTGCACCAGTTAAATTTTCAATCTCGAGGTGAGAAGTATGCTTTAAGGCTTTTTCCTTCTCACTAATGGCATAACCTATTACAGCGTGGATCACATCCTTTGTGATTGGTTTTGGTTCATCCATCCATATTTTCTGTCATGTACTCAGATAAGTAAAATGTGTATCCACTCAGTCTTAAACTCTTTTAGGAATATTAGGGCATTGGTTAACCCTTTCACCTCAAGGTGCTTATGTTCATCTTTAAGGTTTCCAACCAGGCAAAGCTTCTGGTAAGCTTCTTCAACCTCAAGATCTCTGATCTATGAAACCTTGCAGTGGATGTATACGCGGATATCTTCAACTAGAAAAACTCTAGTAGGTATACTTGAGAACACTCCCTTGTCATCGGGTTGTGAAGTAACCTCAGGGAAAAACTTATAATTAGGCTCTTCACAGGTTGTGTTATTAATTAGGTTGATCTTCTTGTCCTTTATGTTCTTGATCTTTGAGAATCGTGATGTGGTTTCCATTTTTTGTGAAATTAGGGCTTCTCCGTAAATGAACTATGATCTCGGTGAGTCCAGATACTTGATATTTCCTATAGATGCTAAGAATCTGTTGGAGTAGCCTTTGATTCTTCTATGAATTGCTCTGAAATCTTGTCTCTTTTGGTCACTTGTCTTTGCTCTATTATTTTCTCCTTTTTTCTTGGTGAATGAATGAGCTCTTTGTTGCCCTATTTATAGAAAATAACCTAAGTGGTGCATTTAATGATTCAGCTACCACTCAGTCGATGAAACAAAGATGCTCAAGCATCATACCAAAGTCTTCATCCTCAATGAGTATACAACACTCGGGGTAAGTGACAACTTAGTTGTACTTTTCACATGTTCACTGATGGTGCTCGGTATGTAGCGAAGACTTGATTGTCTTTTACATGTTTACCGATGATGCTCGGTTTATATCGACAACTTGATTGTTTTTTATACATACACTGATGATGCTTGGTTTATATTGGCTGACAAGATTAGATTCACAAAATCATAACAAGTGATACCATAGTGGACCTCCATTCATGCTTATTTGGCATATTATCAATGAATATTGGAACTGATGTAAAATATAGCTTTGTAGAGTGTAGTTCCATACTTACTTGTTTTACTTAGGTGGGGGTAGTGATATCACCAAATCCATTGGATGAGGTGTCACCTACTATATTTCTTGGTCTAGCATCATCTTTTCTTGAAGCTTTCCTCCACATTTGATTTCTCATTCTCCTGATATCTTCAATAGTGTTTCCATTAGCAAAAGTGCTTGACTATGTCACTCGGTCTCTGCAGTCCTTGCTAAGGTGACAGACCTTACGACAGTGTAAGTATGCCATTCTGGAGTTAGTCTAGTTTCTTAATCTTTGTATCCATTTTCTCATGCATTTTTCAGCTATCTATCCATATCTACCACATGTTGTGCAATTTACCCATATGTTGTAATCCCAAACATATGAGTTATCGACTCTTCTCAGTTTATAAGAATTTTCTTATTCTTTTGGTTTCCATACTTACTTTTTCTTTTTCTTGCATTCATGAGATGTGTGGCCATGGATTTTGTAGGTAGAACAATATTTTCCCATGTAGTATTCCTTCTTTGGTTTTTTCACCTTATATCTACATTCGTGTGCTTTATGTCTGTGCTTGTTACAGTTATAACATTTTGTAAAGGGGTGAAAAGGGAGTAACGAGATTGTTTGTTAATTATGTTTGATTTGATTAAAGAGTGTTGATTTCCTTAACCCTACTTTACATTTAAATTAATTGTGTTTATTGTATATTGCAATTGTGATTAGGGAGAAGATAAGATGCTCCTCTTCTATCCTCAAATGCACAAATGGAAGATCCAAGTTGATTAACCCCAAAGAAGGATCAATGCACAAATGAATCAACTATTTGGAAAAGAGAGTAAAGAAGGACATCTAAAATTCTGTTAATTATTAAATAAATATGATTTATTACAGTAATTGAAAAGGATAGGAAGAAGAACCAACCTTAAAGTATTTCAGATCAAAGAATGTTGTTTTCTAAGGTCTGTAGACTATTTCTGGAAAATCTGAAGGATGACCCGGAATAGAATCGCAGAGATGAACAAAACCCAGAAATATTTTCTCGATCCTATGTCCTCTTATGAAAAAGGGTCACCTTGACCCATAAATGTCAACCCTAACCCAATAATGTCGACCCTGGCTTGCACAGGTCTGACAAAGAATCTGTTCGCGGAGTCTGGAAGAAAGCCGAAAAGGGTATACAAATCTGTGTTCAAATCTGCAGTCTCGAACCTGTACCTACAAGAAAAATAAATTTGTTTGTTGGGGGGAGGGGTTTTCCTTGGTCAAACCCCAGTTTTGGAATAAACCTCAAAGTATAATTGAAATTTCATAAAGATAAACAAAGTAAATGCACAAATTCACCTTGCTTGAAAAAGTCCTTGTGGAGGATTCAAATCCTTGAGTCCACAAGTATGTATGCACCAAATATGTAGAATGTAGAATGGTAGG